>CAMZMU010000098.1:33066198-33390213 GCA_947311845.1 Poa pratensis | reverse complement strand
TAAGAGAAGTGTTTCTGGAGTATTTCAGAGATGTGTGTCTGGAAAGGAGGCCGGCAAATTTTGAAAGAGATTCATGAGGGAGATTGTGGTCATCATGCTTCAACAAGGTCTTTAGTAGCAAAAGCTTTCAGACACGGCTTCTTCTGGCTCACAGCTCAGGCAGATGCAGAGCGCTTGGTGAGTAGATGTGATGGTTGCCAAAGATATGCAAGGCAAATTCATGTGCCGGCTCAGGAGTTGCGAACAATACCCTTGACTTGGCCCTTTGCAGTTTGGGGGCTTGATATGGTGGGTCCTTTTAGCATGTCTCCTTGCAAGAAAACCCACCTCTTGGTTGCCATTGATAAGTTTACAAAGTGGGTTGAGGTGATCTGTTACTAATTGTGAAGCAGCTACAGCAGTCAAGTTTTTGAAGCAGATCATACACAGGTTTGGGTATCCTCATAGTATCATCACAGATAATGGTACTAACATGTCCCTTGGTGAGATGGCAAAGTTTTGTGGAAATCAGGGTATACGTTTAGATGTTGCTTCAGTTGCTCATCCACAGGCCAATGGACAAGTAGAACGAGCAAATCAGGAGTTGCTTCGAGGTTTGAAACCACGTCTCCGGGTCCCGTGTCTCAGAGCGCTGGAGCGTGGGTTGAGGAGTTGCCATCAGTAGTTTGGGGAATCAACAAACCAAACAGATCCACAAAGATGACCCCTTTCTTTATGGTGTATGGGGCAGAGGCAGTTTTGCCAAGTGATATAATTCATGACTCGCCTCGCGTGGCGGCTTACGTTGAAACAGAAAATGAGCAGACCCGGCAGGATTCTGTGGACCTGCTTGAGGAGAACAGAGAACAAGCACTGGAGAGATCAGCAGTATATCACAGATTTGAGGCGGTATCATAGTCGCCGGGTTAAAACTCGCACTTTCCAGGAGGGAGATTTAGTGCTGCGATGGGTGCAATCCAAGAAGGGATGCACAAGTTATCTCCCCCTTGGGAAGGGCCCTTCATCATAAGCAAGAAATTGAACAATGGTTCATATTATTTAGTGGATGCAAGAGAAAAGTCCGAGTCTGTGAATGACACATCGCACTCTACCTTTTCATTGGAAGAGCGTGAGAGGCCATGGAACATTGCACAGCTGCGCCCATACTATACTTAGCATGAGAAAGAGATATGAGATGTAAAACACGATGTAACAGGCAGCAGGTTTCAGACGCGCTCTTTTCCTTACCAGGGTACCTAAGGGGACTGGAAGGTTTTTAATGAGGCGGCTTGCTGACCTAACCTTTTCTATCAATAAAGTGAAGGTTGAACAGAAATTTGTTCTTCTTTCGTTTCTTTTTTGATGTTTGATAGTAGTGTTGCATAGTTCTATGTTAAGTTTGGTCTTGGGGGCTTGTCCTTGGGGGCTGTCCCAAGACCCGGCTTTTACGGTCGTCCGGGTCTCGATTTTGTGACCCGGCTGTGCAGTTTTCGTTACAGTATCCATAACTTTGGATTCAAGTATGAAGGTGTAGTTTACATTTTAGTTGTTTATGTTTTTGTCATAGAACAAGTGCATAGTTATCTTTGAGGACGCCCAGAGAGCGTGTCCCACCAGTATGAGGATCAATGGGGTAATGTTGCATAGTTAAGCCATTACTTTATAAACATTGATCCAGGTCTTGGGGGCTCTTACTTCAATAGTTTGTAGCTGCAATCCCAAGACCCGGCTTTATGCCACTAGTTTATTCTTGGTTATCTTGCTGTTGAGCTGATGTGACTCGCAATTTTATGGCCTGATTGCTCACCTGGAAATTCAATCAACCATGAAGCCCATTGGGACTTGGTTCGACCCTGTTTTTCTCAGAGAAGTAGCGACAGGGTATCCATGCGAAAGCCGGCTCACAGTTAAAGAAATCAAAAGGGTCATCAAAACCACAGAAGAGGCATATTTCATAGCAAAAGTTTGAGAGTAGCATAAAAGTTTCATCAGGTGCATAGGCGCACCATCACAGGCATAGTGCAACAGTGCAAAAGTTATTACAATAAGCGCCCAAAGGGCCGAATAAGATTGTTTTCTTGCAGAGATAAAGCATCTGCGTAAGTTTTCAAGCTCGGCTTCAGGAGCCGGGTCACGGGGAGGAGAGCCGGTTGGTTGTTCTTCGACGGTCTTTGCCGGGTCTTCTTCTTCGGCGGCCGCCGGGTTAGCCTCTGGCTCCTTGGTCTCGTCGGTTTCTTTGGCCTTGGTCTTGCGCCGGGTGATTTTTCGAAGTGGCTGGAAGAAGTTTTCATCATCTTCTTCAGCTATCGCCCGTGACGGAGGAGGAATAACTGGCGTAGAGGAGCTGGGAGCAGTGGAGGTACCAGGAGCATTTTTTGCCGGGTCAATGGAATCCTTATAGCTTTGGAGGAGATCGACGCGTTGTGGCTCGTCATCCATGATCTCTTCATCATTTTCAGTATATCCAAGCTGCAAAGTGGTGAGCTTCATCTTGCTGGCAATTACAGTGGCAACGTGCCGGGTTTGCTTCACAACCCGGGCGTAGCACTTCTTATCGAACTCCTTGCCATCAGTGTCAAACTGAGGAAAGCCCTTCTTCAGTGGAGCCGGGTTTAGCTGGGGATGGTAGGCCTTTGCCAAGGCAAGACCTCGCATCACCCCGGCCCTGCAAGCTGATCTCTTGAGCAGATGGATCCATTGTGGCATTGTTGACAGATGCCCAAGGACTTCAGTGTACTTGCTTGGCGGGTTTCCCAGAGCCTAGCGGCTTTGATGACCTCGCAGCTGCCAAAGTACAGCTGACGTGTCAGCGTGTACATGCATTTGATTTCTCTGCAGCGGTTTTGCGGAGGTTCCCATCACGAGGGCCTGTGTAAGGAAAAGTATAACAGTGAGATTTCAAAAACGGGTCTGCTTGATCAGTTTAGGTTGAAATTCAAAGGAGTAGTGCTTACCCACTAAAGATTCAACCATAGAGGTGATCATTCTTTTTAGCCGGGTCAGCTCGTTGTTGGTTTCATCCAGCTGCTTCTGCAGGGTTCCTGTTGCTCCTGGAAGTTCTCCTCGTTCTCCTGCATGTCCTTCTTCAGATCGGAGTTTTCTTGCGTCAGCAGTAATTTTTTCTAAGGCCTGGAGTTGAGCTGAGTGATCAGCCCGGGTCTCAGATTCAGTTTTGGCAGCGTCATTGAGCCGGGTGATTTCAGCCTGGGCCTTGGCATGGTCTTCCTGTTAAGATGCAAAAAGTTATGTTAGTCCCAGGTCGCCGCAGGCGTGCAACCCGGCACTTGGGGGCTACATGCGCAAAAAGTCTGAAAATTTTCTAACTGTAAGTCCCAGGTAGCTGTGGACAGCTAACCCGGCACTTGGGGGCTACTCAGTTTGAAGTTCAATTGTTCAACGTAATAAAGAAGTCCCAGGTTGCTGCAGGCACACAACCCGGCACTTGGGGGCTACAGTGTTCAAAGTTTTGATGTGAAAATGGGCAAGTTTTAAATGATGGAAGTTTTTTAGTCCCAGGTTGCTGTAAACAGACAACCCGGCACTTGGGGGCTACAGGTTTGAAGTTTTTACCTAAGGAATGCATATTGTAAGCACCAAGCTCATCACAAGTGATGAACTTAGAGCTTGGGGGCTACTTAGGGTATAGTTATGCAAGAAAATATACAGGCAAGAAGTAAAAAGGGTACCTGATATCGTTTTTGAATTAGGGCGACCAGTTCTGTCTCCAGGGTCTTGTGTTGAGCAAGGCGAGAAAAATATTCGTCGCAAAGTGCTGGAACGGACATGGCGTCCAGAGCCGGTGAATTTGAGGAGGAAGCCGGGTTCTTGTCCTTGGCAGGAGTTGCCGGGTCAGCATCTGGGGCTGGCACCTTGGCAAGAGTTCAGGGCATTTTGTACTGGAACGTGCCGGGTCCCAGTAACCTGCACTTCATCTTCTTTAGTCCCAGAGCCTAACCCGGGCGAGTGAGCAGCTGGGGAGGATTCTGGCAGGGTCAACAATATTTTTTGGAGAAGCGGGGGTTGCTTGCTCCCTTGGCTCGTCTTTGTCCTCCGGTTCTTCAATATGTGCCTCCATAGGAGAAGGCTCTGTGGTTGCTGGAGGAGGAGACGCCGCGGGAGGAGATTCCGGGTCTTCATCCATAAAAGCTCTGGCACTGGAACAAGATAGTGTCTTAGTTAAACAAGAATGGGACAGTAAAGTATAGAGGTATGGAAAAGATGTGTGAAGTATTTCTAACCCGGCGTTGATCTGGAAATCCTCGGGTGTGCTAACACCATCCGAGGAAGAATCTGACAAACGAGATGGTTTAGGAACCCGGATCTTGCCAGCTAAAGGGAACTGTTTGCTGGGCGTCTTCTGGATGGATTTGGCCCAGCTTGATAAAGAGCGTTGAGGGATACCTGGGCTCAGGGAAGCTTGGCTTGTAGAAGACCGGGTTCGGCGTCTCTTGTTCGCCTCAGCCTCCTTCTCAGCCTCCTTTTCCTGTGATTATGCTTAAGTTTGAGATGAGTTCATCATGAAAATTGAGAAAAGAGAATGTGGTACCTTGGCAATGGTGGCCCGGGTCCTCTTCTGAGTAGGAGCTGCAGTAGCTTGGGGACCCGGCGCTACGTCAGAAGCCGGGTCAGTGGGGCCTGGAATAAAATTTGCCGGGTTATCAGTAGAGGTGTCCTTGTTGGGGACTTCGTTGTTAATCAACTGGAGGAAGAGCCGGCCTACGGAGTCTAGCTCACCTTCTTCTTCTTCTTCTTCGTCGTCTTCACTTTCTGTGTCCTCCCCATCAGGAGAGGATGTAGGGGTAAAATCCACGCTCCACCACTTGGAGTCCTGAGAAAAAGCAGTCACAGTAAATAACAGTCTATGGATGAGTTTACCGGGTTAAAGTAAGCAAAGTGATTGAGTGTTGGCTTTACCGTGGGGGGTTTGTTCTTGGCACTAAATGGGGCGAGCCCGTTCAGTGCAATGGCATCTTTCTTTTCGCCAAGCAATCTCTTGGCATTCTTCACGAGCTGATCATCAGTAAGCGTCATCTCAGAGTAACGCATGTTGTCTGTGGTTTCACCAGTGTACTGGCAAATTAGCCGGGTCCTGATGCTGAGTGGCTGGATGAACCAACCGATCCAGCACTTGACCAGATCTGTGCCCTTGAGGCCATGGGCGAGTAAAGCTCTGGCCCGGCGAAGAGTGGGCTCGAGCTTGACCCGCTCGGCGTCATCGGCATAACTATTCATTTTGGCTTCATATGTTAAGCCCGAGTTCCGGAAAGCCGGGTAACGGGCATCGTCAGATTCTGGTGAAGTGTCATTGCAGTAAAAATATGTGTTTTGCCACCCCTTGGGATGGCTGGCTAGAAGAAGAGCCGGGAAATCGCATTCCTTCGGCGCTGGATCGCAACTCCCCCATATGGGAGTACTTGGTCCTTGCGAGAGGGGTTGCAGTAGAAGAACTCGAGGAACAGCTCGAGGCTTGGAGCCATTTGCAATAATCTTCACAGAACACCACAAAGTTGCTGATGTTCAGCATGGAGTTGGGCGCGATGTCTTGAGGCCTAAGGCCGTAGTACTTCAAGACCCGGCGAAAAAACAGGGAACCCGGGGGGCGAAGGCCGCGCTGAACGTGGTCGAGGAAAACCACCACTTCACCTTCCTTGGGGCTGGGGCGGATTTCTTCTCAGCAGCACGCCATTGAATCTCATTTGGAGGGAGCTCGCCGCAGTTCACGTATTCTTGAAGCATCAAGTTAGTCACCGTGGACTTGGTCCAGTTGACCTGAGTAGCAGCGGGGGCGGCGGAGCCAGATGCACGGCGTGGGTGCTGTGAGGCTTCTTTGCGAGCTTCTTCGCCGCACGGGGAGCTCCGGCCTTCGCTTTGTCCTTCACCATGGCTGGTGAGCTTCGAGGTTCTCTGAGCACAGCAATGGAGATAAGAAACCCTAGTTCTAGATGTGGATGTGTAGAGGGGAAATGCGGCAAATCTGGACGAGATTAGTTGGAATCAAGTGCGGAGCACGGATGTGTGGGTAACGTACCTGAGGATCTTCTTGCAGGAGATTGGAGGCTCGATTTGAGATTGGATCCGCGGCTGCTACAGTGCGTGCGCGAGGAAGAAGATGAGATGAATGGGGAAAGCGACCGTGGTGTCTCTTGGTCTCCTATTTATAGGTACAGTGAACACCCTAGGGGTGTTGTGGTAAAAAGTGAAGAGATAAGGATCTTTGACTAAAAGTCAACGACAAACAGAATGAGATAATTACGGAGTATTAAATGATAAGACCGCGGTTAAGATGGATAAGGATGGATTTCAGTTGGGCGGTAATTTTCACAAGTGTCGAAAGTGAAACCCGGGGTATGTGAACCCGGCAAGAGATAACCGGGTTACGGTGTGAACCGCCAAAAAGGCTAGCCAAGCTGAGGAGAAGAAAACGTTTTGATATTAAAATTTGTTATGTGTTATTTTATGTTTCAGGTGATTAACCCGGCTGGCCAGGATATCAGTTATGCTTAAAGAAGTTATATTCGAGAAAAGAAGCAGAGCATGCCAACCTGGCAACCAGTTAATCTGGGGGCTACTGATGGGGGTAATAACCCGGTAGGCCCATGAGAGGGAAGCATGACCCGCCAGGCAGGAGGCCCGGCCAGGCCAACTAACCATCAGCATGGGCCGGGTTATGTTGCTGGGCCAGAGGCTTTGGCGGTAACCCGGTTCAGGAAGGGAAGTTTCTAGAAGACCGAGGCGGTTCGGAACTTGGAGGACACGAAGGCTAGAAGAGCTAGAGTAGGACTCCGAGTCTGGGTAGAGCCCGGGTTCGTATTGTAAAGTGCCAGGAGACCCGGTTGTCTATATAAACCGATCCCTGAGCCCTAGTTGGAGAGAACTTTTACGATCCAAGCTTAGGCGAGAGAACCATCGAGAGAAACACCACAACCTTGTAACCTAGATCGAGATCCGGCTCTGTTGTCGTAGCCGGGTTATCGAGATCGAGATCAATAACAAGATAGCAGGAAGTAGGTCTTTATCTCCAATGGAGAGGCCGAACCTGGGTAAGCCCTTTGTCCCTGCAATGCTAAACAATCTCCCAGACGCCAGTTTCGCCTTGCCCATCAACTCAAGCTACCCCAAAGTAGCATCTGCCGTGTTATCTACCCCACGACATACTTCATCCATACTGCTGAGAGGATAAGATCGCCAGCTCGCAGGAAGCTAGTGGAAGACTTGGGCGCCAAGATGAAGGCCGCGCCCTGGTGACGTTGCCACGAGCGTAGTTGGTGGGGGCGGACAGGCTTTGTCCGTCCCACCTTTTCCAAGGGCGGACGACCACGCCGCCCTCCAGAAGAATACTTGGAGGAGAGGATGCCACGTCTCCTCCAAGGACAACCGAGGGGTTTTCCCGCCAAAACCCTTCACGCTCTTCGCGTGCCCATGTCGGATCCCCTTAGCCTATAAAAGGAGGACCATGGCACCGTGGAGAGGGGACGGAAGTTAGAACACAAGCAAGCTAGAGCTCAGGCAAGATTAGACTAGGGTTCGGAGGGTAGAGAGAGAGGTGATCTCCCCAGGGCAGGATCTGCTCTTCGTCTACCTCCGGACGAGACTCTGCCGGGTTCACCCGAGAACACCTTTGTACACCACCCATGATGAACACTTCAATCCAGACATGCAGGAGTAGGGCTTTTAGCCTCCGCGCGGCCTGAACCTGGGTAACTCCGTGTGTCTCTCTGTGTTGTTTGCTCGCGTGCCTCGACGAAGAACTTGGTGATCTTGCTCCTGGGTAAGACGTCGAGTAGCCTCCTTCGCACCCGTGCCAAACCTAAAAAGGGGGTATCATCTATTCCCGGTGTCCGTCATCCGAGACACAACATCTGGCGCGCCAGGTAGGGGGTGCAAGCGCTGGATTCGTCTTCATCTTCGTCAACCTCAAGTTCTACGTCAAGTTCATCGTCAAGCATGCCGCCGAAGAGGAAGGTCGACAACAACACCTCCAAGGCCGCGTCTCCATCGCGTACTCAGGTTTCCACTGATCGTCGCGTTGCGGATACGCGTCAGGCTGCTCCTCCACAGGCGCCGCCCACGGAGAGGGTGGCATCGGAGAGAGCCAACGTCAACAAGAACGTCGACCCCGACGACCCGGCGGCCCCAGAACTGTCCGCCGTGCCGTCCCCGCGCTCTGGAGAGAAAAGCGTCGGGAACGGCGCGGGCAAGGGCCGCGACGCCAGGGAAGAGCGAGACCACGTCCGCACCAGCGGAGGTCCTCGCAGCGCCAGAAGCAAGTCCTCCATGCACTTGCCCTCGGACGCGCAAGCTCGCCACGACGCCCTTGTCGCTGCCAAGGCTCTTATGCAGTTCCCTCCGAGCTCCGGCGACCCCAAGGTTTACCAAGAATGGAGGGCCCGTGTGGAGGCACTCCTCGATTTCGCCGACGGCGGCCCTGAGCCCGACCTCACACGAGCTCCCACCGTCGACGGTCCCAAGGCTGGAGGGCACAAGGCGCGCGAACCACAGGATCAGCCCCGTGGCGAACGCCGAGGCGAAACGGAGCCTCCTCGCAATGCTCCACCGATGGCGGATCGGCTGAACCGTGACCGCGGCAAGGCCATCTCCGTCGGGTCATCTACCACGCGCAACCAAGATCTTCGCCACGACCTCAACAATCGTCGAACCGAGGATATGCGCACCCGCATCGAACGGCGCTGCGAGCACCACCGTCGCCGGGAGGATCGGGACGACGACATCGCCGAGGGGTGTCTCGCCCTTGCCCCTGAATTTCGCGGGTCGCATGGCCTAAGAAATTCAAGATCGACGTCCTTCGCTACGACGGTACCACGAACCCCCGGGACATCCTGCAGCTCTACTCCTTAGCTGCGGCAGTCGCCGGGGCCGATGAAATGATGATCACCAGCTGGTTCCCGCTGGCCCTGAAGGGAGATGCCCAGACATGGCTTCTCAATCTTCCCAAGTGCTCCATCTGTTCGTGGAGGACTCTGAAGGAGCAGTTCCTGGGGGCTTTCCAAGGTGGGTACGTGCGCCCGGGGGCTCCCTGCGACCTCTACGACTTCAAGCAACTTCCGGGTGAAACTCTTCGCAAGTTCATCCAACGCTTCACCCAGAAGATGAACACAATTCCCTGCATGAAGCCCGAGCTGGTGATCGCCTCTTTTCACGCCAATGTCCGCAATACCCGGATGCGCGAAAAGCTGAGCAATCGTCAACTCGAATCCACCTGCGAGCTTTGGGAGCTGGCGGACCGATGCGCCCGAGTGGAGGAGGGGGCTAAGTTCCCCGGGGAGGATGAACCCGAGGACAAGACCGCTCCCGCCAAGAACAAGAAGTGGGACTCCGGACCCGACAAGCACGTCTTCGTCACCGAACCCCTTACTAAGAAGGCCAAGCCTGTGGCGGCCTCTGAGGGAGAAGACGACCCATGGTGCCACATTCATCCTGACGGCAATCACCCTCTCAACCGCGGGGGACGAGGAGGACGCGGCGGCCAAGGCGGTCGAGAACAGAACAATCAAGAAGGTGCCTCCAACAAGGAAGCTCCGGCTCCCCAGGGAGGCGGTGGTGGGAGGTTCCAGGAAGTCACCGGAGTTGTCGGGTGCATTCACGGGGGAGCCTCTCTGCCTCCATCCAACGGCGCGTGTAAGAGGTTGGTCCGGGAGCTTAACGCGGTTGCTTCTGCTCCGCCCAAGCCCCTGGAATGGTCTGGACAAGTCATCTCCTTCGACCCGGAAGATCATCCTGCCAGTGTGGCTGGGGTGGGCACACTTCCTCTGATCGTGTCGCCCATCATCCACAACTACAAGGTCACCAAGATGCTAGTCGACGGAGGCTCCAGCCTCAACCTCTTGACGGCGAAGGTGCTGACTATTCTGAAAATCCCGTTCTCTCGCCTGCAAGACACCGGCGTGTTCCAAGGTGTGAACGGAAGCATCACTCGGCCGCTGGGAAAGATCACGCTCCCAGTCACCTTTGGTGACCAGGAGAACTTTCGCACCGAGGATATCGTCTTCGACATTGCAGACACGCCTCTTCCGTACAACGGCATACTTGGCCGACGACTCTAGCCAAGTTCATGGCCGTCTCGCACTTCGCCTACAACATGATGAAGATTCCCGCGGATTGGGGAGTGATCACGGTCAAGACGGACGTCGACGACGCCATCTTTTGCGTTCAGAAGCTGAACCAGACGGTGGCGGCGACCTCGGGCGTTCAACAAGATGTACAGAAAGTTGATCTCGGTGCATTCTCCGGGGATGGGGGATTCTCCGGAGGCTCGACATCAACTTCCCTCAAGAAGGCGTCATTTCATGAAGACCCGCAAATGACCAAGAAGGTGGCGCTGACTGGTGACGGGGGTTGCTCCATCACCATTGGCGCACGTCTCACCGACAAATTGGAAAGCGCGCTCGTCGCCTTCCTTCGGGAAAACTCTGACGTCTTCGCATGGGAAGCGTCCGGGCTACCTGACGTACCAAGGGAGGTGATCGAGCACAAACTGGCGGTTAGCAAGGATGCTCGCCCGATAAAACAAGTTCTACACAAGCAAAGCAAGGAAAAACTGGAGTTCATCGTGTCCGAGGTCGACAAAGTGGAAGAAGCTAGCGTCATCAGGATGGTACGGCACCCGACTTGGGTGGCCAATCCTGTGGTGGTGCCAAAGCCCATGACCCTCAAGTGGCGGTTCTGCATCGACTTCACCGACTTAAACAAGGCCTGCCCCAAGGATCCTTTCCCACTGCCCCGGATTGATCTCATCGTGGACTCTACCGCCGGGTGCGAGCTCCTGTGCTTTCTGGATGCTTTCTCCGGGTACCACCAGATCATGATGGCAGTGGAGGATCAGGAGAAGACGGCCTTCATCACACCCAAGGGTTGCTACTGCTACACCCGGATGCCTTTCGGCCTCCGGAATGCCGGCGCGACCTTTCAGCGCGCCATGCAAGCATGTCTTGGGTCCCAGCTGGGCCGCAACGTGGAGGCGTACATCGACGACATCGTTGTCAAGACTCGGTACAAGGACTCCCTCATTCAAGATCTGCACGAGACCTTCAACAGCCTTCGTCGGGTCAACTTCAAGCTTAACCCCAACAAGTGCGTGTTTGGGGTCCCGTCCGGCAAGCTCTTGGGGTTCCTAATCTCCCACCGGGGGATTGAGGCCAATCCCGACAAGATCAAGGCCATCGAGCGCATGGAGGCGCCTAGGCGAGTCAAGGACGTGCAGCGCCTCAATGGGTGCATCACCGCACTCGGGCGCTTCATCTCAAGACTTGGAGAACGAGCCCTGCCCTTCTTCAAGTTACTCAAGAAGACGGGTCCAGTAAAATGGACCCCGGAGGCTGAAGAAGCTCTTCAGTCCCTCAAGTGCTACCTCGCCTCGCCTCCCACCCTCGTGGCACCAACAGAAAAGGAGCCCCTACTACTGTACATCGCTGCCACCAACCAGGTGATCAGTGCAGCTCTTGTGGTAGAGCGTGACGCTCCTCCAGGCAAGGTCAGCGGCAAGCGTCCCGGGAACACCCTCCCGAGGCATCCGAGCAAGAAGAGGCAGCCAGGTGACAAAGAGCCAGAAGGTTCTGATCCTGGCGTGCCACCCGACGCCGTCATCGACGTCACAGAAGAAGCATCACTGGGGGCTGACGCGCTCCCTCTTGAAGCAGAACCCCGGAAGAAGCCGAGCCCGTCAAGGATTCGGTAACCCGCAAGATACAGCATCCGGTCTACTTCATCAGCTCGGTGCTACGCGACACTCGGGAGCGCTACCCCATGATGCAGAAGCTGTTACTGGCGATCCTCATCGCCTCTCGCAAGATGAGGCCCTACTTCGAAAGCCACCCCATCACCGTGGTTTCGAAGTATCCCTTGAGGAGTCCGCTGGAAAACCCACTCGCCACCGGACGTGTCTCATGGTGGGCCATGGAGCTTCAAGGTTTCGAACTCAAGTTCGAACACACGAACAACATCAAGAGTCAAGCGCTGGCTGATTTCACCGCGGAGTGGACTGAGACGGCGTTTGACGACCCGGTGGAGGAATCCAGCCTCCCGGGAAAGAAGATCCCGGCGCCTGGACCATGAACTTCGACGGCTCCTACACCAAGGGCCAGGGAGGCGCTGGAGTCATTGATCTCCCCCACAGGAGATCGTCTGAAGTACGTCATCCAGATGCAGTACAAGGAGAATATCTCGAACAACACGGCGGAGTACGAGGGCCTGCTTGCGGGACTTCGTGCTGCCGTTGGCCTTGGTATCAACAAGCTCATCGTCAAGGGTGACTCTCAGCTAGTCATTAGACAAGTGAACAAGGAGTACGCCTGCCCACAGATGGCACCGTACGCCGAAGAGGTGTGGAAGCTCCAGCGACACTTCGATAGCTTCCGGGCCGTGTACGTCCCTAGGGATGAAAACACGTCCGCGGACGAGCTGTCACAGATGGCCTCTAAGCGAGAACCAGTACCTCCCGGGATATACATTGAGGTGCTCCGGCAATCCTCTGTGTCTCCCGAGAGGCTCAAGACAAGGTCTACACCGACACTGGGGGCTGGTGACCCGTCTACTTCGACAACCCGGGAAACCAGCCCAGAAAGCGCACAAGACGCGGCAGGACCTTGACCAAGGGAAGCCATGTTTCTCCTTGGTCAAATGGTGCTACCGGTGGAGAAAGCCCACCCACCCTGGGCCCAGGACATCGTCAAGTACATGACGGAGCATGCTCATCCGGAGGATGATCATGAGGCCGAGCGGGTGGCTCGTCAAGCCAAGCTCTACGTCCTGATCGACGGCGATCTCTACCGACGACGTGACAACGGAGTCAAGCTCCGTTGCATACCACAAGAACAAAGAACTGCTACGAGACATCCACGAGGGCACATGCTCAAGTCATGTTGCATCAAGTCATTGGCGGGAAAGGTTTTCCGTCAGGGCTTCTACTGGCCAACAGTCATGCACGACGCCGAGCAAATCGTGAAGACCTGCGAAGCTTGCCAATACTACGCGAAGAACATCAATCAGCCAGCTCAAGCACTGCAATCAATCCCAATATCCTGGCCGTTTGCAGTCTGGGGGCTAGACATCGTCGGCAAGTTGCCAAAGTCAGTTGGCGGACATGAATACCTCTTTGTGGCGTCGACAAGTTCACGAAGTGGGTTGAAGTAATGCCAGTACCACGCCAGACGGCCTAGGCCGCCATCAAGTTCATTGAGGGATTGTCTTCCGCTTCAGAGTACCTAACAGAATCATCACGGATAATGGCACTCAGTTCACAGTCGAGCCTTCCTCAGCTTCTGTGAAGAATTGGGCATCAAGGTGTGCTTTGCATCAGTATCCTATCCAAGATGCAACGGTCAAGTGGAGCGAGCCAATGCGGAGGTCCTAAAGGTCTGAAAACAAAGCATTTGATAAGCTGGAGAACAAGGGGAGAATTGGATTGATCACCTACTCAGTGTACTGTGGTCCCTCAGAACAACTCCAAGCCGAGCCACAAAGAAACACCTTTCTTCCTTGTCTATGGAGCTGAAGCGTCCTGCCAACAGAACTAAGGCACGGATCTCCCGGGTACTCGCATATGATGAAGATGCCCAAGCTGACAAAGGATTGATGATATAAACATCCTGGAGGAAATGCGCTGTCGGGCATCATTACGGTCTGCTCGATACCAGCAAGGGCTGCGCCGGTATCACAGCCGTCATGTTCGATCCCGGGAATTACAGCCGGGAGACCTGGTTCTCCGCAAGATGCAAAATCTCGAGGGCTTGACAAATGTCAAGCAAGTGGGAAGGACCCTACCGGGTTACTCATACACTGAGACCCGGAGCAGTCTATCTGGAACACGAGAAAGGCAGGCCGGAAGGCAACGCCTGGAACATCGAGAATCTCCGCAAGTTCTACCCCTAATTACGAACATGAATCGCCAAATGTCGAATCCGCTAAGCACGCCCAAGGGGCTAGTGTTCTGTAATAGGGTGTAAGAACTCATCGCCAAGAAATAAAAGATAAGTGTTTCAATTCTGTGAGCCTCAATTTATGTCGAGATGTGTGTTATCCGCAACAACCCCCAAGCAGGGGGCTGATATGGTGCCGGTGGCTGACGGGTCGAGCGCGAGCGGCCTATCAGTATGTGCTGCCACCCGATCGTGCCGTACTGCCGCGGAAAGAAGTGAACGGGTAGTGCTGTGTTTTAACGAACTTAAGCACAGAAATGCACATTCAACTTTGCTTGCGGGTTGCTCCGGATGAAACACTATCGCGACATGAAAAGAGGGTCCATTCTTTCCTACTGAAAGTTTGTTGTGTGCAGCGCCTTCCCGGGACAGGAACTGACGGTGGAAAGCAGCTAAGGAGTTGGATACCCGGGAGGGACAGGATGGATCGAGGACACGGCAGAAAAACAGCTAAGTCCTTGCATCAGCATCCTGCACTTAGGCATAACATCTCGCTCGGAGTCAATATACCATCGACCTGCGCATGCTTGACAGTTGATGAGAGCCTTTGCGGGGGTAAAGCTTCCACCCCAGCAAACGGTCCGTTTCCCTCTGGCCAAGTACCTGTGGACAGTGGAGTAAGACACCCGGAAGGTATAGCGCTCTTAGGGGTACTTCTACTGTGGGCATACAGTCAAGGTATCTGGCACCTAAGGGACCTTCCTCTGAAAACTTGACAGCGCGTTAGTGCAAGGGAAGATTTGGGACGTGACCCCGGGAGTTGAGGCTAGGTTGCATTCATCTAAATCTAAATTCTGAATTACAATTCCGAATTACATTCAGTTGGGCAACTTCTTGTTTACATGATAAACCTATGCTACTAAGGCCAGTCCAGGGCCACTGGCTGTGCAGATTTGTCTTCTGCTTTATTTTTTGCCTGCCGGGTGAACTCCAGATTCCCGGGGACGCCTGGGACGAAGGAGGACACTCGCACAGGATCTTCAGGAATCCCACGGGCCGGGAAATTTCCGGGCGAACCCCGGCACATGCTGGCTGCAAAGGAGATGCACGTGGTCCACGAACTTGTCCATGATGTCCTCCTCATCCTGTACTATGGAAAGAGAGCAAGTCAGGGCGCGGGTATTTCCCAAGGATCATATCGCCAAAACAAAGGGAACTTTACCTTGAAGACATCGTCAAGATCGCAGAGGAGGCGAATCAGTCTCGGATTGCCTGCAGCCTCTCTCCACAAGTTCATCTTGATGACGTCCTTCTGGGTCGCCAGCGCCACCGACGCTTCCATGGCGGTGGAACCAGCGATGTTCCCCACCGCTGGGAAAACCACGGAGACCCGAGGTCGAGGAGCGACCTCGGCCCTTCCGGTGGCTCGGGCTTCAGCTCCTGTGGGTGTTTCCACCACGCCACGGAAGACCGACTCCGCCATCGACATGTCAGACATGGACATTTCCTCCTCTCCAGACATTGCTCTGCGATCTTTGGAGGGGAAGAGAGGGGAGCAAGGCGAGAAGATGCGTCAAGGGAATTGGGGTTTGGAAGGCCTTTTATAGACCTCTCACGCTCCACCTACCCCTGGGCGTTATGGCTACTGTGTTAATGGGACGCGTTTGGCGAAAAACCGTTTCCATTCACATCAAGTACGACACGAAGGCCAAGAGACAAGAAGGAGAACAAGTTCTTCTTCATTTCAAGGTCTACGACGGGGGCTAATTTTTTACAACAAAAAGGTTGGCTCCCAGCAAGCGAGGAGCACCACCGTACAATGGAAGACGCTACTTCCAGAAGTACGTCGATGAGGCGGCCAAGAAGGAGATGAAGGACATCTTCGGGGCCGCCGTCTTAACGCTCCACGCCCTCAGGAAGATGAGCTCTCCTCGGCCATGATGCTAGATGAGTTTTCCTCATCTTCATCCTCGTCGAAGGAGCCGGAGCCGCTGCAGTCTTTATACTCCATGCAGCACTTCGAGCGACTTCCATCCGCATGGAAGATCTTCACCAGGAACGTCGACTTCCCGTCGTACTGGAAGATGAGGTACTGCTCCCGGGTCAGGCGACGGGAGCGGGCGAACGCTTCCCATCCCCTACCCAGGAGCATCGCACAATCAGCGGCGTAGTCTACCCAAGCCCAGGAGGGGCCGTTGGGGCATCCTTCCACCTGCAGCCAGAAGCCGGGATGCACTCCCCCTTCCACGGCTGCAGCAAAGGAACTTGGAAGGTTGAGGCAGTTGCGCACACCGTGCTTCAGGTTTACCACTAACTCGATCGCGACGATGCCGGAGTGAAAGATGCTCCTCGAGGATTGGGATCCAGATCTGCGCTTCCCGCGTCCGCCGCGGCCGCGCCTTGCGCGGCCACGGGTGGAGGGACCGCTCTCTGCTACTGCCGCTGAAGCACGAGGACGCCCCACTCCTCTCTTTCCCCTCGCCATTGGAGCAGTTGGCCTGGGGAGGGAAGGATGGTTCAAGGAAGAAGAAGATGGAGGTTTGTGAGGCTCCCTTCCGCTTTTATAACGCACGGAGCCTTTCTCTCTCCTGCCGTTTTCTCGGCTTCCCCGCAGTGGGAATCGAGGAGGCGGATACAGTTATTCCCCCGAGCGGGATAACTCCAAGACCATCACGACGGCTGATGGACCGAAGCAGTCAAGGCAAGGCGCCGGGCACCCACTTTGGCCAATTCTTTGGCCATAGCCCCGGCAGCATCTGAAGCAAAAGCCGCCGGGACCATGCCCGGGGGCTACTGTCGCAACAGTGGAACATGGGGTTCCCCTGATGCTGCCAAAGTGGGTCCAGCACCGGGGCCCACCGTGAAGATGGACAAGGCAAGGAGTCATGTACAGCAGATGGGTTAGCTCATCTGCCCCAAGGAAACCCGACAAGTTCGACAACAGCTCTCTGCGGCTCCCGGAGAACAAGGCAGAATACCCGCGGGTCCGTGCGCCCGGCAGGAGGCCAGGCACGCTCCCGGGTACTTCATCCGTACTGCAGAGAGGATAAGATCGCCAGCTCGCAGGAAGCTGGTGGAAGACTTGGGCGCCAAGATGAAGGCCGCGCCCTGGTGATGTTGCCACGAGCGTAGTTGGTGGGGCGGACAGGCTTTGTCCGTCCCACCTTTTCCAAGGGCGGACGACCACGCTGCCCTCCAGAAGAATACTTGGAGGAGAGGATGCCACGTCTCCTCCAAGGACCACCGAGGGGTTTTCCGCCAAAACCCTTCACGCTCTTCGCGTGCCATGTCGGATCCCCTTAGCCTATAAAAGGAGGACCATGGCACCGTGGAGAGGGGACGGAAGTTAGAACACAAGCAAGCTAGAGCTCAGGCAAGATTCGACTAGGGTTCGGAGGGTAGAGAGAGAGGTGATCTCCCCAGGGCAGGATCTGCTCTTCGTCTACCTCCGGCCGAGACTCTGCCGGGTTCACCCGAGAACACCTTTGTACCCCACCCATGATGAACACTTCAATCTAGACATGCAGGAGTAGGGCTTTTAGCCTCCGGGCGGCCTGAACCTGGGTAACTCCGTGTGTCTCTCTGTGTTGTTTGCTCGCGTGCCTCGACGAAGAACTTGGTGATCTTGCTCCCGGGTAAGACGTCTACTAGCCTCCTTTGCGCCCCGTGCCGAACCTAAAAAGGGGGTATCATCTACTCCCAGTGTCCGTCATCCGAGACACGACAGTATCATTATGCTGTTGGTTCAATAATTACCTTAGTTGCGATTTTGATTGCATTTGTCGTTGGATTTAAATTCTTTAGCTAGTTGTATGTTAGTTTCAATTAATGAATGTTTATGAGAACTATGTATAAGATTTTTCACTACTCTACTTTTGTTTAAATGTGGTGAACTTGTATTAATGAATTTGGTCACGTATCTCTATTCATGATATAGCTATGGTGTAATGGTTTTTGATATATTTATATAATGCAGATGAGCCGAGAATGGATGTACGGTGACCGACGCTGTCCCGAGTTCATTAATGGCATGCATAATTTTCTCCAAGTGGCTAAGTTAAACAAGCAGAATGGTTTTATGTTTTGTCCATGCGATGACTGTCGGAATAAGAGGAATTACCCTTGCGCAAGAACCATACACTCCCACCTATTGCGAGAAGGCTTCATGCCCAATTATTTTTGTTGGACCAAGCACGGAGAAAGAGGGGTTATAATGGAAGACAATGAAGAAGAGGATGATGACAACTATCCTGTGTTCTCTAAACACGGTGGTACTACAATGGGGGAAGACGAAGCTGAGTATGTGGTCATTGTTGATGATCAGTCCGATGATGATCTTCGTCGGGTCATTCTTGATGAACAGATAATCTGCGGAAGTGAAAACGAGTGGTTGAAGTTGGAGCGCATGTTAGAGGATCACAAAAAATTGTTGTACCTAAATTGTGAAGATGGCCAGAAAAAGCTAGGTACCACCCTGGAATTGCTGCAGTGGAAGGCAAAGAATGGAATATCTCACAAGGCATTTCAAGAGTTGCTACAAATATTTAAGAAGAGTCTTCCAAGGAATAATGAATTGCCCCACAATACGTACGAAGCAAAGAAGATTGTCTGCCCTCTAGGATTAGAGGTGCAGAAGATACATGCATGCATCAATGACTGCATCCTCTACCGCGGTGAGAAGTACGAGAATTTGAATGCATGCCCGATATGCGGTGCATTGCGGTATAAGATCGGGCGAGATGACCCAGGTGATGTTGAGGGCGAGCCGAGCCCTAGGAAGAGGGTTCCTGCCAAGGTGATGTGGTATGCTCCTATAATACCACGGTTGAAACGTTTGTTTCGAAACAAAGAGCATGCCAAGTTGTTGCGATGGCACAAAGAAGACCGTAAGGAAGACGAGATGCTGAGACACCCTGCTGATGGGTACCAGTGGAGAAAAATCGACAGTGAGTTTGGGGATTTTGCAGCTGACGCAAGGAACTTAAGATTTGGTCTAAGTACATATGGCTTGAATCCGTTTGGGGAGCAGAGCAGCAGTCATAGCACCTGGCCCGTGACTCTATGTATCTATAACCTTCCTCCTTGGTTGTGCATGAAGCAAAAGTATATTATGATGCCAGTGCTTATGCAAGGCCCGAAGCAACCCGGCCACGACATTGATGTGTATCTGAGGCCATTAGTTGATGAACTTTTACAGCTGTGGTCTGACGAAGGTGTACGTGTGTGGGATGAGTACAAACAGGAGGAATTTAACCTACGAGCGTTGCTGTTTGTAACCATCAATGATTGGCCTGCTCTTAGTAATATTTCAGGACAGTCAAACAAGGGATACAATGCATGCACGCACTATTTAGATAAGATTGACAGTATATATTTAAGTAACAAGAATGTGTACCTGGGGCATCGTCGATTTCTTCCAAACAGGCATCACGTAAGAAACAGAGGCAAGCATTTCAAAGCTGAGGCAGATAACCGGACGAAGCCTACACGCCCTGATGGTGATGTTATATATGGCATGGTCAAGGATTTAGAAGTAATCTTTGGAAAGGATCCTGCAGTCTATCTGTTCCGAAAGACGCTAACAAGCACGTACCCTTGTGGAAAAAGAAATCTATATTTTGGGAATTATCCTATTGGAAAATCCTAGAGGTTCGCTCTGCAATCGACGTGATGCACGTGACGAAAAATCTTTGCGTGAAACTGCTAAACTTCTTAGGCGTATATTGGAAGACGAAAGATACAGCGGATGCACGGCAGGACCAGCAACGTACGCACGAAAGAGACAACCTGGATCCAGAGAAGTATCAAGGTACTGCCAGCTACGTTCTTACCAAAGAAGAGAAGGAGATCTTTTTTCAAGTCCTGAGCAGTATCAAGGTCCCGTCTGGCTACTCGTCGAATATAAAGGGAATAATAAACATGGCAGAGAAAAATTTCCAAAACCTGAAGTCTCATGACTGCCACGTGATTATGACACAATTACTTCCGGTTGCATTGAGGGGGCTTCTACCGGAAAACGTTCGAGTACCCATTGTGAAGCGCATTCCTCAATGCAATATCTCAGAAGGTAATCGATCCAGCAACTCTACCAAGTTTACAGACGGGTGTGGTTCAATGTCTTGTCAGCTTCGAGTTGGTGTTTCCACCGTCCTTCTTCAATATTATGACGCACCTCATAGTTCACCTAGTCGAAGAGATTTCCATTCTCGGTCCTGTATTTCTACACAACATGTTCCCCTTTGAGAGGTTCATGGGAGTCTTAAAGAAATACGTTCATAACCGTGCTAGGCCAGAAGGAAGCATGTCCAAGGGCTATGGAACAGAGGAGGTCATTGAGTTTTGTGTTGACTTTATTCCTGATCTTAAACCGATCGGTGTTCCTCAATCGCGCCATGAGGGGAGACTGCGTGGAAAAGACACGCTAGGAAAGAAAGCAACAAGAAGTATGGACGGGCATTCTTTCACTCAAGCACACTACACAGTTCTACAAAATTCCAGATTGGTGGCTCCGTATATCATGAAACACATGGATAGTTTACGCTCCGAATACCCGGAGCAGACTAACTTCTGGATTAAAGGAAAGCACGTGGATACTTTCGGCAGTTGGTTGCGTACACATCTCATTAAGAAACACACCCTGATCCAACGGTTCACAAGCGCTTGAAAGAAACACACGATCCGTGTGCTTCTTTACTCCCGGTTGGTGTCCAACCGGGACTAAAGGCGGGCTTCGCGGTCACGACTCGTGTCAGTCACGTGTCCTCTCCTAGCTATCGGTGTCCTGGCCACGCGCTGCCATGGGTCTATATGTATTGTCGTCGACGGGTAAACCCTAATCCAAATTTTTAGACAATTAAGTTACATAGATATAAAATAAAAACATAATTATTACAATTTTTTAGACAATTAAGTTACATAGATATAAAACAAAAAGATAATTACAAATTTTTAGACAATTAAGTTACATAGATATAAAATAAAAAGATAATTATTACAATTTTTTAGAGAATTAAGTTACATAGATATAAAATAAAAAGATAATTACAAATTTTTAGACAATTAATTTACATAGATATAAAATAAAAAGAAACTAGAGAAAAAAACAAAACAGAAACCAAATAGATATAAAGCAAAACAGAAAACATCCTTTAGATATAAAGCAAAACAAAAAAACAAATAAAAAGCCCATTAGTACCGGTTGGTATAACCAACCGGTACTAAAGGGGTGGGCTTCGCGCGCGAAATTTCGCGGCGGCCCAAATGACCTTTAGCACCGGTTGGTAATACCAACCGGTACTAAAGGGTCTTTAGTACCGGTTGGTATTAACAACCGGTGCTAAAGGTCGATTTCGAGCAGTTTAAACAGGGGATCGTCGAAATCCCCCAAGTCATCGTCTTGTCGCGCGCCTCTCGAGCTCTCCGGCGAAGCCCTGCCACGCGCCGTCGCCTCGTCCTCCGCCGCGCGCCGTTGCCTCGCTCCACGCCTCGGCCTCCACGCCTCCGCCGTCGCCTCGTCCCCCTGCCGCCGCGCCATCGCCAAGTACGCTCCAAACCCGGCCGTGCGCCATCGCCGGCGCCTCCACCACGCCTCGGCCTCCACCATCGCCGCGATATCGCCGGCCCTCCACCACCGCGCGTCATCGCCTCCCGCGCGGCTCCGCCGGCCTCCACCTCCGCCACCGCCTCGGCCTCCACCACCTCGGGCCCGAGCCTCTTCTACAGGTTTTTTTTTTCATTTTTAGTTTAGGTTATTACTGTTTAGGTTATTATTAGTGTAGCAAAATTAGAAAATCTAGCAAATTAGAAAATGTAGCAATTTTTGCAAAGTTAGAAAATTTGAAAATGTAGCAACTTAGCAAAGTTAGAAATTTTGAAAACTTAGCAAACTTAGCAAAGTTAGAAAATGTAGCAAATTTGAAAACTTAGCAAAATTAGAAAATGTAGCAAATTAGAAAATTTAGCAATTTTTGCAAAGTTAGAAAATTTGAAAATGTAGCAACTTAGCAAAGTTAGAAATTTTGAAAACTTAGCAAAGTTAGAAAATGTAGCAAATTTGAAAACTTAGCAAACTTTGCAAAATTAGAAAATGTAGCAAATTAGAAAATGTAGCAATTTTTGCAAAGTTAGAAAATTTGAAAATGTAGCAACTTAGCAAAGTTAGAAATTTTGAAAACTTAGCAAACTTAGCAAAGTTAGAAAATGTAGCAAATTTGAAAACTTAGCAAACTTAGCAAAGCAATGTTATTTGATGATTGTGTTAGCAAAGTTAGAAATCAAAGTTAGAAAGCTTGATGCTACAAATTTAGCAAAGCAATCTTTGTAACCTAGTTGCTATGAATTAAAAATTTGCAGTGACATTGAGCTATGGAGGACGACACCCCCTTCATCTGAGACGAGGAGAATGAAGAGCATATGCAAGCAATTATATTTGAGAGGACCCTTGGATTAAATTCCGATGGAGAAGATTTCGGTGAAGAAGACGACGATGATTTCAGCGCAAAATGTTTGAACGACTCCGGTGAGGGACTACTTGAGCTAGAAAATTTAAGAGACGATGACGAAGTGCCCTTAGAAAACTCCGGCGAGGTATATATATATATTAAGTCTTGTTTATCACTAGATGCATTAATTGATTTGCACTTATTAACGAAACATTTTTCTTGTAGCCCTCTGGATCTAAGCGAAGCGTCCCTAAACGAGGCCCGAACCAAAGGGTAAAGCTGTCAGATGGTGCAAAGTTGTCGATCGACGAAGTTGCTAATGATGGCAAACCGGTGAAACCCGAAGAAATCTACACTAAATATGTAGGTCAATGCGGAGTTCTTGTTAGGGACATGGTCCCGATCACCATTGCAGAATGGAATGAGCCAAAGAAAGCCAACATTGGCGCAAGTTATGTCGATAAAAGAATTAAAGACCTCTTTGGGACTCGATCTTGACATCTTTCAGCCTACCGGCAGATCTCCCAGAGAAGAAGAAGGATAAAGTCAAGGAGTGGACTCTAAAGACGATGGCCCAGCAATTCAACAACTAGAAGAAAGGATTGTGGAAAAAATATGAGAAAGTAACTCCAAATTTCACTGGACATCTAGAGAAGATAAAAGATGCATGGCCTGAATTTGTGGCGTATAAGAAATCGGCCGTCGCTATGGCCCGATCGGCCCAAAATAAGTTGAATGCTAAGAAGAAGAAATAAAAGGGATCACTCCAGAGACAGATGACTGGCCCGACAGGTCCAAGTTCTGGTTGTTCACGCATGGGGCAGTGTTGCACCCAGACACAGGGCTGATTGTTCCAAAGGGAAAATGGAAGAAAAGAATTACAAGAGTCGTAAAAAAACTAAAAGACGCAATAGCACTAGTCAAGGAGGGAAAATATGTTCCCAATAGAGAGGACGACGAGCTGACACTCGCCCTCGGGAATAAAGAACGCTGGGGACGATGTCGAGGCAGAGGGGGCGGGGTTGGTTTTCTTGAAGGGTTTTCGGCGGATGTTGCAACTTATAAAAAACATTGCAGAAGTAAGAAGAGGGAGGCGGACCGGTTTTCGGAATTAGAACGCCAGGTGCATGCTGTGCAGCAGCAACTACACTCAATTACCCAGCAAAGGGAATCTCAGCTGCGACTAGAAGATCCTGCAGTCGATGTCTGCCCATCTCAGCGGAAAAGCAGCGTGGGTTCCACGCAGCTACAAGATCCTGCAGTTGATGAACCGTCGGCGGCTCACTATCCCGTGGATGATATCACGGAGAAGACAAATTGTGAGTTACATGTGCCAATGAAGAACATTAGTTATCTGGTGGCGAATGGCTATGCTTTACCATATCAACTTGGAGCAACCTTCCATTTTGGTCAGATTCCAGCTGGATTTGCTCGTGTCGGGGTCACAAAAGTTATGTCTGGATTCCACTCAATGGATCTTGACATTCCTGGAGCTGAAAGCGAGAAGACATTGGGAGAAGTCGAGCTTGGCATCGTTCTATGGAAGAAGAAATACATCATGTTTCCAAGGCCACCGACTCCTCCGAGTAGAAATCCACCACCTCAAAGTCCACCCGCCTTCCCCGACGATTGGGTGCCCACCGCGAGTCCATCGCCCGCGCCGTCCCGTCAGCCGACTGATGCGCCCACTAGTAATTTGACAAAGCGGAAGCTGTTCACGTCGACTGGTACTATGCTCAGGAAAGACAGGTCCCCTGTCAAGAAACGTGCAAACATACCCAAGAAAGTCAAGACTCCTGAGAAGTTAGCTTGCGAGAAAAGTAAGGAGGAATTAGACGAGTGCACGCGTGTCGAGGTGACAGCCTTTTTTGCACGGAAAAAACAGGAAAGACAGGACCCCGTAAAGGAAATTCTGAAGAATATACCAAGGGAGACACTTGATCGCACCGTTGACAACTTATATATCCCTCCAGTGAGGACCCTTTCATACCATGAGCGCGGTATTGAGAAGCAACATAGCTCACAGATGGAGGAAAAGAAATGCGGGAAAAAAGTTCCCCAGCTCGGAGAACAAGAAGTACAATCGATCGCCCCACTCATTGTGCCTTCTGATAAGGCGGCTCTCTACAACGACAATATTGTTGCTCATCAAATCTATGGCGATACAGGTTACGCCATTGCTGAGGTGGCATATAAATTGTTTCCGGGAGCCTCTGGTCAAAGATCTGAATGCTCTAACAACACAGTTATGGAAACTGCATAACTGGTACATGACCGCCGCAAAAGAAGGGAGATTCTATTTCATGGCGGGAGTTAAGGAACATCACTACTTCCGAGAATATGCTGTGCAGGTTGAGTTCTCCGAACTTTTTCAGATGTACAATCAACGTGCCCTCGACAAATCTATCATCAGCTGCTATTGTCTGTAAATGATTTATTTGTGTAATTTAATTATTTAGTTAAGCTCGTTCATTGTCTGTAATTATCCTCACGACATTCTTTTGTACGCTATTATGTAGAATGAAGATTCGTGAATGCAGACTGGGAGAAATCTGGGACATTGGGTTCATTGACCCGGATAAATTTCATGAAGTCACCGTAGAACAGTATGCCCAGGACACAGAGGACGTTTTGCTAACGTTTTTAAAGCGACAAAGTAGCAAAAAAGAAATATTTTTTCCTTACAACTTCAAGTGAGTGTTACTGTCTTGTACACATTCTATTCTGCTTTCCCGATATTAGTAATTGATGAGTTCTGAATAACTGCGTATATAAATGTGCGCAGGTTCCACTTCATTCTGCTAATCATTAGAATCGATCTTGGAGAAGTTGAAGTCTGGGACTCATTAAGGAGAGATCAAGATGAATACAAAAGCGTGCGTATATTGCTCAAGAGGTAATTTCAATCGCATTATATCGGCCTCTTTCGTTTATTTCCTGATATCAAAGTAAGTAATAACTTCTCAATTCATTTTCTTTGCCGGGCAGGGTTTGGAAAAAGTTCATCGCGGAAGAACGCGGTGAATGGAAAGATAAACTGGAGTTTAAGGCTAACAACGTAAGTAGTACTACGTACCTAGGTCCGCGTATCTCTCTAATTCTAGTTTCAATACCATTATCATTCTCTTGATTATTATTTGATTGAATTCTATTCTCGTATAGTGGTGCCTGCGACAACCACAGGGGACGGATTTATGTGGATACTACGTTTGCGAGTACATTCACATGAAGGTCAATGAGACAATCAATAGTCGAAGAAATCAAGAGGTACGTAAACATCATTCACAAATTTATTTTGCTACCATCAATTGTATTTAGTTTCCTTCATAATTGATTTGATCTCCTTCTTTTAAAGATGGTAAGGAAGCGGAACCAGCTCCTACCAAAAAACCGCGTAAAAGCAATTGCGGAGGAATTGGCGGGATTTTTCCTTACGCACGTCATACCTGAATCCGGAGAATTCCACTATATCGAAAAATAGACTCCCTCCATGTACTAGCAGTGATCTCCATGTAATGAGTACTTTATATGTAATGAGTATTTTATATGTGTAATGAGTACTTTATACGTGATCTCCTCCGAAACCCTGAAAAATGAGCGAAAAGGAAAAAAACAGAAACCCTAAACCCCGAAAAATAAGCGAAAAGAAAAAAACAGAAACCCTAAACCCTGAAAAATAAGCGAGAGGGGGAAAAAAGCAGGAACTATTAATACCCGTTGGTTTTACCAACCGGTACTAAAGGTCCTCCGCCGCGCGCGCGTAGCTACGCCCACGTGGAGCCCTTTAACACCGGTTCCTGGTGCAACCGGTACTAAAGGGGTACCCCTTTAGTCCCGCTTTATTAGTACCGGTTGCACAACCGGTGCTAAATGCCCTTTGGAACCGGTATTGTTGCCCCTTTTTCTACTAGTGAACATGCTGCTTGTGACGAGCTGCAGCTAGCAGGACCCCAGTGTATGCAGTACTACAAATCTTTTCTCTATCTCTACTATACTAGCTAAATGCCCGTGCGTTGCAACGGAGATATAAATATTGTGGTTTCACACTAATTGTGTTGAAGCATGTATGTTCACAATTCATGTGAACATCAAGCATCATTGTCTTTTTTTAGCATATACTATTACATAATGTGTTTTTTGAGCAAAGGCATGCTCACACTTTATGGCTACATTATAAAAACATCATCCTTTATCTCATACCTATTGTGCTTGTGTATAGTATTCCCCCCATGTGTGTTTCACGTCATCATATTTCATGAATCTATTATATATCAAAAGTATATTATGGGCTAACCAGAAATTAGAGAATTAAGAGAAAATCCCACAATAATTAGAAACATCTAGCCATTAAATTAGTGGACCCGCTTATCATTAACAAATTATAACCATCCGATCGAAGTTAGGATCACCTTGGACGTAAAGAAAAGTTCACGCATCTACAAAGAGCACCGTTCCCTAAGTCCTATTTTTATGGTTGTCCGGCGGCGGCAGATCAAGATTATCTGATTCCTCAATCCCTCGCATCATGAAGCTCCCTTGACACCTAGTAGCTCTTTCTTCCATCAATCAGCATGCGGATGAAATCAAAGTATCAGCATCTTGCACGTCAACTACCATCAGGTCAGCAGATTATGTACGTGAATAGCTCCAAGCCTCCGATACGCACCGCCGCAGCGTCGGGTAAATATGGATTCACGGCATGTGCCCACTGTCATGTATGTACGACGACCGCCGGCGATATCGGCAAGACTTGCCGTGTGCAGCCGGCCGAGCTGATCAATCTAGGATCCAGTACATACAAACACATATCTATATTTGATTGCATCGGCTATTTCTATATACCGCAAATCATACTCCCTCCGTTCGAAATTAGTTGACACGTGTTTGTCCAAATATGGATATATCTACACACTAAAATATGTCTAGATACATCAGTATTTGGACAACCACGAGTCAATTAATTCCGAACGGAGGGAATATGATCCAACTTCCAAAAAAACATATCACCTCCAGATAGATCCCCCATACAAAAAAGATCTCCAGATTGTCATGTCCTTTTATTACTCTTTTCTTTCTTAGGTATTGCTCACAGGAGATCAGCGACATAGCACAACAAGGTGTGTATGCTGCATGCAATTTTCGTTCCCAAAGCATATGGTGTTTAGCTAGCATCACATTGATGGATTTATGTGTGATATAGGAGTGGTACTGGTATCTGATAATCGATTCATCACTTTTTCTATGACAAAATCAGCTAATCATTGCCGCCATTTACTTGGTCTGTAGTGCTTTTGGTGTTTTTTCTCAAGCAGAGAAAGGAAGATTTAAGTTGGAGTCAGAGGCCCATTGTAAGTTCATCTTGTAGTACTTTTCAGATTACTATCCTTTTCCTTAATTTCCCAGAGTTACAAAATGAGCTAATAATTGCCACCATCTACATGGTATGTTGTGTTTTTGGTGTTTTTATTTCACTCAGAGAACGAATATTCAAGTTGGACTCAGAGACTGGTTGTGAGTTCATTCTGTACTTTTCAGATCACTAAGAATTTTCCTTAATTTCCTAGAGTTATTGGTTGGATTAAACGATATGAACAAAGTTAGTGGCAGGTATTCGTGCGCTTTTTCGTAAGTAAGTCGCAAATACAATCTTAGATTGTTGAGCAGTTTTTTTTCTGGGTTATACTTATAGCTCTCCTAGCAAATTTTAGAAACTAAATGTTCAAGGTTATTTCTAGGTCATTTGTTTTCCTTTCATGTGCTTCTGAACATTGAGTCATGCTTTCATTTAGTAAACTATTAATTGTTTTCCATCTGCCCAATAATATAAGATGGCAGACAGTGTAATAGATATAATACAACACAGGTTCCTGCTTTGCCTTTCCTATATATTGGTTTTTAAATAATCATATGAGGCCTTCTTTGCAAAAAATAAACAATCGTATGATTACTCTGAATTTTGTTTGCAAGGTGGTGCCACAGAACGAGTAGAAAAGGGCGCCCTCAGTTTTCTATGGAGCATAGGTCCCTAATTGCAACAATTATTTTCGACAGATCAAGATGCTTATATTGGTAATTAATATGCAAAACTTCAAGGACAAAGATTACAGAGGTACTCGGTTATAATTTTTCAAGAATCATTGTGATTTATTGCACGTGGCAAATATATGCAATGATTTTTTTTTGAAACAAGAGATTTTAGGCATTGGCCGAGCTGCCATGCTCCTCGGAAAACTTCACCTGGGTTGCGCGTCCACTTGCGGACCTCTACCAGCACTTGACCGGCCTTGTACATTCAGTGAGCATCGAACTGGCCGGCCGGTCGATCAAGCTACCATGTGCGGCGATGGAGGGAGGTAGCACAATCAGATATACATATGTGGGTGCAGACTTTTATCATGCATATATTCTACAAGGATGCATATTCTCAGAAATACATATTTGTAGGAATACATTCGTAGCAGCATATGCAGGATTAATTTTATAGGTGAATTGTTACCTTATTTTTGGCAAATGCTCTCTCAGCGATGGTGCTGGTAAGTGCGTTTACCTAAGAGGCAGATTCTTTTCTGCCTTCTAAAAATATGCACACTTCGGATACATCATGCAGGAGAAGTGACGACTATATATGATGACCAGAATATGGAAAGAGCAATTCAATTGTATTAACTCATCTTTTTGGTTTTGCTTCAGGATCGAATCCATTGGTTCACGGATCAGCGAAGCTTGCATCTTTTTGAATTCTAGGACTCCAATCAGATTGGTTTTCTTATTGCATACTGACTTTCTCGAATGGCTTGCTCAGAATTTTTTTACAAGGTAATGAGTCAGTCCAAAGATCCAAGGGTACATCCTCAATTTTCTATGGAGCATAGGATCCCTGATTGCGAAAAATATTTTTGAAAGATCAAGAGCTTGTATTGACAATTAATATGCAGAACTTTAGGGAGAAAGATTACGGAGGTACTCTGTTATAATACTAAGAATAATTTTGTTTTCTTGCATGTTGCTAATCTATGCAAATTGGTATATATTTAAGATTCTTTTCATGTGCTATTGTTTTCATTAGATGCTCAGCAACATTAGTATCTATGAAATTCATTTGGCATGATCATTACTTCTGTAGATCAGACTGAGACAATATGTATAATTAGCTTAAGAATTGGGGATACATTGCTGAAATTC
Source organism: Poa pratensis (assembly GCA_947311845.1). Taxonomy (NCBI): domain Eukaryota; kingdom Viridiplantae; phylum Streptophyta; class Magnoliopsida; order Poales; family Poaceae; genus Poa; species Poa pratensis. The sequence goes on along the minus strand of CAMZMU010000098.1, from coordinate 33,360,740 downwards.
ACTTCGTACCCGGGTGCATATGCACCCGGTATTTGAAAAACATATTTCAAAATGTCAAAAAATCTGAACTAAAATTTCGTGGATACATCTTCATATTATATGTTCACAAAGTTCGTTTCACCAAAACCGATATATTTGTGCCTTGTGTAAAAAAACAAAAAAAAAGTGTCGTGAAAAGCCTTATTTTAGCACCAATTGTTTTCTTTTTTACACAAGCCACAAAAAAATGTCGGTTTTTCGTGAAACGACTCTGTGAACAGATAACATGTTAAGATCTATGCGCGAACATTTTTCCCCAAATTTTGTGACATTTCAAAATATGTGCAAAATGCATTTTAAATAAAGGGTGCATATGCACCCGGGAGCCAAAACACCACTCCTCATACATTGCATCTATTTTCGGCACAAATATCTTACTTAACCGAAACAATTACTCCCCAATTTTTAAGTTGTGGGCACTCCGGAATTGTAAAATATAGGCTTTGTAGAAGAACTCAGATTACTCATATATCTAATAAAACTATGGCAGCAACGTATCGATCTGCATTTAGCCTCCACGAGGTTTTAAAATGGTGGGAGCAGTTCCTCCGGGAATTGATGAAGGACTGCCAAGTGATATGCTCCTTGATGATGCTGGTAAGCTCCAGATTACTTAATTCTATGATTTATGTCCCAAGAAAATAATCTCATGGGCAAGGGATGCTCATCAAATGAAGCCTTTCTTATGTTTTGCATTTTTTTATAGGCTCTGGTGAATGATATTTTCTTGGACCCCATGGTTAGCCCGTAACTCACTGCTCATATTCTCCAGTGTGGATCCGAAATTGCGCAATGGAATATTACATGGTTATTCAGTTGCACTGATATTTTTGCTCTAATGAACGGCACAGAGTATAGCTTCATATTTGGAGTCGAGTTATGTTTGGCAGCGAGTCTCCTATGGTTCATTATTGCTCATAGTTATTCAGTGTTATGTTACACTGAAACTAAGGCTCGCTTCTTCTCTTCAATGGTACCCGAAGCAAGCAAGAAGCAATATAAGATTAAGTTAGATTGCACAGTAATAGCTTCCAGCTCTAGAAATGTATGCTAATGAAACAATCTTATATTACTAAGAGGAGGCAAGAACACATAATCTCCAGGAAAGCATGTCAACTAATTCTTTTGCATAGTTTTTCATCTGCAAACCAAAATGCGATTATAAATATTTGGATTAAATATATTATAAAAAAATGTATTAACTTGACCGTTATTGGCAATTATCATGGATTTAATAGACTATGTATACATGGTCAACATATATTTTATAAATACTTTTAACTATGATGCCCGCCCATTGGGCGGGCCACTGTGCTAGTTTGTTTTAAAGACAGATAGATAGAACGTGATGGAAACAGTTTCATCCACGCTTAGTAATACCCAAAACTAAAAGGTCGAAAAGGGACGACATACAAAAATATTCCCGTGCGTTGCTACAAGTTAATATTTATTGAAAGTCTTACATGCAATGGAGAATTTCAATACCGAAGATCGAGACACACGCCATGATCAACTACACTCTTTGCAAAACAATCTTTGAATCAACATTGTAGATACTACAAGGACAAGCAATATTGTTATTATTAGTGAAAGATAAAAAATAAACATATTGTAGATAACTAACTCATCCAATCTAATTGGCATAAAGTCAACCGAGACATATAATAACAATATCAAAACAATTGTTTCACATGTTGAAGCTAGAGTTGACATAAAAAAGAAAACTTGGATACTTAAGGCTACTTGGTCTTGCCATGCGGTTGCCCTCTTATCATCACTGACTGGAGAGTTTCATGTGCTCTTATAAACTGGTAAGTTGACATTGTAGTTTATCATATCTTCATCAACCCCAGCCGGATCATGCTTGGCAACTCGCTCCCTCCTCATTCTGCAGGTAAAGTGGAACTCAAATTCTTAGAAAACATCATTCTGCACTTAAAGAGACACAAACATGTCTAGAAAATATATACATTGTTAGAAATTCACATGACCACTACAGTTTGATTTCATGGAATATGAATACATATCATTGCATAATCTTGATTTAAGTCCAAATTTGTGTTCTTGCTCTTAGATGGCCCTTCATTCATTCCCAAAGTAGATGGAATTTGTCGAGCATTTTTCTTCTATAGACTAAGATGTGTTCGCTGTGAATCATCCTTCACAAATGAAAATTTTACTTTCTGCAAGAATCTGGCTGTAAAACACAGTTCTGGTATTAGATAAAGGGAATAAAAGGGCCAATTCTAAGCACCAGCACACCAAATAGAGACAAAAACTAATCATGGAAGAAAACTGTGGTACTTCTTTGACGAGCAGTTCAAGGTTTCCCTGGTTTATGCTCTCTATTCTCCTCTTCTTTGCTTCAGTTTTCTGCGTTAGTGATTCTATCAGTATCGGCTCTGAGTCCAATCATATGCAGTATACATGGCATTAATCCATACTCACGAACTACAGCCAATCTTAGCATGCCATTAATTTAGGGCGTGTTTGGTAGGCTGCAGATGCTCCAACCAGGCCCGCCAGGTGCAACCTCCGGGTGATTGGATGCCTGCATGGAGGGCTGGGCCAGGCTAACACTCTTCTCAAAGCACCCTCGGACTAGGCCCGCCGGGAACGGCCGAATCGGCCGTTTCCGTGGAGCCAGGCTACGCGCGTGCGACCTAGCGCAACGCAGCGCATGAGCTGCTGCAGCCGCCGGAGATGGCGCGAGCGCCAAATTAGGGCTGGAGAAATTCGGTCACCGCCCGCCGAATTTGCCCCTCTATTTAGCCCACCTCCAAATCGAAAACCGCCATTTCTGCTTCTGGACCAGTTGCGATGGCGGGAGCGATTTGCGTCGAGGCTAAGGCGAGCTCGGTGGCGACCTCGACCGAAGTGTTGTCCTCGACGGCGACCTCCACAGCGACATCGACGATGACGTCGACGGCGACCTCCACGGTGAAGGCGGCCGCGAACTCTCATCTGGATCTGCCGCATGTAAGAACTTCTGAGCTTACTCCTTGTTCAGATCTTAGATCTTAGATCCGCTGCTTACCTTAGGGTTCATAGATTGATAGATTGATTGTGTACTCTGTGCATACCCCAGATCTGATGAATATTTACGGTTATAGTCAACATAGTAAGAACATACTCCCCAAACAGATTCATGTTTATGTTTACCATCGTGATTAAGAGGTTAATTTCCATGTAGGAGACGGGCCGGCGTAAGATGAGAGTCCCTTTGCAAATGCTTTGTGAGAATGTACTGCCTGACTTGACCATGTATGAGAAGCCAGTGCCTCTGAATGCAGTGCCTCTTGATGTGGTTCCTCTGAATGCAATCCGTATGGATGCTACTGACTCAACTGACCAATCTGAGATGTCTGCCAAGGTATCTAAGAAGAGAGCGCACTCTGAGAATGAAGAAGGGCCTCAGAGGGGACCTATGCAATGGTTACCTACTATGTCACTCTTTGTTCTCAACAGAGTTGTTGAGCTCGTACAGAAGGGGATACAGTTTGACAGAGGCTTCAAAGAAGAGTACATGAAGAGGGTTAGCGATGATGTTCTTGAATTCACTGGGCTCACTGTCACCACAACTCAAATTTACAACCATCTGAGAAGGTGGAGAGCTAGGTGGGTTAGGATTTGCCATCTGAAGCAGATTCAAGGAACAGTTTGGCATGAAGATAGCCATACTCTAATGATGGATGATAACAAGTTGATTGCACACATCACGGTTAGTTTCATTCCGGGGACTAACATACTTTTTCCTTTCGCTTATTCATTACGAACCTGAATAACAATCTGTGTTGTCCAAATTAGTGGCACCCGAAGGATGATGAGATACTGAACAAGCCCATTATCAACTACGCTCAAATGAAGACAATCTACATGCCAAGAATTGTTCATCCTCGCAATCTCTACACTCCAGCATTGCTGATCAAGGCTATGAACTACCTTGCTGACAACAGAGATGAGCAGATCATGTATGCCGACATGACACCCTCGAGGAGGAACACCTGGCTCAGGTCGTATCTGCACGACCAGTGCTACACCTGATCCATTCTTCACTAGTTTAGAACTGATGGGTCTGTAATATGTTTGAGGTGGTATATATTAACCCCTCCGTCGATGAACTTGTGATGCATTACGAGCTGTGGTTCGTAAACTCCTGATGCATCAGTCCTGCTACTGTGATCCGGATGAACTCATTTTGGGTAAGGGTGGGCATAAAAACCGATGACTGAAAACCAAAACCAAAAAGACCGAGACCGAAACCGAAAAGACCAATCAAAATTTGGGTAGCAAATTCAAAAAGACCGAAATTAGTTCAGAAATTCGGGCAATATATCTAGAGAACCCGAATAGATCGAAGCACCCGATTTACTGCTACAGAGCGTCCTACCTAGTGTATTGGCCCAAGAATGGAGCAGCCCAGCCCAACATCCCAGTGCACTGTACATCTTCCCAAGAGCCACGACCCTTTAATCCCTAATCGATCCATAATCTGGATGGTTCCTAGTCCCGATTCCTCTTCCCCTGCCTACCGGCAGGCTGCTCCTCTCTACCGTCCGCCACCAGGCACCGGCTGCCACCTTCCTCTGTCCCCCAACACGGCGACGCCCTAGCCGCCAGGCCATCTACCGTCGCCAGGCTGCTCCTCCGTTCCGTCCACCTATCACGATTGATTCTTCCTTCCCCAGTCCCGACCCACCTCCCACCAACTTCCGGCGCCGCGTCGGTTGGCTGCCCCGCCAGGCCGGCCATCTGCTGCTTGTCTACGAGTCTGAGCCTCCACGGAGCACGCGTGCAGCACATCTGGTCGGCGATCAGACTATCTGGTTGAATGATTGAAGCAGGCGTGAAATCTACACGCCAACATCGACGGCGCAGCACAGAGAACTACCTCCAGCATTATTCGGTCATGACCGAACCCGAACCCGAATTGTCGGGTACCCGAAATCTTCGGGTAGCACTTTCCCAAAGTAAATTCCGGTCTTCGTTTTTCAGAGACCGAATTTGAAATAGACCGAATTGCAAAGACCGAAATTTCGGTCATGACCGAACGCCCACCCCTAATTTTGGGTATGCTTCTATTATATGATATGCTATGCTATGCTATGATATGCATCTCCTTATGTGATTTGTAAGCATTGGGGTAAGATCACCGTAAGCTTGAAGAGGTAGCCGCAGCAGCAGCTTTGCATACAACCAAACACACCCATGGTTGCATTTGTGCATGCAACGGATGTAACCAAACACTCAGAACAATGAGCTCAGGACATACCGCGTTCTTTGCTGCAGGATACCAAACAAGATCAACAACATGGCTGAAGTCCGTTTTTCCGTGGCCATGCTCCACTGGGCCTGTCCCCATGGAGACGAGAAACTAATGCAGCCTACCAAACACGCCCTTAGTTAATTGGAAGTGTTCACAAGGCAATGCAGTTAATGCATAGGACCATTCATCACACCTCACGCAAAACAGAGACTCCCTCCTCGTAGAACTGTTGTGCTTCAAGCCAATCCCACCTGAACTCCGCACAAACAGCAACCTAGTGTAACAAATCAGACACATTAGAATAATGTAGAAGTAAGGAGGCAAAATCGTTCACATTAGAATATTGTAAAGTAAGGTGGCAAAAATATGTGGATGTGAATTGGAGGAGAAGTTAGGCACCAGGCTCGTCTTTCATGATGTCAGATTGAAACATGAACGTACTGATCAACAGATTGAATAATTGACCAACCCCCAATGCTTTTAGGTAAACTGCACAAAAAAGTAACAAATGAAATGAGATTTCCATAACCAGTGTTATTTGCAGATCAAGTTAATACATGCAAAGTAAAAAAGAGCTCTGAGCTTTGCTCACTGACTGAATGTTTGTCACCTTCAGTTCTGACACTCGAACTACTGAACCTACTACACAGTCATCGCACGTTGCTAATTCTCCAAAAAAATGTTTGTCTCTATACAGCAAACAGTGTATTGTAACACGACTCGCAGGACCTCTGTTCTAGAACTGAATACGAATTACTTGCTAATGATCACTCATTCACTTGGCACCTGTACATAATCGAAATTTCTTGCTGCAGAACTTGAAGTAGCGGTCATCGACGATGTTCTTGCCTCCTCTCAGGCCGTCTCATTCGGTGAATCCCATCTAGCAGAAGATGCCGGTGCCAAAGCTCGCGCGCGGCGGCGTTCTCTGCCTCGTGACCTGGGATTGGGAAGCAGGCGGAGCCTTGCGATAAAGGCGCAATGATGTGGCCTCGGCGAGAGAAACCGAGAGGGAGCATGGAGCTGGGGCAACGCCGGTGTGCGGCGACGCTGGGGTGGCCGGCAACGAGTGGCAGCGCTGGTGGGGATGTCTCGGGATAGAGAGGGGTGGCGGCAGCAGGGGCAGGGTAACCCTAACCGGATTAGAAGTTCGGAGGTGGTGCCGGACTGGCGGCCGAAGAGGCGGCTGGGGTTGGGCTCCTGCTTCTGGGCGTGAGCCATGGCAAGGGCGGCGGACGGACTGTCGGCGACATCGAGGTCGAGATTAAGTTGTTCGTCGGTAGGGAGAGGCGACGGGGGAGGGGGGAGCTTGGTGGCGCGAAGTTGAGGACGGCGGCAGCGACAAAGGCCAGTCTAGATGGGAGCGGCGAGCTGAGAGCATTGTTTAAGATATCTTCCGATATTCCGATAAATGGCCGATTTATCACTTCTCAGTGTCTGACCGATAAGATAAGTCGGCCGATAAATTCGCCGATATGCTGATAAATCAGCCGATATGCCGATAAATCGGCCGATTTACCCCTTATCTTGGGTCGGTCGATAAGTTCCCGATAAGCGATATCCCCAACATTTGCAGAGAAAGACGTGGGCTTGGCCCATGTGCGCAGTGCGCGTGACGAAGCGACGAAGGGTTTTGATGTACTCCCTCCGTTCCAAATTAGTTGTCTTCCATTTGCCAAAAAGTGGATGTATCTAGACATGTTAGGAAGACAACTAATTTGGAACGGAGGGAGTACGAGAGAACCAAATTCTTTTTTTTTTAGATAGGAGAGATAATACGGCTTGAGGTGGTGATGGGTGCCGATGGTACCTAATAAAGTACCCCTGAAGTTGGTACAAATTACCCTCTATGCCACCGGCAAGTGGAAAAACGGTCAGTGTTTTTTTCATCGTCTCCCCCAATAGATCCCCTCCTCCCGAGCAGAAGCAGCAGCGGGATACCTTGAGTCCTCGACCGGGTACAGGCATCGACGCTGTACCGTACAGCGACGGCGGCATCGGGCGAGGTGGCCCTCCGCTTTCTTTTCCGTATCAACTGCAGCGCCCGAGCAGCCCATCGATCCGAGCAAGGGTTCCACCATCCCTCAGGTCCCCGCCGGCGCTCCCTCTTGCCGGCGCGCCGCCTCCCTGTAGTCCCCGCTGCCGCTCCTCCTGGACGTAGTGCGCCGCCCCCCTCCGGTCCTGGCCGTCGGTCCGGCGCCTCAGTACAGCGCCTCCGTCAGGCCAGCCATCGGGCCTCCATCGCCTAGAGCGTGGAGTGCCAGTTCAAGCACGTCACCGAGAACACGCTGCTCTGGGCATCCGAGCTCAATCCTGCGGTCTTGCCGGTGCGGCTGCCTAATTCGTCGTTCAACACACCGGGCGTCAACACCTCACTCGAGCAGCCTTTCAGGGCCATCTTCCCGCACTCCGTTTCGTTGCGTAGGTGCTGCAGGCGCACACGACGGCCATGGCGCCGGAGGAAGGCAAACTTGCAGGCCTGGTCATGGGGCTGCAAGAGTGGGCGTCTCGGCTGCGCTCTGACCGGAAGACGCTTGCGCGGTCGCGGCTGGCACCACTCTCTTCCAATCGATCTGGGTTACAATGCAGTGGACAGCTTGGCAGTCAACCTTCACGAAAATCGATCTGCCCCTGTGCATTTGACTTACAATTCTAAAGAACGTGCTGACCAAAAGTATGAACAGAATTTAGCTTAAACTTGAATTTTTATGTCAATTGGACTTTATAGTTCGTGCCCCACACTCTCTAGCTTCCAAGCCCGATTGATTGTAATCCCCTGCTCCCGCTGTACGTGTTAGAGTGGTGTTTCTGCTACGTACCAGTTTGTGTTAATGCCTGCAAGGGAGCTAGCAGCAGTTAAGAGATTGTGAGTAGGGTTGTGCTGCGGCGCCCGAATCCGGCCCACTTCGTGACAGCTAGGTAGTAAATCAGCTCCAACGGATCAGACTGAGTTAGTTCAATTTTAACTAGCTGGACCGTTAAGCGGGCCGTTGCGGACCCGCTTTTACAACCCTAATTGTGAGTAATTTGTTGCACGAACATCAAGTTCATTTCTTTGTTGGACATGATATATGATGCATTCCCTAGAAAGCTAGAGCTCAGTGTATAAATGTTGTTGGTTCATGCCTGCTGCTATTCCGTCTGTTCATGAAGCTTGAACTGCAACTGACATTGTTGTATAGTAATTTTCGTGTCTCTGCCCGGTACCAATTTTTCGAATTCCAACTACCTCCTGGAGCTGCACACCATGTGTTTGAGGTAATGTGTGGGGAAAACACATATTGTATGGTTTACTTCTTTTATCAGAATGTGGAGATTTAGGTTCCAAGAGGGAATTCAGATAAGACAGCTGACTCGATATTTTGGAATTTGTCTCATGTTGATTCATAATTTCAACACATCATGTTTGAACCTTGTTACCTTGATTAAAAATTGCACTGTATGTTTTCACTCAACTTGTATGCTGTTGTTTCTGCCGCCACTGGGATTGTCAGTGCACCCTCTATATATGCACTCTCTACATTTCCCGTTTTCACAGTTTGCTGCAGGAATTTCTCTTTTTTTACAAAGTTATTGTCAAAGAAGCAGTAATTAATTAGCCTTTGTTTGTTTCTAGACCATGAAAAGGAATACAACAGCTGTGGTTCCTGTTGTACTTGGTAAATTTAGAGCGCCCTTTTCATTCATTTACACTATTTGTCTAGGTGTCAAAGTTCCACGTTTTTTCAAATGTTGTGGTAAATATGTTTGAGAAATACCTTTCCTCATTGTAGACTAAAATATTTGTGGTATTTCATAGAATAGCAGAGTGGTGGACGGCAGCTGGCCAGTGTCAACTGTGTGACAACATTTCCACTTCAACTTCCCGTGCTTGGTGCTCGTGCTAGCAGGAAGAAGATGTGCGGGCTCTTGGCAGCAATAGCAACATATGACAAATGTTGAAAAATCGGACGTGTACAATATGTGTGTAGTGTGCGACGCGACTTAAAGTCTTCAGCAGCGATCGCGTCCACCAATCAGCACCCATCAGCCGGCGCTTCTCTTCGCGACAGTGCACGGGCGTAACCATTTTCTTCACCCGCCCAATACTGATTCATCGCAGCTAGCATTTCCTCCGTAGCGGAGCACGGGCATTGTGTTATATTTGATAATTTGCCTATAATTGGAAGAAACTGGTTTGTAAATTGTTTGAATTTTGATGTTGGAAGCATAGCTATGTACAAATCGTTCACCAAGAGGGACATGTTCAACGGAGCAACACCATTGCTGAGCCTTTGGAGGGAAGACAAAGTATATAATGACTCCGACCTTAGGGAGGGTAAATGTACTTTCTTTCTAAGCATATATTTATTTGTGTTTACAGACACAAATGTAAAAATTCATCATCTTTGTTGAGACATTTCGTCGATGCAAATATTCATCGAGCAAATTTTATCGCACGGTTCATGAATTCTAATGATCCTATCCCATAATTTAAATATATATTTATAATCCCATAACATGGCATAGGTGTTTAGCAGTAATGTTTACGTCTGTGGAAAGAAAAAAAAATTGAATGTCGTAGCAACGCACGGGCATTCAACTAGTTATTTATGTTAGACTATACGTGTACAACTAGATAGACTAGAAATTAGAGTAATCTTGTATTCCAAGTCATAGGCTTCTTGCCTCCCAAGTTTGTACCACTATATATACCCCATGAGGGTCAAGGCAATATAACAACCAAATATTAGGGATCTTACAATTTCCACATGGTATCAGAGCGGTTAGTCTCACGACGCCGATTTTAGGATTTTCCACTACTTCCGCAATACGCCGCCCCAGGGAGATTAATCTCTTCTCCTCGGGGGCGTGGCACCCGGTCTCGATCAAAGATCAGATCGGTTCTTAGATTAGATTCTTAGATTAGATCTTAGATCGATTTTCGAAATTCCCAATCCCACAGATTAGATCCACTTTATCGAAATAAATTCCGATCTCCACGATCCTCCAAATTTCTAGTGAGAAGCAGTTAAGATCATCGGTGCTCCAGGGGCAATCACGGACTGGCGAATCCCCTGCATGCACCTCCAGGCTCGATACGCCTCAGTCTGCGTCCACCCGGCGACTCCACGCCATCAACACGCTCCCGCACGAAACCTGACTACAACGGAATCCGGCCGAGGATCGCGTGGACCGCAGCAGGCCAGCAGCGGCTGAGCGTCATCGACCAAGCGCACGGCCTTGCTATTGCACCACGGCTCTTCTTCGACCCAAGATTCTACATGACACCAAGCCATGCATGTATACGGGACCTGACGCCATGCACTAGAGGACAAGGTATGTGTGCAGTACTATCTACGTATCAGCGGATGCACCACCGGCGTGGATTACGGGAGGGCCACGCAACTACAACACGATCTACACCGACATCGTCGAGACGGACGTCTACACCAGCACCAAGCCTATCTACATCAAGCGATCTGCACTGCATCGATCCGGACTACACCAAGCCGACCCACGACAACAAGCTGTACGACTACATCAAGATCTTCGTCGAGTTCTACACCGCCAACACAAATCAGCGCCGATGTCTACATCACGCGAGTCGAGCCGCACGCCGCAAAACCCGCCGCCGCCGCAGATCCGCTGCCGCCGCCGCACAATGATACAAAAACACGCCGCCGCCGCAAATCCTTGTCGCCGCCGCACAAAACATAAGACACTACGACCAAAACCGCGCAATTTTTTTGCGCCTCCGGCGCTATCGGCTAAAACAACCACGACTACGACAACATCGACCACGACTATATCACGACCGGCTATCTCGACATCGACATCAAGGGCAACGTCTACAGCAACACATCGGTAACATCTCCAATCAAAAGCGTCCGCGTCGTCAATTGTGTCCACGCCACTCCCGTTGTGACTGCGGGAGGGAAGAGAGGAGAGACCATCAGAGACGCAGTTGATGATGACGGAGGGGAGAAGACGACGGGAGCGGAAGACTTCAAAAATAGTCGCACTCGTCCGTTTCACTCCCGCTACGACTGAGGGGGAATGTTAGACTATACGTGTACAACTAGATAGACTAGAAATTAGAGTAATCTTGTATTCCAAGTCATAGGCTTCTTGCCTCCCAAGTTTGTACCACTATATATACCCCATGAGGGTCAAGGCAATATAACAACCAAATATTAGGGATCTTACAATTTCCACAATTTAGAAGTAGGTTCGAAGGAAAATATTAAACAAGACAAGAGAAACAACGGAGTGAAAAGATACATAGGACTATAGGAGTATGCATTATTTTATTATATCAAAGGCATTACATGTCCAGCTTTATATTACTAAAGCCCACAAGGTTCAAAGGTTCACATAGGTATCGTTACATGCTGGGGATTCCACCTTACAATAAAAACCAGTGGCACAATCACACAATATATATGTATATTCAACTGTAACATGCATGGGCTGGCCGCCGCTGCCTAAATTATCCCGGCTAGTTTTTTGCTTCTTTTGTTGCAATGAATGGTTGCTTCTTCACGTGTGGCCTATTTACGTGCTTCTTTACTGCAATTTTCCAATCCCTTATTGTTGCATTAGGGGCAGAATGGTGGAGGATCACCTCACTGAGATACACAAGATGCGATAAGCCCTCAACTCCAAGATCAGGTTTGATTTCTGCAGTCTCCTCTGTCAGAAGTGGAGCCAACGGCTGAGGAGTAGTGACCTCCGATGTCGCTCCGGGCTGAAGTGGAGCCTCTGTCAGAGAAATGATGTCCAGCTGATTAGCAATGATGTCTAGTGTCGCTCTCGTAGGAAGTGGAGCCTCAGACTGAGGAGTGGTGACTTCGGCGGTCTGCAGCAGCTGAAGAGAGGTGAGATAGGGCATGGCTCCTTCGTCCAATTGCACCTTTGGAAGCCTTGGGGCCTGGATGCACAGTCTTTCAAGGTCCTGGAATCCATCTTTCTGTACAATAAAGCTATCATCTTCAGAAGCATGATGATCCTCTGTGAGCTTGAGGTACACCAAGCCATTCATCTCTTGCAGAACAGATAATTCTTTCCAACGGCGACCTGTTGAGGAGAGCTGCAACTCTACCACTTTTTGTAGCTTCATGAAGTTGTCTGGGGTAGCAGGCAATCCTACGAGCTTACCCGTTAGCTTGAGACATTTGATAGTACAGGAACCACTTAAGGTTTCCAAGAATTCACCAGACAGGAGGCGGATGGGCACACTGCAGTCAACTGACAGAGATTCGATTACTTCTCCACCACAGAATTTTTCTGCGGGAATGTGATCCGTCGTGGCAGTCCTGTTGCACGATATCTTGACCTTCTTCAGCTTTTTTGAGTGAAGCATTATCTGTATGAAACATTTTTCATCTTTGTCTATGATAACCCCAGCCAGAGTCTCCAACTTACTTTGGGGTTTCGCCGTCTTGTGTTCTCTTTCTTCGACCATACTAGGCGTTCCCAACTTACTGGGAGGTTTCGCCTTCGTGAGTAATTTTCCTTTGACCACACGAGTTGACTTTTTGATAATGCTTTCGGGCCACTGAGGCACTAACTCAAACTGGCCAAAAAGGTGAAGTAGCCCTGGCATCATGGCGACTTCTACAGGCAGTATGTTCACCTTAGTGTCCCGAATGTCCAGCGTCTCTAAATTCACCAACAATTTTATCTCCTTGGGGATCTCTCTGACATCAGTGTCCCTGAGGTTGAGATACTTTACAAGCACCAACTTGCATATGTTTTCTAGGACTTCATTTCCAATCCACTTGCAACTTTCAAGATCCAAGACTCGCACAAGGTTGCACTTACTGAGATCAAAACGGGCATTAGGGCATAATGTCAACCATCTGATAACCTCCGCATTTTCTTCTTCTTCCATACCTCCAGCCCAAATAAAGAGCCGACGGATAGCATTGCGACCCTTCGCTGTTGGAAGACGGCCATGGGGATGAATTAGAGTGGCAAAGTTTGTAGCGCAAGTTGAATTGTAGACAATGAACTCCAGCATGGTACCGTTCACTTGACATATCTTTACATCAGAATTGTTACCAATCAATACTGGATCGATGATACTGCGCTCGAGGAACTCCTTGGAACTTTCATACGCCATACTCATGGCCTGGCGTTGGCCCTGTGCGGCAACTAGTCCTTCAGCAATCCATTTTCTGAGCAGACTCTTCATGTTAATCTGATGACCCTGGGGAAACATGCTTATTGAAAGCAAGCACCTCCTTTCTTGATATCCTGGTAGACTGTCGTAGCACTCGATGAGCGTTCTTTTCAGATCTCCAAAGAATTCGTTACGAGCAATATGGGTACCAAGTGTTTTCGCCACGTCAGTACTGCAGTTAAGATCTTTCGGATTCCAGCTCAGATGGGTTGCCACACTGACAATTGTCAAAGGTAAGCCATCACATTTCCTCAAGATTATTTCCTCGTCGACTATGTGACGGCGAGGTAGATTACCCATTGTCATATGTAGTAACTTTCTTGAAGAATCAGTGTCAAGGTATGGCATGGTGTATTGGTGACGGCCGACATAGGTGGCAATGGGCTGGATACTCGTTGTCACGACTATTATGCTATCAGCTGTATCGGGGAAAGCAGATTTTACGTTGTTCCACAACTGTTTGTCCAACATGTCATCAATTACAACCAAGTACCTAGCAGATGAAATTCAGGAACACAATGAATAGTAAGATCATGCAAGACGTGCACTAGCTAGTCGACCAGACAAAAACATTTTAACACGTGCACGGTTAATTGTTATTAAAATCATACAAGACTGCACTTTAGAGAAACTTTTATATTCCCCGATGACGGCCTGTTCTGTGCGCAGATGAAGTGAGGGACGTGCTATGGAAGATAGATGAGAAGCATAGAATTAGATAATGTCCATATGATGGCAGCGGTGGAACCATGCTATAAGGGTGTCTCCAATGTAGAAATAAGCCTGGGTCATGAGACTCTATAGTCGACCATAGCAAAAAATAAGCATTGTGGGACTCGGTTTTAGGCAGAAATTTCTTGAGGTCCCCCTTACCGGTAAGATCGGTCATAAGACGACATGTACATCCAATGAAGCATTTTATATCTCCGTCTTAGCAAACTCATTGTAGCTCAGTAGGTTAGATTTAGAACATGTCCACCAAGGTTCAACTCCTACATTTCAGGATTGCCGCCTTTACCGCACCAATTGTCCTCCCCACCCCTTTCCCTCTCGCTCACACTCACCACCGCCAGCCCTCCGCGAGCTCCCAACCCTCCCCCTCTCTCACCACCACCGGAGATGTAGCCGAGCAAAGAACGGACGGCGTGGCGGCAGCCGGATTTCTCCGGTCCTAATCTGGGGGGCGGAGACGGCGCCTCCTCCTACAACTCTAGCGGCCGTGTTGTGGGTCGTGATGTGTCGTTTGGTGGCGCAACGTCGGACAAGATAGATGTGGGTGCTACTAGTCGGGTTGTCCATGGCCGTTTCATGGATGCTCGTCATGCCAGCTCATGGAGGAGGCTTACGGTGGCGTGGCTGGGTGTGCAGATGTCCCGCGACACGAGGACTCCGAGGGAGCGGCCCCGATGTCGTCATGGCGAGGCATTCTCCTCCTTCCAGAGGCAGGCGGCTAGTTGGTGGCCGATTGCATAGGATCTTTGGATCCCGCAAGATGTGGCAGAGGTGGCAAGCTTGTGGTCTAGACAGCTGCGTGTTTGGGGAGGTGAGACTACCGATGACAACCGAGTTTTCAATTTGGCCACGACAGACGATGACGGTGCCTCTAGGCATTCTTACCTTGTGGAAAGCATCATTGTTGCATCTCTAGTCTCCTTGCTCAGGATGTTACGGGGAAACGCTAGATCTAGGTCTTTCGGATCATTACCGTTCTCCCTCTTGGGGGCATCATTTTGGAGCACATGTTGATTGGAGGGGTCTGGAGGTGGAGAGGTGTTGCAGGTACTGCATCGACAACGGCAATTCACGACCAAATGGGGCAATAGGGTCTCGGTGATTGACACGTGATGCTGGACGCGCACGGGGTGGGGCGTTGTCCGGCGTCGTGGCGGTGTCTATGGTAGGTCTGGTGAGAACCTTGGCTTAGATCTTCATCCTGGAGATGGGATCATGGAAGATGGCAGTGCGACTTCTCGAGCATATGTATGAGGCGCCAACTCTGGATTTACCCGGTGAGAAGGCGATGGTGGTGACTAGGGCATAAGACCCCATTTGTCTTCTATTGTATTGCTAGTTGGTTGGCCTTTGTGAGTCTTTGTTTAATAAATGAAATAAATCAATGACGTATGTATCTCTTCGATGTAGAGGCTAGTGTAATGTCCCTTTAAAAAACTCTACAATTGACTAGGGGCTCACATTATCCTGCATTTACTTTAGATTTTCCAACATTGATCTTTCAGAGAAAGACCACGCGCGTGCACATCCACTATGAGGTGTTGCAATTAGTGATATTGAACTTTCCCATTTAACTATTGCAAATGACCTAGAGTTAATATTAAAGTTCTTATTATTCTATTTCCACATTAGTGATTCAGTGTATGGAGTACTTCGCGTGTACATGGACACTGGGGATGCTGGGCACCCCCTAGTTGTTTGGTAGGAGGGCGTGAGGTGCTCCGAGCTCAGTCCCCGGAAGTAGACACAAACACACAACGATTTATCCAGGTTCAGGCCGCGTCGCCGCGTAACACCCTACGTCCTACTTGTCTGGTTGGATTGGAATGATGAGTGATTACAATGGTGGAGATGGTGGCCTAGACTACGCTCGGTGGCGAGGAAGAGACGAACACGGGGAGTTCCCCGGTGTTCGCTCTACTAGCCCCCGAGCCCTCGTCCTTTGCTAAAGGAGGATGACAGTGTGCTAGGGTTCTTCTCCTCTAGGGTCCTCCCTCAGCTTGACCAAGGGCCTCCTTTTATAGTACAAGGGGTCACCATAAGTGGTCTAGCTGCAAGCACCCCAACGAAGCGTGGCACGCGTCGTGGATGAGTCGAGGTGGCATCCGATGGCGCAGACGGCACCAATGGAGCACCTTGTTGTCCTCCATGCTGTGTGTCTCGCCTACGCCGAGAGGACGGCATGTGCAGTCTTATCAATGTCGCTTTCGGTCTCGCCATGCCTGCGAAGCGACCTCTGCCAGGGGTAGGGGGTGCAGGATGTTTCTGCCGCGTTCCTTGTCCCCGCAATCGCAGGGTGACTGGCTCCCTTCCCGGGGTGCCGGTGGTGGGTCCCCAAGAGAGGATATCCGAAGTGTTTACGTGCATTGGTTCCCGAGAATCCTTGGAATCGACGTCATCTCTTTCTGGCATGATCCTTCCTCGCCGCCCATGGCCTGACAGTGAGGAGATTTTGTTCCCAGAGTTACGGACTTAGTCCAGGCGGCTCGGGGACCCCTGGTTCTCTCCCGACACCGACAGACTATGCTTGAATACATTAGTTCGTGAATGTGAATTTCAGGAAAAACATATCTCTAGTCGGGTCTCTCGACTAGCTCATGTATTTGTTGATGATCCGGTTTTCCTGATCATGGGCATAGTAAGAGTTACGAGTATGTCAAAAATAATGAGACCACATTGTTAGGGTAACAATGGTGATGGATAAACCCTTATGATACACTTTGAGATACACCATCAACTTGTTATTGGTACTTAAGTTCATAATGTGTTAATTTTCACTTACGTCTGTACATCATGTAACTTTGTAGACATGGATAATACATGTGTACTTTAGAGTCGCCAAACGTTACTCCGTAACTGGGTAATTATAAAGAAGACGTTTGCGTACACCAAAAAGCATGTGATTCTGCTAGTTCTGCCAATACTGGGATTTGCACTTTCGGTGATGAAAAGATACATTCTGGGCCGTAGTATTATGGTGTGTTGTTGCAAGGGAGTTAGTCGCAGGGATATTAGATTATAGTAACCAGTAAAAGAGTGCAAATTGGTAAAGCATAACTGGTATGGTGATCAAATGTTGATCACATGAATAATGTCAAAGTTGTGCCTCTAGTTCTGTAATGTGTCGTGAGACAAAAGGAATTGTATGTGGTGATACAAGCTTCGCTCGATTATGATCTTCGGTCATATGTGGGAATGATTTTGGATGTCAAAATCAGGCAAGCGATTATTAACCGGAAGGTGTCACAGACGTATCTATGGATACTCAAACCTGTTGGGTCACACACTTAACACTTAGCGACATTTATAAATGCAACAATGGAATGGAGAATGGGAGAAAAGGGTTCCAAGAGTGTTTCAGGTGATCTCGGAAGTGTTTCTTGAGGTCCTAGATGATTATGGTGATATCTGGAAGTGTTCCGGAAGGTTTTAGAATATGTTAGAAGCTTCAAGAAGGTTTTAAATATCTCAGAACTTCCCAGAGGAATCCATGTTTAGGCGCACCACGTGCCTTGGGGGGCAAGGCACCTACTTAGAGTGGCGCCGGCCGAACCAACACCTTGTAGCACTAGTACATAACGACACATCGAACACCCCTCTATGAAAACGACACGAGTTAGGCGATGGAAAACTCGTAATTTGTCCGTCGCCAATGAGGCCTGGCAGGTACGGCTGGCCCATCAAGATTGGTAACGGATAAGCGCAAAACTCTGTCACTCTTAATATTGGCGTATGAAAGGGTATTTTTCCGATGTGAAACTCTATGGCAACGTTTCTTTTGTGTAAGACCATTTGCAATGTGCTTAGGGAACTGTGGCTGCAAATTCAGAGCACATGTCTCTTAAATGCGGTTGAATGAACGAGGAATTTGAACCGCCCGCTCCCTGCAAATAAAATTGGATTCATACCGCGTGAACTCACCCAGTTCTCGCATTTTGTCCCCAATTTTCCGATTCTCTCGTACGTTCTTTAGGACAACCATGGCCGACGAGTGGTGGAGGAACGAGTAAGTCCCAAGCGATAACGCGAGCGGTGAAGATAATGAGGGCCACGCCCCTTGGTTTGAGCAAGGGGCGCCGCCGGACAAGGACCACATCGCCCAGCGAAGAAGAAGACTTCCCCGACGAGGAGGACTCCGAGGAGGAGACCCGGGTGGAGGAAGAAGCACAAGATGACAAGGAGCAGTCCCCTATGGAAGACGGCGAAGACGACGACGAGGATGACGATGAAGACAATGATGACGATGTTTCACCGCCAATGATCGGAAAAAAGAGGCGCCGCGCCATGGAGGAGGATGACCACGACCACGACGCTGACGACGAGGGAGCAGAACAGTCGTCAAAGAAGAAGAAAGCACTAGGTAATAGAATTGTAAAAATTAGTATATGAATTTCGTATGTAGGATCTATATGTCAATCTTTGCAATGGAAAGGGCGATATAAAATGTTTGTTTCCATTCTAGTGCTTATAAATGTCCTCCTGACATAGGAAATCCCTAACTCAGTCCCATTCTCACTCTCTCACTCTTCCAGATCTGGAAACAGAGGCGGAGCCACCGTAACTCTCCTTCGAGAGGCATGTCCGGCAGTGTCGCTCGTCTTTGCTCCGAGATTCATGGCAAGCATCAACGCCTCCTCCTCTCCTTAGATCGTCGCGGCATGTCCTCGTTCTTTGCTCGATTTGGCCATATCTTGTCGCTCCGGGTAGGAGGTAGCCCGGGAGGCAAGAACGGAGAAGGAGCCTAGCGGCGCTTGGCGTGTCGGTCCGCCTTCGGTCATTTTCTCCCTCCTCTACGTCAGATCTGTTGCTGAAGGGCGCATGGCGTGTCGACCGCGGTCGGTGCAGCTGCCTTGGAACTTGGCGTACCGGAGGATGATGAGGACTACAACGTAATACCGCTCGACCGAAAGGTGTGCATCTTTTTGAGACCAACCGTCATGTCGATGAACAGGGTTATTGTTATTGTTCTGTTTAGGTTATTTTCATAGGATCAGTTAAAACATGAGGACATGATTTCGGTGACATTGAATAACTAACTCATGGCTGACTTAACTCGTTTGCAAAACATATGTACATTTCGGTGACACTTCAAAAAAAATCCTGCCTTTTTCCAACGTGTTGTTGTTTCCGGCATAATTGTTGTGTATACAACAATTATGCAATGGATTCGTAATTTTTTTTATGTGTTATGTGTCCTTTATGTTATATGTTCTTTATTTTATATCTATGGTAAGCAAACTCGGGGGTCATATATTCTCTCTTTCCGTTTTATGACCACTTTATAGAATAGCAACTTTCGGCAAAGACGAAGACATGTACAAACATTTTAGGTAA
The DNA here is from genome assembly GCA_947311845.1 of Poa pratensis. Classification (NCBI taxonomy): domain Eukaryota; kingdom Viridiplantae; phylum Streptophyta; class Magnoliopsida; order Poales; family Poaceae; genus Poa; species Poa pratensis. Next base: position 33,341,202 of record CAMZMU010000098.1, on the reverse strand, counting down.
TGCACATTAGGTACATCAACACTCTCTTATTGCACTATCTGATAGGTGTAGTACGATGACAAGGATATGTTTAGCGAGGGTGGACATGATAGGTTTAGCGACGGATGACATCGATAGGTTTAGCGAACCATAAGAAGATACGTTTAGTGAGGCAAGTGTAATTCATCATATTGTGATGCAATGTAATGGTGATATTTGGTATATTTTATGAATGAAGTTTGATATCATTTTTGTGCTTGTGCGGTCGAGATTTTAATATCCAGTGGCATATGTATTCTGTTGTACGTTTCTAAAGAAAGCTCAGTGCAAACGAGTTGAAACAGAAACTCCGTTACTAACGTGTCAGACAAATCGACGATGGAGCTATATGGAACACAGTTGCCAAACACATGCCTTGCCGGTGAAGGCTAGTTGCTTCGTGACTGATGTGTCCCTTCACGGTTTCTCCGTTTCCGATGAGTGTTTTTACCCGTATACAGAGTGTCGTTATGTAGTAGTATAGGAGTTGCATTCTTACTTGGAATCCTTCTCCAAGGGGAGGCCACACCTTGGGCATATAACGCGGTGGGATGCACCAAGGGGCAGCCAATAAAGACACCCCGACCACATCCCCTTTCCAACTGCACCAAACCCTAGGTTGGGCACCTATTTCTCCCTCTAGACTGGATGTAGAGGTAGTCACCATCTAGCTTCTACTCCTTCCCGAACGCTCCACTCTGCTTCGTGGTGCTGGTCAAGTCGTTTACATCTTGATGCTAATCTGGTATGCATGGATACCTCCTTTCTTGATTCAACATAGACCTAATCGTGATGCTAATTTGGGCGAAAACTAAGTCCACAACTCTCCCAACCCACTCCATCTCCTGACCCCCTCCCTAACCCTAGCCGCCACCACGCCCATCTGCTCCCTCGCCACCGCTGGTGTAGACTGTTGCGCAAAGCCAACACAGCGGCAGCGGGGCCCTTCTCCCTGGGCGGCGGTGGGTGGGCAGCGGGGTTTCGACGGTGCGGTGTGGCGGATCTTCGGCGGTGATCTCGGTGCATACATCGGTGGTGGGGGTCCCTCTGCCCGGTGGTGCCGGCCTCTATAGTTAGGGCCCGCGGCGTCCTGATCGGTGGCTATAGGCAGCAGGGTGGTTTGTCCTCGCTGCGAAGGCCGCCTGGCACCATGGTGGTGCCGTCGTTGAAGATAGGTGGCCTTGGCTGTGGCATGGTCAAGCGGCACAGCACAGCCATTGCCGGAGGTTAGAGGTGGCATCCCTCTCCCGCGGCGCGCGGGTTGGGGGCAAGGCGGTTAGCCGGTGAAAGCTAGGCTCTGATGTTGTCGAAGGCGACAATGGTGGTGTCTTCGGACCACTAGTATAGAACGACACATCAAATACCCCTCTATGGAAACGGCATGAATTAGGCGACAGAAACTCGCGATTTTACCGTTTCCGCTGTGGCCTGACCGAACTGGGCCGCGGCTGGCCCGTCAACATTGGTTACGGAGAAATTATTCGCTCTGTCACCCATGTTTTTGGTAACGGTCATAATTTTGGCTTCGTTTCCGATATGTGGTTCTATGGCAACGGAAACTTTCCTGTGTCCGTTTGCAATGTGTACACGTTCCATCTTCTTCGAATCCGAAGCGAGGCGAGTAACTGCTATGGCGTAGTGGCACCGCTCACTACTCCTTAAAACCCCCGATCTCCCTGCTATCTCAGTACGCCGCTTCACCGCAGCCATGATACTCCTAGCTACTCCTCGGGCACCCGCCGCCCCAGCCGTTCGCCGCTGCCGCGGAGAGCCTCTCGTCCTCCGCCTGATTGGAACCGCGTCGTCGTCGGGCTGGCCGTCGCGCAGCGGCACTGGCAATATAGGAGGCCAGTGCCTTGGTCAAATGTTGGCCTCCTCGGTAACTAGCGCCTCAACCGCGCGTCGGTGCCTATGCCGCCGGAAAGAGTTGAGCTGCTTCAGAGCCGCCGGGTCCTCCTCCCGCCGGAGATGCGCATTGATCCGGCCTACGATGACGACGAGATGTGGGAGGAGTGCACGGGCGGCGATGAAATCGTCGGCGAGGAGCCGCGCGATGACACGGACGACTACGCAGCTCTCCTCGCATACGAGAAGGCGGAGGCCGAGGAGTAGCCAGAATTATTTTTATGTTCTCCATTTACTTTATTGTTAATATGTACTCAGGATGTAATGTAATAATCAATAATATTAATTTAAGTATCTGAGTGGTTCAATTCTCCATATAATAGTAGAGATTAGGAAACATATGTAGTAACAGTGTGTCAGTGAATAATTCAAAGGATACGGTTGTTTATCGCTTTCGTTTCCGATGTTGTACATGTGCTATAAATTCGCCTATCCAATAAGTCTAACGCTCTGACTATCACTCTCACTCTCGCTCTCACAGTGTGGCGGTGCCGCCAAGAGCACCAGATCTACCTCTCCTCTGATCGTGGCGGCGCTTCCTCGTTCTTCGCTCCACCCTGGCAGATCTCGTCACTACGGGGTAGGAGGTTGCCCGGGTGGCAAGACAGAGGAAGGAGCCCAGCGTCGCCAGATCTGTAGGTGTAGGGTGCATGGCGTGTTGATCCGCGGTCGGTGCATCTGCCTCGGAATCTGCCGTGCCAGAGGATGACTACGTACTCCCGCCAGATCCAAAGCTAATACATCTTTTTGTGACTGGACGTCGTGCCGATGAACTAGGGTTGTTGCCATTGTTCCGTTTAGGATTTTTTTCATAGGACCAGTTAAAACATGACTCCCTCTTATCCGTTTTTAGTGTCGCTCGAAAAGAATAGACCTAGCACAAATTAGTAGTGTAAAAAACTCATGGCTGACTTCACTCTTTTGCAAAACAGATGTACATTTCGGTGACACTGCATAAGAATCCATGTCTTTAGCCAAGGTGCTTATGTCGTCCGGCATAATTGTTGTGTACCAACAATTATGCAATTGATTTGTAAGTTTGTTGTTCTGTCTTATGCATCCTTTATGTTATATGTCCTTTATGCTATATGTATACTGCTAGCATGTAGTCATATATTCTCTCTTTCCATTTCAGTGACCACTTTATAAAAGAGGCACCTTCAGTACATCAACACTCGCTTATTGCACTATGTGTAGACCATGGCATTGATCCGAATATTTAGCTCATTTAAGTGAGCTAAATACAAAGAAGGGGACAGAGTGGCGAGTTGATAGATTTAGCTAGACATGTAAATGATAGATTTAGCGATGCATGAAAATGAAGATAAGTGTAATTGGTTATCTTGTGATGCAGTGTATCGGTGACATTTGTTATACCTTATGAATGAATTTTCTATCATATTTGTGCTTGTGCTTAGAGATTTTAAGTGTCCAGTGACATATGTAAACGTACAATAATATGCTTATGAAGAAACCTCACTGCAATCGGTTAAAAATGGAAATTTCATCACTGATGAGCTCGACACTAAGGAAACGTAGGTCTATGCACAACCGTTGCCAAAAAGAGGCCTAATCGATGACGGTTTTTCGCCTCCGTTCCCGATGAGGGTCTTCACATCAGTATCGGGGGCGAGGACATAGACCGTTTCTCCGTTTCCGATGGGGGTTCTGGCCCGTTTCCGATGTGTCGTTCTGTACTAGTGGACATGGTTACCTTGTTTGAGGTATTGTTGCTGCAACCCCGCCCCATGCCTAATGTTCCGGGGGAAACCCTAAATCTTGGTTAATCTCAGATCGGATGATGGCAGCATTTTCGACATTGTTGTCCCTCTTGAGGGCATCGTTTTGGAGCGCGAGATGCCTAGAGGGGTTTGCTGCTGGTGAAGCGGTGTTCACCTACCACATCGACGTCGGTGGGCCTCGACGGCATGGCGCAGCGGGGTCTCAGCAACAGATGCGTGTTGATGGATGCGCGCAAGAAGGTGGCATTGTCTAGCGTCGTTGCAGCGTCGACGGCAGCTGATACAAGGTCACTGCATTGATCACTCCTGAAAATGACTTGACGGAAGACGACGCTAGCAGTTTATCGGCGTACGCACGTGGTGCCCGTCGAGAGTGTCTGCTAGACTGGTTTATGCTCCCGGCTAGCCGCTGGGCGGTCTGATGAGGCTTCCAGATTTAGATGATGTGCGTATGTGTGTGAGGTCCAGGCATATGGTTCTGATCAGGTCCATCCCCTTCATCATCTGGATGGTGGCTTCCGGCTGATCGATATATTTCTTTATAAGGTTTTGGTGATTTCTTGATTTCTCGTTTTATTAATAAAATGAGTTGCATGCATCGTTTCGATGCAGAGGTTGGGGCTTCGCTCCGCATTTCGAAAAAAGAAGTTGAAAAATTGGTTTGCTGATGGACTTGGGCGAGACTACATACATATTGGTCAATATGTAATCTATAAAGATAGATCAAGGCGCCTAATTGGGCTGACCAAAAGTCCATATCGAAAGTACCGAAGAGGTTCAGTATGGAAAATGGCAACAAGGGTTCTAGACGATGTCGTGTGAGAAAAGTTTGAAAGGACTCCTTGTACTTCGACAAAAGATGAGTGAGAACACATGAATAAGATTGCATACACATCCAGGATTGGATTTAAGTTGTAAGCCATGCTATGTACATGACCAAATCTGCACTATGCTCTCAGTGTTACGAGCATGTACGAGAGTCATCTAGGTTTTGATCATTGGACAAAAGTGAAAAATATCCTCATGTACTTGAGAAAGAAGAAAGACATGATTCTCATTTATAGTGGTGATAAAGAGCTCTTTATAAGAAGATGCACCGACACTAGCTTTGTTACATATCCCGATAATGTGAAATCTCAATCCGACTTTGCTCATCACCATTAGGGTTATGAACCAAAGAATTTCACACTTTGAAATAAGGGAAGACAGATGTTAGGCTGCAACCTTGGATAGATTCTTCTAATTCTTAACTCTTGTGCCCCAGTTATTGTTATTGCCATTCAATATGTGTGATATCGTAATATATGAGTTGCTAGTGCTCACTAGAAATAAACTTGTATCCCACATTTGATAATAGTGGAAAAGATCCGGATGGCTTTCGCGTGTGTTGTTTCCCTCAAGTTATAGGTCGATTATCCATGTAACAGACTTGATGTCTAAGACACCCTCTTTGCTTAGGTGCAGCCTAACTGGTGTTTTGGTCGTCCATATATGGTATTGCATATGTTTTCGTCTATGAGTTAGTACATATAAGTTGTTGAAGTTATATTCTGCCTATTTTAAGATCACGTTAGTAATTTGTGAGGCAACACCTGAACGGGCTTGGCTGTATTACTGTACGATATACAATACTTCGAAAATCTGCGTTCCAGCAAAATCGAACGGACCTCTTTCCATTACTCGGTGCACACCTAATTGCAATCAGACTTTGTACCAAATTTGTGTTTGCTCAGCCCTACAGGACTTACAGAGGTAGCACGGGTGGCAACAAGACCGGCATGCACCCGCCGGCAACAGCACGAGGTCGACGTCGCCGGCAAACCACAGGAGGTCGACTTCGCCGGCCGGCCGACCAGCTTGCACTCAACTTGCTCACAGGTGGTACGTTGCCAGACTTGCAAAGTATGTACTTGCTCACCTACTACACCTGCTGACAAGGCGTCCCAGACACGGCTGCCAGCGGCCAGGCGCGGAGTGCTGTGGTGTCCTATGTGGCGTGAAGGGCCAGCCGCGGTTGCTACCTACCACCAAAGGAGTCAAAGGAGGTTGATGTTGCGTGCCCAAGGCGATGCATGCATCCTTGGGCATTCTGCTCATGCTCCGTGTATTGTGCGCCAGTTTGTGTCGTAGATCTGGCGCATCGGATTTGCTGCATCAGATCTGGCAGGTTCTCTGGCTGGCTAGGGGATGGCCGATCTGCTGGCTGACATCGTGCTGGGCGGTGGCCGGTGGTGTTGTGGGCCTTGTCAGTGGTGTGACCTGCTCTTTCTGTCCTTCCACTTGTTTATTGTGGCGCACTTCTCAGAGCTGGCTACATGGAGTTGTTTAGTGGTGTGGCCTTAGCTCGGTGATGCCTTTCGGTTTCGCCACTGTCATCTTCATCGTGTTGTGGACTCGGCTGCATGTGGCCCTTCAGCTGCGTTCGAGGCACGATCGATCTTGGGGCTTTGTTAACTCGGCGGAGTGACCCTTTGTGGCTTCTTTTTGCCCTTTCGACAACACCAGTGGTCCACTTTGTGTTGCGGCCTACACTCGGTATGTGCGTATTTTTTGACAAATCTGACGTTTTTGAGCAACTAAAAACATAAATGGCCTCTTTTCAAAACTATTTTCAAATCTGGCCTCTTAAGATCGGCGCCAATGAGGATGAAGCCAAACTTGTTCAGTTCGGCGCCATCCAGAAAATCACATAATTTTCCTAAGGATTTAGAATTTTTAAAACAGGGCGTCGGCGCCAACGAGTATGGAGCCGACATGTACAAGGTTGGCGCCATTCTCGTTGGAGCCGACCTCAGGGGCCAGATTTAGAAATAGTTTTCGAGAGAGGCCAGATTTGAGATTAGTTTCGCAAAAAGGCCATATTTAGCAAAAAATACGGTATGTGCTGCCCTAGTGCCCTTTGACCAAGCCGACGGCCTAGAAGTGTCAAGGTTCGGTTTCGGCTGATTGGAGCTCTTCCTCTGATTTGTTGGTGCTTCCCGTGCTGGTTTTTCTCTTCAGTACTTGTGATGGTTTTGCTTGTAGTATGGTGCGTTTATGTGTGCGTTCGTTGGTGTTGGTATGTGCGTGTGTTTTTCTGGTTATCTTCTCTCGTAATCCATGTGCTCTAGTTCCCACTTGAACCTATCTTGTATGAGGTTGCAAAGCCTCGAAGACACAATTAAATGAAAAATATTCAGATGGGGACTCACTCCCCACCGGTGACTATTAAAAGAACATCAGGATAAGTGTATACTACTACTCAATCAGCGCATTCTTCTAACTATGAGGAATACCGGTGGTGGAGACTAAAATTACCAGGTATTAACATTTGAGAGTGAAGTTTACACTAAAATTAGATAAGAGTCGAACATGCATTGCATCTGCATGATAAGGACAAAGAAGATGCACTTATCTCTTTTCAAATTTTGGTTTGGTTGATCTTAAGTGGTCCGAGATTTTCTTGCTCCAAATTAAATATCAACAGTACATTTTACACTTCAAAAAAGAGAGCAATATGACTCACTAACTAAAGTGTCAAAATAGACATAGATATAAGAAAATCCCTTTCAATAAAAAGTACGCACGCGACAATAAAAATATACACATATAGTTGTTTTTCTCTCAAACAAAAAAATAAAAGAAGAAATATTTACGTGAGTATAGTGTTTGCTTTTCAAGCTCCACTGAGCTCGGTATTTTTACAAAAAATCTGAAATGATATTTCGAGGTTCCAAAACGTCCATTCCTTTTTTACGTGGATACACACAACATGCAGTACTTTACATATCAACAAAGTTTTGTGAACACAGAAATCTGAGAATCGTGGCTCTATAAAGGAAAGAAAGAACCCTATATTGCTTCCAAAATTTGTCTTTTTTTTTGCAGATTACATATGAAAAGATATTTTGATGCAAATTTGGTCATACATACTACATACCTATATGTTTTTTCTAAAAAAATTGAGAACTAAAAAGTAAGGTATTTTTTAAACGAAACCACTGTAGCTCGGTTGCTAGATTTGTTTCCGTGTAATTAGATGGTATGTATCGTTCTTGTTTTGAGCCATGCATATTAAGTCTCTATGATTAATATTTATTGTCAATGAATAACCAAAGACAAAAAAGGAAATGAGAGAAAATAGGTATGGAGTGGATGAAGTCTACCTAGTTCTTATAAGCTGTGAAATTTAAAGGGGACTATATATGCACGTACCTTTTCTTCTGCAGCGCCATGTAGACAGTTTTTTGTGTTGTTGTTATTGGTCGCCTAGCAAGGGAGGAACTGCCGCTTGCTTCTGATTCTGTAAGAATTTCTTCTAGAATCTTGTTTAGAAGACCCTGGAGATTGTCCTTGTACTCCGACGCCACAACCCAAGCTTTGCAATCAAATCTGCCGACAATGTCTTCTTTGTAGGCTGCCAACGCAAGGGCAGTTTTCCCCAAGCCCCTGCATCCCACGATGGAGATCACTCGGAGCCGCGTCGCATCGAGTGCGAGCAGAAGCTCCACAAACTCCGATTTGGCATTACCCACGAGCACAATATCGTGGTTAATACTTGACGATCCGGAATAAGCTACCTGAGTAGTACCGCCTGCCTTTGCCTCTCCCCTCTGGATCTCCTGCCGCTTCTGTAACTTCTCGATTTCGGCCTTGAAATACTCGATTTTGGCCAGATGATCCTCACCGGGGCTCCTCCCAAACGCTGTGAGGACGAAACCCAACGCTCCAGGAGTCGTGAGACCATGCATGAAGTCTTCGATCTCATAAGCCAACTCCTGCAGCTTCTGTTCCTCATATGCCGCAATATCCTCTTGAATCGTTTCCATATCACTCGCAAGGGTACAGATGCCGACCCTGAGTCGAGACCCTATACCCTTGTGTTCTTTTGTCAAGTCATGCACGGCCTGGATCACCTTCAATACAGGGGTGAAGAGACCGACTGCCATATCCATGACCTGTGTATTCTCTCTCCCTCTCTCCCTCCTTCTCTCCGACTAACACTAAATTTGAACACCAGCAAGTTCTACTACTGAAAAGTGAGAACACTATGTAGGAGAGGGTGCTGAGCTGTCTAAGAAGATGTGTTTGATAGCCCCAACTGAATGACTTTTCTCTTCTTCAAGCAAATGAAATTTTCAACCGGTTATATTACTACAACCAATACATAACAAGGCACCAGTCTGTTAACATAGGCTAATTAATCTTTACTCTGATAATGATACAGCGGTTCCAAATTAGAACGGCTAACATAAAAAATTACATAATTGAAAGTACCACAACAACATGGTTTGCAGAATCTACCTCTAGACACGCTGAATGGCTTGCAAGTCTCCACGTCCAAAATAAATACAATTTCTGCACCAATGATTAAGTACAATTTATTGAGTTATATATAACCGATCCAAGAAAGTTGCTTTCAGTATTTTTTTTGAGCTCGTTTTCTTGGTTCCTTTATAAACATAGCTTTCACTTTTTGGAACTTCTCTATTTTCATTGCTATAGATGTGCCGAATGACTTGCAAGTCTTCCGTCCAAAATAGTGTACAAAGTCTGCATCAATGATTAAATACAGTTTATGGCTATATATATAATCGGTCCAAGATAGTTGCTTTCAGTATTTTATTTTGAGCTCGTTTTCTTGGTTCGTGTATAAGCTTAGGTTTCCCTGTTTGAAAATATATTTATTTCCATCTCTACAGATGTGTGTGGAATGATTTGCATGTCTCAGCGTCGAAGATAGTCTACAAAGTCTGCATCAATGATTAAATACAAGTTATGGCTAGATATATAAACATTCCAAGACAGTTGATTTTGGTATATATATATATATAGTTTGAGCTCTTTTTCTTGGTTCCTGTATTAACATAGCGTTTGCTGTTGGAAAATATCTCTATTTCCACATTTCTTTCTTTTTTTAATAATGGGAATATATTAATATCCAGAGAATACCAATTATCTATTTCCATTTTTATAGATGAGTCGAATGACTTGCAAGTTTTCGTGTCCAAAATAGTATAAAAAGTTTGCATCAATGATTAAATACAAATTATGGCTAGATATATAAGAGCATCGTCACCGGCGCCCTCCAAATGGCCCCCATGGGGTTCCGAACGCAAAACTTGGTGAGTTAATTGCAAAAAACTACCACTTTACACTCCAAATTCCACAAAACTACCACTTTACGTTTGAATCGCACAGAACTACCTCTCTACGGCTGATTGTTTGCAATGTGCACAAATCTACGCTAAACCAAAGTTGACAGCGAATCTGACATGCGGACCCCACCCGACAGTGCTGAGGTGGCAGCTCGCGTGAAATGTTTGCTGAGATGGAAGCATATGTGGACGTGGGCCCACATGTCATACACTAAAAATCTAATATCCCAAAAAATAAAATAAAAAAGTCAAAGGCGACACCGGGGGGCAGCACCGCGCCGGCCATGGGCGGAATGCCACCCGACGGCATCCATCTCCCGATCTCCCTCCTCATGCTATATTAAAACAAACTGAGCGCGTCACTTCGTGCCCCTTGTACGCCTCCTTTAATTCACGTTCAGAAAGTTTCTCCAGACGAGCATTGTATAGGCTGCGCCGGCCGTGTGCCGAATGCCGCCCGACGGCATCCATCTCCCGATCTCCCTCCTCATCCTATACTAAAATAAACTGAGTGCGTCACTTCGTGCCCCTTGTACTTCTCACTCATTCGCGTTCAGAAAGTTTCTTCATAGGAGCTTTGTATAGGCCGCGCCGAAAAGATCCGCCGCCTGCCGGCGACCTTCCCGAGCCCAGCCATCCGCTCTTGGCCAGCGACGCGTCGGAAGAGGCCGGGTCTAGCCGGAGCCATGCAGACGAGCTGCTGCTCTCCCGCCGTTGCCTGTACGCTCCGTCCAAGGCTGCGCAAGCCGGGCACAAGGATTCAGCACTTCCTCGAAGCACGCACACGGCCAGCTCGCGGGGCGCTCACCACGGGCAGGGCACGCTCCGGCCGGCGAGCCGTGGGCCGCGTGCGTTCGGGACCCAGTCCGGCCGGCGAGCCGTGCCGTGCGTCGTCGAGCTCGGCGTCTTCGGGCGAGACGTCCGTGGAGTACATGGGCCGGGCCAGCACGCCCGCCGACCTCGCCGTCCTCGTGCCGTGCCCGTCGCGGCTCCTCAGGAACCCGGCGTCCTCGCTGGTGCCGGAGCTGCACTTCCGGTACGCGACGGTGTTGTCGGCGCGGCCGACGAAGTCGCTGGCGCCGTACCGCACGTAGCAGCCGTCCACCTGCAGCGACGCGGCCAGGGAGTTGGCGCACACCGCGCCGAGCCGCGCCACTGTCTCCTGCACGCACGCCACGCAATCGCCGGGGCTCAGGTCGCCGCGGCACTGGTAAAGGCCGTACGCGGCCGCGCGCGCTGCCTGGCCATCCGCGGCGCCGGCGGTGAAGCTGTTGTGCCTCGGCGGCGCTGACTTTTTTTTTGTTAATATTTTGATTTTTAATATTTTTATATTATTATTTTTGAGATATTTATTTTATTGTCTAATAGGTGGGCCCATGTCAACACGTGCTGCCACCTCAGCAAACAGTCCACGTGTGCTGCCACGTCAACCCTGACTGGTGGGTCCCACCTGCCAGCACAAGTGTCAACTTTGGTTTAGCGTAGATTTGTGCACATTGCAAACAATCAGCCGTAGAGAGGTAGTTCTGTGCGATTGAAACGTAAAGTGGTAGTTTTACGGAATTTGGAGCGTAAAGTGGTAGTTTTTTGTAATTAACTCAAACTTGGTCGCACCCCTAAAAGGTAGGCCGAGCCATTTTATAACCGGCACCCCTAAAAGGGGCCCCAAGTTTGGAGGCCATTTAAAGTGTGCCAAACATGAGGTGGACATGCCCTCCGACAGACCGTCCCCACCCATTATACACACATCGCCGACGCGCACGTATTAATGAGGGCGCAGGAGGCTGCTCCACCCCGATTAATGGCGCGCAGTCGTCGGGCAGTTTCCCAGACGATGTGACCGAACTGGAGGTGAGGCGACGAGACAACGACAGGTCTGCCGCCACACATAGTAATAACGCCGGTGACAGCGTGCGCAGCAGTCCACGCGCCGGCCTCGCTGTGTTCCCACGCAATGCATTTACGCCGGCGCGGATGCTCGAGCACCGCTCTCCTCCCTCATCGGGCATATAAACCCACCCTCGATGCACCCCCATTGTCGCACACGCATGCATCCCCACATCCCCCTCTCCCACGCCGCTCACATCCGTCGCTGCACAATGGCGAACAATGACCAGTCGGGAAGTAGCCGAGGCAGGCAAACCATCAACACCCCAGAGGTGTGGGAACTATACCGGTACGGGCTGATCGTCCCCCCGGATTCCCACCTCACCAAGGGTTGGGCCACGCCGTTCAACAGCGGGCTCCCCGGTCCAGCGCTGCCAGAGACGCCGGAGCAGATCGCGCACCATCGCCCAGCGCTGGAGCTAGCTACCACGGGAATAGCGCGCCGGCCCTGAGTACGACGACAACAATTGTGTGGCGTGGATGGCGCGGTTCCAACGAGAGCGCCAGGAGGCGGTGGCATTCTACGACGGCCCGACGCTGCCAGGCCACTGGAACGTGGATGGGTGGCACCAATGGTGGGACAGGATTGGCTACACGGTGGCTTTGGTCATCGAGGTTCCCCGCCAGCATGCCGCATAGGGGAACCCTACCCTGTTGTGGTTGACGCCGCTGCCACCGCCATGCCGCACCGACAACCAACGGCACGCGCCAAAACGCATCCTCCGCAGGGTGAAGGAAGAGCGGTGATCACTCCCATGTCATGGAGGAGGAGGCAGTGGCGGCATCATCATCCACGACCATGAGGCCCGAGCCCGATCCCCACCGCGCAGCCGCCTAAACCTGTGTTGCCACAGGACGTCACCGCTGCCGGTGGAGGTGATCTCGGCGGGGTACGACGTGTCGTCCTCTCTATGCAACGAGCATGATGGCGACACGCCCGGGTTCTATGTGGCCCTCGCGGACTCGGTGGCCACCACCGAGCGCGATATCCCCGGTTACTTGGCCACTATGGCCACCTTGGTGGCAACGGCGGACTCATCGTCCTCCGGCGGCGGCGCCTCCTGCAGCAGTGCGCCGCACTGCCAAGACGGCGCCTCCACTAGCCGTGTGGCCTCCTCGTCCACCGTGGTGATCCTCGACGACGACCCCAAGGATTCAGGCGACTCGTGGTGTGACGAGGACGAGTAGGCTAGGGGAGGCGTTCACATTTCATTCAAACTTTTGTAATCTATAACAAATGCGAGTGGAATTTGAAATATTTTTAAATTTCTGTCAATTCATTAAGGGTTTTTTATTTGGGGTACACATGTCCGACACCCCCCCCCCCCCCTATTAGGGCACAATTGGGCTGGTGTTGTACACAAATTTGGAGGGTGTCGTGGAGATGCGCGGAATGACTTGTGATACGTATCAAACATATCTATATTTTTTAATGTTCCATACTTGTTTTATATCAAATGCCACATGTTTCTTCTAAAGTTTACATTATTTTATGACAATTATTGGACTAACCTATTAACCTAGTGCACAGTGCCAGTTTCTATATGTTTTGTCTTTTTATTGCTGAAAAGGTCAAAAAATGAAAGTGCTCGGAACTGGACGAAAATTTACAGGAATTATTTCCAACACAAATAAACCATGGAGCCAGAAGACCATCTGCAGGCAGGGCCTACAGCCCCCAAACGGCCTTAGGGCACGGGCAGGGGTGGGCCTACGCCCCCAGCCCACTTGGGCCCCCTTTCCACCGCCTCGCGTCGCCTCTTCGCCTATTAATTCACTCCTGACCTAAAAACGAGGAGAGGCAAAATACTTTTCCCAGAAACGTGTACGAGCTCCGCCGCCACCAAAATCCTAATTCAAGGGACAGAAGTCTCTGTTCCGGGACCCTGCCGGGACAGGGAAGTGCCTTCATCGCCATTAATGCTTCCCATGATGAGGAGGGAGTAGCTATTCATCGAGGCTGAGAATTCTACCGGTAGCTATGTAGTTTATCTCTCTCTCCCATGGTGTGATCACTATGTGATCATGAGTATTGTAATCTAGTTGAATTCATACATGTTTCCTCACCTTTGTCCCATGGTGCGAATGTGACTGTGCGCGTGCCGTGTGTGACTCTCCTGGATAATAGATTAGAGAGATACTTACCGTGAGTTGTTCTTTGTGTCAGATGTCACTATTAAATTGTCGTGTTTGTTTAGTACTATCTTGGGGTGCTCATAGTGACAGCATGGGGTGCCGGACCTAGGTCGGGAATGACAAACTTTAATGTGTGATTTTATAGCACTACACATTAGATTGATATTTCTATCCAGCAAAAGAATAGTTCAGATTAGCATGTAAGTTGCATATTGAAGAGGAAGTATTATATATGTGTTCAATTATATTATTATTGTTAAGAGTGACCACTAGTGAAAGTATGATACCTAAGCCTTATTTCTAAGCGCTGATCACCGTTTATCTCCACTTCTGCCACATGTTTGCTTGCTGACATTTTTACTACAATTACAATTACCACTTGTGATCATCCATATCATTTGTATTTTACTATCTCTTCGCCAAATTAGTGCACCTATATATCTGACAAGTGTACTGTGTGTTGTGGACACAAGAAATTTCTTGTATCTTAATTGCAAGATTGATTGAGAAGGATATCTTTGTTCTCTACATCCTTGAGTTCAATATACCTTGGGTTACTCAATTAAGAGAAATTTGTTGTTGTTTTACAAACCTCTGCACTTGGAGTTCCAACATTGTCTACAAAAATAGAAGTTGTAGTAGACATCGACTTTCAAGTCTTCGCATCAAAATAGTTTACAGAGTCTGCATCAATGATTAATACAATTTATTATAAATGGTCCAAAGCAGTTGCTTTCAGTACTTTACTTTCGAGTTTCTTTTCTTGGTTCCCCTATAAGCATAGCTATCACTGTTTAAAATATATTTATTTCCATCTCTATAGATGCATGGAATGACTTGCAAGTTGTAACACCCCGGTTCACCCCGGACCGGGCCTGTCGCCCCCTGGCAGCTCTCTAGAATCTCTAGACTGGCCCCACATATCAATACTAGTCTTTTCTACGCACTCTGTTCTCACTCGTGCGCACCCGGAAACGAGTTCCTGATCGATCACCCATCCTTAGATTGCTCCGGTCCAAGCACGCTTAACCTCGGAGTTCCTTCCAGATGAGCTTCCGAAAAAGAAGTTGCAACTTGTTGATATGAGTATCCTATCAATTCTATTAAGCCCTGAACCAGGATTTCACACAAGTCTCTGCGTCGAAAATAGTGTACAAACTCTGCATCAATGATTAAATACAAGTTATGGCTAAATATATAAACATTCCAAGACAATTCCTTTTGGTATATTTTCCCTGTTTGAAAATATCCCTATTTCCAGCTTTCTTTATTTTTTGATAATGGGGATATATTAATATCCAGAAAATTATCTATTTCCATCCTATAGATCTACAGAATGACTTGCAAGTTTTCGCATCCAAACTAGTGTACAAAGTTTGCATCGACGATTAAATACAAATGATTGCTACATATATAAACGTTTCAAGACAGTTGCTTTTAGCATTTTATTCTGAGCTCGTTTTCTTGGTTCCTTTATGAACAAAGCGTTAACTGTTTGAAATTATCGCTATTTCCATCTCTATAGATGTGCGGGATGACTTGCAAGTCTTCACGTCCAAAATAGTGTACAAAGTCTGCATTAATGATTACATGCAAATTATGGCTAGATATACAAACTGTCCAACACGGTTGCTTTCAGTAGGCTAGTCACAGTGGGAGTAACTTAGGTAGTAACATCACACATTTTAAGACAAATTTGCTTATGTGGCAGGTAGTTAATGAGGAGAGAGTTGCTTGTGGTAACTTAGCTAGTTACTGTAACATCACACGTACCAAGACAAGATGAGTCTATAGTCTAATAAATGAAGTCTTGCATGACACCACACTTTGGTTACTCCCCACTGTGGAGGTAGTAACATAGACTAGTAACATGGACATGTTACTACTCTATGTTACTCCCCACTGTGAGCAGTCGTATAGTACTATATTTGTTTTGAGGTCATTTAATTTTCTTGGATCTTGTGTAAGCTTAGCTGTCAGTGCTTGAAAATATCTCTATTTCCATCAGTAGATGCACGGAATGACTTGCAAATTTTCCGAAATAATATAGAGTCTGCACACATGGCTTGATATATAAAAGGTCTGAGACAGTTGCTTTCAGTATTTTTGCTTTGAGCTTGTTTTGTTGGTTCATGTATAGACATAGCTTTAGTTGCTTGAAAATATCTAAATCGATGTACGGAAGTGTAATCATTGAATTCTTGAAGATAAAATAACATGTTGTATTTTTTTCAAACATGATATTAGGGGGATTGCTGAAATTACATTGAGAAAAAAATGATCAGAGCCCGTCATGATACATAGCAAGGGAGGGGGTATATTTTTTGTTTGTAAAGGCAGTCCATTCTCAAGACCATGGGGCATGAGTGCGACGATATCATAATTAAGGGCCTCTTTGGATTGAATGATTTTCATAGGAATATTAAAGGATTTCAATCCATATGATTTTTTCATAAGGAATGCATTTGGAACAAAGGAATAACACCTCCAAAATTCCTATGGATTGCATTCCTACACCCCAATCTCATAGGAATTTCAACATTCACTCTAATCTCTTTTTTACACTTATTCGCGTAGGATCGAGGCACTTTTTCTGTGTTTCATCCAAATGACAATTCCTGCAATTCTCCTCTGTTTTGTAATCCTCTGTTTTGCAACTGTAATCCTATCAAATTCCTGTGTTTTTTCAATTCCTCTGTTTTCTAATCCTGTGATCCAAAGAAGACCTAACTGTTTACACTTGGATGGAGATTGTTCACCCTACTAGCTTAACATCCTTTTCTGAGATTTTTTTTTTCCCTCTAGGCAGTTCTCTTGTCAGCTGATAAAGAGTGTTTATTAATATCGAGAAGATACAACATGCACCCAGCCTCTGCAACAACGCAATAACCAAAACTATTACGGATGCACACAGCCCTCGTCCCCGACTCCTCTCCCCCACCCCCACCCCTCCCCTCTTCCTCCCTCCCGAGCCGCTCCCTCCCGGGCGGCTCCGGAGGCGCCACCACCCTCGAAAAAGAACCCTCCCTCCCGTCTCCAACCTGCCGCCGCTGCCGCCGTTGCTGGCGGTGGTGGCGGCGCCCATCCCTTCAACGGTGGGCAGAGGAGGTGCTACGCGGCGGCGTCTCATGGGAGCGGTGGGAGGCCAGCGGCGGGCATAGGGCGGCGCGGCCTCGGGCCGGTGCCTGAGTTCCCCAGCGGATTGGGGGCATGGAGATGGTGGGGCGCCGCCGGAGGTCGCCGATTTGGCGCTACGCGTCCAGGATCTGGCCTGCTCGGGGCGCTGGGATTCAGATGCCTCGATCTCGATCTGAGGTTGTCTGGATCCGGTCGGGGCCGGCTGTGGTGGTGGCTGTGGCCTCTGGTCACGCCGACAATCTAGTGGACAATGGTCTACCCCTCCGTTGCTGCCGTTTCTGCTGGGAGTGGCCTTGCGGCGTCGGGGCTTGCGAGGCTGAAGAATAATGGCGGTTGTCCTTGGTTCTTATTCGCGGTGAGATGAAGATCTATCGGATGTTGGTCCCCATCGATCTGGCTGGACGGTCGTGTTTCGGAAGGCTCCGCCGGCGAACTCCACTGGGCGACTCATGCCTGGAGATTGCTGGATCGGATGGTATTAGATCGTGCGCACCCGTGTTTTTTCTCTAACCGTTTGGTTTCAGAGTGAGCGCTTCGAAACTCTGCTGGCTGTTAATATCATGGAGCACGCTTTCTCGTTCCATGGTGCTGGCGGAGAATGACATGGAAGGCGAGATCTGAGGACTGACAATGGTGGTTCGAATCTTTCTGGCGATGAGGAATTGGCTTGGTGTTTCATGACTTGGAGCAGCGGCATGTAAGTGGGGGCGACAACATACGTGAAGTCCAAAGTCCTACCTTTCAGGGTGAAAATCCAAGGTCTGGCCTTAATTGGTTGTGCCTGACAGTGGTCTTGTTGGAGACATTGTTTTGAGAGCGAGGATTATCTTCAGGGTGAAAACTCAAGGTCTGGCCTTAATTGGTTGTGCCTGACAGTGGTCTTGTTGGAGACATTGTTTTGAGAGCGAGGATTATCTTCAGGGTGAAAACCCAAGGTCTGGCCTTAATTGGTTGTTCTTAAAGACGTTGCTTTTGAGGGAGACATTGCCTGACAGTGGTCTTTGAGGGAGACATTGCCTGGCGTGGTTCTTCTTAAAGACGTTGCTTTTGAAGAATTGGACATCAGGTGTTGTTTTGGTGGTGGTTGTGCGGCTGCTGCAAGGACTGTAACTCTGTAGCGGGACTTTTCTTTTTATTTCTTCTTCTTGTCAGCTGATGTAGACTGTTTAGGCTGTTTAAAGAAGAGAGAAGATGCTCTTGATCCTTATCCCTTTAATTATTTCGCCACTTGACA
This sequence comes from Poa pratensis, assembly GCA_947311845.1. Lineage (NCBI taxonomy): Eukaryota > Viridiplantae > Streptophyta > Magnoliopsida > Poales > Poaceae > Poa > Poa pratensis. The sequence goes on along the minus strand of CAMZMU010000098.1, from coordinate 33,323,005 downwards.
ACAATTATTGATCGTATGGTTCCTGCATCGATGATGGCGCAGTTTGGAGTCAAGTCAACATTGTGCTTATTTTTCAATGGCAAGTTGTTTATGTGTGCAACCAACTGCTTATTTTTTCAATGGCAAGTTGTTTATGTGTGCAACCAACTGCTTACCTCAGTCGACTTAGATGGGGGCAAATCGCGGGCTGATGAGATCCCCGTTGTCCAGGAGCAAACCACTCCTCTGCGTTCAAGCCCTGTACAGGTTAGTGATACTCTTGCTAGATTCATGTGCCAAGCAAATAATGCGTCAATGGGGTGAATCAGAAATAGCTTTTCGTGTGTGTGCTGGTATTTGTGTAACTCTATGGCATGTTCGTGTAGCTCTGAGAGTAAACCATTCATCTTCTCCATCGGACCTCTCTCCCTTTCTCTCTTCAGGTTAGTGGTACCTTTTACATAGTTACTGCTTGTGCCATTTAAATCATAGGCCATGGGTTGATTCAGAAAAATACTTCCAATTTGCATGTTGTGCTACAGTTTCAATTTATTCTTCTACTTTTCCTCTTTCCCAGAAGATATTAATAACTTTCTGCTGGGGATATGGATATCAACCCATGGCCTATGATTGGTGAGTCTGCTGGGGGATCCAAAGATCCAAGATTGGTGAGTCTGCTGGGGGATATGGATATCCATTTGCTTGAAACTATTACAAACAGATTTTCAGATGAGCAAAAGGTTGGCAGTGGTCAGTATGGTGATGTTTACAAGGTGTGACTAATTCTTATATTTTCTGTACTTTTGAACTGCTAAATACAAACCGATGGTCCATAATAACAAGATATCTTCACAGGGGATGTATAACGGAAAGGAGGTTGCGGTTAAAAAACTTCGTCCCTTGAGAGGAATCGATGATAGCGCATTTGACAGTGAATTTCGTAACCTTTGTAAGGTTGAACATAAAAATGTCGTTCAGTTACTTGGACACTGCAACCAAGTAGTTAGAAAGTACGTTCCCTACAATGGAGAATTAGTTTTGGCTAGCGTAAAGGAGAGAATTCTCTGCTTCGAATATATGGAGGGTGGAAGCCTTGAAAAACATATTGGAGGTATCAGCGATGGTGCTCACATTACAATTTAGCATGCTTTGATAAATGATCTAGTAGCTCCACATGTTTCTCTTTTTCCTTTTGCAGATGAATATTGTGCACTTGAATGGCACACATGCTACGAAATTATTAAAGGGATATGTGAAGGTTTAAATCACCTTCATGGAGTACATGACATACCTATTTTACATCTGGACTTAAAACTATCTAATATATTGTTGGATAAGAACAGGACGGCCAAAATTGCAGATCTGGGTTTGTCAAAACTTGTTGCTTCAACAGAAACACATCATACAGAGATGCTCAACAACGTCAAAGGAATACTGTAAGTTGACTGATCATGTTGTAAGCCAGTTAGTATGTTCCTGATTTCAAAATTATTTTTGATTTTATTCCACTAATCTGATGATATTATGCAGCGGGTACATGCCACCAGAATACATAGACAGTGGTTATATATCAAACAAATATGACGTTTTTAGTTTGGGAGTTATAATTCTAAAAATAATTACCGGAAACAAGGGCCACTACCGTTGTTCTGAAATGTCTACCAAACAGTTCACTACGAGCGTAAGAAATATTATATTTCATATGATGGATTGTTGTATTTTTTTAATTTGACACTGTTATGTTGTAATTTTTATTTGGACTGGCTTCTCATCTTTCCAAATTTATGTGCAAATTTTCTCAGGCAATAGAAAACTGGGAGAAAAGGTTGCAGGAAAGATCGGGGTATTCATCACATAAGAAAGACATCCTACAAGTGAAGAAATGTATTGAAATAGCATTAAAATGTGTGGAGAAAGAACGATATAAAAGGCCCAGCATAAAGGATATCGTCCATAAACTGGAAGAACTAGAAGCTAAGATTAAGGATATGTCACTATATTCTGATATGTCAAGAGATCTAATTGGTCAGGTATGATCATTCTGATGGGTGGTTATTTGCTTGATTCATGCCCTTGAAGTCCTTGCTCTCCTCTCCAACCATAGGTTTTACAAAATTGACATATTAGAAAAGTCCATGTCTGTTCTGTGGGGAACCAGCCCCTGACCGCACCACCAAAGTGGTTAGGATTTAGGTTCAGATTCGGATTAGGTTAAGAGTCATGTTTAGATTCGGTTTCAGAGTCCAGATTGGATCTCCTTTGAGTCGGCTTGTGAGCCAAGTTATCCCTCCTATATATTGGGCTTCTCCCACAATCAATAAAGCAATGAGAATTCAGAGTATTTACTTTATATTAGGTCTAGAGTAATTTAGTTTGTTCCATCTGGTATCAGAGCCATCTACGATGGGGGATAATCTCAAGGACGAGAACATCCGCCTCCTGCTGAAGGATCTGGCGACCCAGCTGAAGGAAGTGGTGGCGCAGCGGACCGCCGACCAGGCCTTCATGGAAAAAATCGTCCAACACCTCGAAGCCCTGAGCAGCGCGCCAACGCTCCACCAGCTGCTGCCCTGGTCGGCCCGACCACGGCATTTCAGCCGGCAGCCAACAGCTCCTCCGCTGCCTCCTCCACGTCGGCACATGCCTCCACCGCCCTCGCGTCCACCCCCACGCTCATGAGCGCAGGATCTGATCCGCGCCTTCACGCACCGCCTTCACAATTTCCAAACCCCCAGATTTTCCCACAGCAAACTGGCCCTCCACCACCCCATCACCAACCCTCTTACCCTTCGTTCAACCAAGCCTTCCATGCCTCTCCGCCACCACTGCCCTACCAGCAGCCGCCCGCGACCCCATACCAGCCACCACCTCAACCACTACAAACACAGCCCACATATGCCGCCTCGCCATACCTCACATATATTTCCCCCCTCCCTTACCAGCACCAACACCCTGGTCACGGCTCCAGCTCCAGTGTCCCACGCTTCCACAAGCTCGACTTTCCGACCTATGACGGTTTCGTTGATCCGCTCGGCTGGCTTCATCGTTGTGAGCAATTCTTCCAGGGTCAACGCACACAAGAGGCTGACAAGGTGTGGACAGTAGCATACCACCTCGTGGACACAACTCAGTTCTGGTACCTCCAGTTTGAGCGCGATCCAATCCCCTCGGCGAGTTGGCTCGGCTTCCGTTCACCTCCATGGTTGCCGACTACACGAGCAGATTTATGGCACTCTTGTGCAGGACCAGCGAGCCATTGAGCTCAGCCCAGTAACGTTACCTTTACACAGCCGGGCTTCCCGAGGGTCTCAAAGTTGATGTTGAGCTTCAGCAGCCAGTTGACCTCCACACTGCCATCTCCTTCGCGAAGGCCTATGAGCAGCTCCATTGCCCTCCACCAGCATCAACACAAAAGCCTTTTGGGTCTACAGGGCCCTTGTGCCCCTCCAGTACTCCTGCAGTCAACTCAACTATAATATCTTCCCCGCCAGCACGACTAGCACTACCGTCGACCATCCCAGAGCCAGCCCCGCCACGATAGGTTCGGCGCCTCACTCCAACAGAGCTGACAGAACGTCGTCGTCAAGGACTTTGCTTCAACTGCGACGAGACTTATGTTCGGGGTCACCGGTGTGCACGGCTCTTCTTCATCAAGGCTGACGACTACAACCAAGATAACTCCATAGCTTGACAACCTACAGCTTGCGGACAAGCTGTTTTCGAGGAAGGGAGAGATGTTATGTGGGGACCAGCCCCTGAACGCACCACCAAAGTGGTTAGGATTTAGGTTCAGATTCGGATTAGGTTAAGAGTCCTGTTTAGATTCGGTTTCAAAGTCCAGATTGGATCTCCTTTGAGTCGGCTTGTGAGCCAAGTTATCCCTCCTATATATTGGGCTTGTCCCACGATCAATAAAGCAATGAGAATTCAGAGTATTTACTTTATATTAGGTCTAGAGTAATTTAGTTTGTTCCAATGTCACATAGCTCACGAGTTGATATCTTAATTGTTGGCCAAAATTAAACTTCGACTTTTCCCATGCCCTACAAAGTCTACAGGAGGGAGTGTACAGGATTCATCGGTGGATTAGGATTGGAAGAAAGATTTTGGCCTTCAGTGGGCTACTGTGAACTTCTATTTAGTTGTATTTTAAGCACTCTTTTTTAGAAAATGAGATTTTAGTTTTACAACACAAACATCACATCATGAGACCTAAATCTCTTGGATAAAACAATTAAAATCTTACCTTTTTTTTTTTTTAGAGCAACCGGCAGGAGCACTGCCTCTTCATATAGATAGAAAGAAGTGAAACCACAGTGTACACGGGAGTGTACACAGATGGCATGTTTTTGTTAGGTGGTAAAACATGCCAAAACCCACGAAGCTCTAAAAAATATCAAAAAACTAATCCGGGTCGGGCGGGGGTGCCGGAGTGTAGGCGGCAAAGGCGCGGCCTCGCTGCAGTATGTCTTCCCAAGCAAGGGTGGCGACCTCCACAAAAGTCATGCGTTTTCCGGTGAAGATACGCCTGTTTCGCTCCTTCCAGACGTTCCAGAGAACGTAAAGCAGGTGGCCACTAGTCCGCTTCTGGATCTTCCTGGGCTTTCCAGAGATCATGTCATCCCACCACTCCGAGATAGACGTGAAGCTAGGCCCCTGCGCTTGAGTGTTGATGCCATCCCAAGAGTTTACCAGGTTTCCCATAGCGGTGGAGAAGGGGCAGTCTTTGCAGAGATGGATCGCAGTTTCAGGCGCGCCCAGGCAAAGTTGACAGCTGGGGTCGTGGGGCCATCCCTGATAGCGAGCATGTCAGCCGTCAAGAGTTTCCTTCTCTCTGTTTTTTAGGTAATAAGTTCACTTCAGTATGAACTTTGCAAGAACATACCTAGTGAGTATGACTTGATTAGATACACCAAGCTGGATTAACAAATCTGTTCTTCATTGCAGACAAGTTGTAGCTGTAATGTTCTTTCTCTTGATACGACATTAGAGTTGCGCTTCCCATTCGAACTATGAAAGGACATATCAACGTCTCTGCAGCTAACCAACCATACGGATGGCTTCGTAGCATTTCGTGTTGAAACCAACCATGCCAAGTACTCCACAAAACGAGACGCGCCTGTGGCGCAGCGGCTTGCTACGCAGTGTGCGGGCAGCCCGCTCGTGAGTTCGACTCCCGGGTGAGCGAATTACGAGTGTCTCACCAATAAAATTTCCGGCGCCTTCCACGCGCGTTCGTGCCACAACCGTCAGAACTCAAAACACGCATGCTCCGTGTGTGTAGTTGTAGGTCTAGCTTGTGTACTAGAGGTGTGCGTGCGTGGTGTGAGTGTGGTGTGAGTTAATATATAAGTTCAGATACTACAACTGTACCACCGATCGAGAGGCATATCAAAAAAGTACACAAAACCAACGAAAGGAATTAATGGCACGGAGAACTTTCTTACGACCTGGATGACTTATCTTACTAGATTAAAAAGGTTCATTTTTTATCTATGTTAGATAAAGGCGTGGATGTCTTGGAACTGTTGGAAAACTTAAGGTTTTACAGTACTAACATCTTATATTTGAAGAATAAATATTATTTATTTTTTCAAGTATTACTGGAGTGTAATTTTGACCCTTTAACTTTTAAATCCAGTTGAGAGGAAAATATTGGGTTTAAATGTTGAGAGATTAAATTTACACTACATCAAAAGTTGAAGAATATGCACTATAATGTACTGCAACTGATCTACTTCATCAACAGCTTTGTCATATTAATTGATCTCATGATCCGTGCAGACAAGCTCTGGCTCCAGTGTTCTTTCGGTCGATCAAAGCCAGGAGCTGCGCTTCCTATTCGAACCAAGGAAAGACGTATCATCCTGCCTGAAGCTAACCAACAGAACAGATGGCTTCATTGCATTTAGTATAAAGATCAACAAACACAAGTACTGCACACAGCCAAACACCGGAGTTATGCCGCCAGGTTCTAATTGTTATATCCGTGTTACACTTCGAGCACAGAAGGAGGCACCACCGGATATGAAATGCCATGACATGGTCCTTGTGCAGAGTGCTTGTGTAAGCAAGGACTTCAAGTTCACATGCAATGAGATCACTGATGACTCGCTAAGAGATGGAAAAGTGGTGGATATGATGCTGCCGATTGTTTATTTTGCACCAGACCAATTTCAGCTATATTCCGACCATTCAAAAGAACTAATTGGACAGGTGCGAACATTTTAAGGGCATTGATGCCTTTCTTAACACTTGGATGCCTTTTTCATACTAGGTGAAAATAGGTCCATTTTCTTATCTAGGTTAAATAAAGTCGTGGAAGTCTTTGACCGTTGGACAACTGTGAGTTTGATAGTATTAACGTCTTATATATATGATAAAAATGATTATTTATTTTTCAGTTGTCAATGGAGTGAGAATTTTATCTTATGACTTTTAAATCAAATTGAAATCAAAAAATGCTGGGTTTGTATGTTGAGAGATACACTAGGTCAAAAGCTCTAGGACCAAAAGTACAATTTCCTCATATAGAATAGAAACATTAATGAAATCCAAGCAACATCATATATATCGGATTCACTCGAGTCATGTCGTGGTTAGCTGAAATTAAGTAAAAGCTAACATGATGCCGCACGCAAATGCACAGGCAACTTCCATGTTATCTTATATGTTTGAAATTTATATATCTTGACATTACAAATGTCATGCTACAGTGATATTTAACGGCCAAAAATGTATTGATATCGTCCCCTTTAGATTCTCAAGATAATATGCTGTTTCGATTGTATGGATGGAAACAATATTAATTTTTGGTTTGAAATAAATCAAGATAGAAAGATTAAATCAACCATGGGATTCTCCCCGTAGAAAACAAGAAGCAGATGGTTCAACCATTGTTGGGGATATGTAGGAAAAATATTAGTTAACTACAGATTTACTAATAGATGATATCTATGTTTGATTGTACTCTCTTTGTTCCTTCGCATAAGGTATATGCTTCCTGAGAAGTCAAACTTGGCTATCTTTAGCCATGCTTTTAGAAGAAAAAAAGATCAATATTTGAAATACAAAATGAATAAAATGTGAAAGTATATTCCATGATGAATCTAATGATATTGATTAGGTATTGCAAATATTAAAAATTATTTCTAACTCTATGATGAGCAGGAGGAAATTAACACAATGAAGAGTGCCGAAGCACCTATGATGTGCTACTTGACAGGGTCGATGAACTCCCTTGTCAACAAGCTTACCGAACCGAAGTATCTTCTCACGTTTGGAAAGTTACATGAAGATCTGGTGACCCTTAAGAAAGATTATTTCAACAAGCTTGTCGGCAATGGCCAAGCTGTGGTGAATTTGCAAGTAAAGGTGTGGATAAAGCAAGTAAGGGAGTTGGTCTTCGACATTGAAGACTGGATCGATGGAAAACTAGAGACCATCATGTGGGACCCAACAATGATAGAAGAAAAAATCGAAGAATTCAACACCCTTATAGAGGAAGCACGTATCCGTTGCAAAAGATATGATCTTCTCATCAAAGCGCCTACCCATGGAGCTGATGTTGTAGGTGTTGTACCTAGCAAAATCGCCGCCGTTGATTCTCCACCAATTTTGGGGGACAAAACTTGCGGTCTTGTAGGTCTCGACAGTCCAAAAGAGTTGCTCAAGAAGTATCTTTTGGACGAGCGCAAGAAGCTGAAGGTGGTGTCCATCCTTGGAAAGGGAGGCCTTGGCAAGACCACCCTTGCCAAGGAACTACATGGAGAGCTTCAAGCAGAGTTCACGTGCAGAGCTTTCATCTATATTGGACGAAATCCATCAGTAAGGACGATCTTAGTTCATATCCTACATCAGACTATGTCTTCGATCGACCGCAAGGTCTATTTCAAGCCTACACCTAAGCGTGACAGCGATGATTTCTTGCCCCGGAAAGAGCACGATCATGAGGTCATCTTGGAGAAACACTTGGATGAGCAACAGGTCATTGCTTTACTCTGGGGGCACCTCATTAAAAAGAGGTATTCATCGTAAATTTTTGTTCCATTACTAGCTATCCCATGCATTCCCACCGGCATATAGGTTACATAATATTGCGATATATTTATTGTTTTTTCTAACCATGGGAAAAATTATTGAGAATAACAAAATAAAGTTATTCTTTAGGCCGCTCCCAATGCATATCATTAAACTTCTTAATATAGTCTATCTTAATACAATTATAATAAAAAATAGTCCCTCCTATAATAAGTACTATGTATATTTGGATACAATGCACCGGGACTGAGCATGTTAGTTGTTTTGGAAGCTTCTTTTTTTCTTACTTTTAAAGAATTCTAAATAATAATGAAAAACTCTGAAAACCGAGCATCAATTTTACGAATAGTTGGCAACGTTGCACTTTCTCGTACCTCTATGTTGAAAACTATATATCTCACGCTTAATTGTTTCCAATGAACAATTGTACGCTATATTTAAGTGCTTTGCATCAATAACATTAGCTCCATGCCTGTGCGATCGAATAGGCCACATATGTCTTGGTGCAACCAACAGCGTGAAGATTGTGTGTCATTGTAGCCAGCAACAAGCGTCGCACCAAAATGTTCCTTCCACAAATGAGCATTTTCATTTGTCCCTGTTTTGTTATCTATATGAGTGTAGTAGGCGCTATGAACCGTGAGAGTGTGCAACGCCGAATGTTGTCTTGACGCACTTATGAGTATATTTTTTGCCAAAAATGGCCCTTTTACCGAACTAAGCTCAGATGTGGCCCTTTTGTGAAACTATTGCCAAATCTAGCCCCTGGGCTCGGCGCCAAATTTGGCGCGCCAAGCTGTGCGGCGCCAGCCCATCTTGGCGCCGAGCTGTACAATTTCGGCGCCGGCCCATTTGGCGCCGAGCACAGGGGCCAGATTTGGCAATAGTTTCACAAAATGGCCACATCTGTGCTTAGTTCGGTAAAAGGGCCATTTTTGGCAAAAAAAATACCACTTATGAAGAATTTTGCTTGACTGAGTTTATTTTTGAAAAAATCCTAGAAAACTACACACAAAGTGGTAAAAAGCGTAGGAAGTAGGAAAAATGGAAAATGAGTGGACAAAAAACCAACAAAACCCGACTCCTATGTGATGCTGTCAGCACCAGTAGGCCATTGTGTAGTTGTGTATAGTGGCGATTCTAGAACTAAATTGGAGGCTAGGCTCAAAATAAGAGATCACTTAACTACATGACTTAAACAGCAATAGGCGAGGGGTTTGGAATTATGCTAACAGTTGGGAAAATTTTGGTGGCATCAGTCGAAGGAGTGATGACAGTGTAATAGAGACACATCTGAGCTGGATTTTTGTCACGCGATGAGAGTGGTCGTTTTTCATTTGCAAATCTATTGGTATAAATATAAACCACATCAATGACCGTTTTCGTGTAATATTAGATTATTACCCGAAAGTTAAATTCTAAGCTAGAAAATTATTTGTATGATATTAGATTAGTAGCAAGCAACCAGGTGCATATTATTTTATTACCATAACATAAAGAGATTATGACACACATCCGATATGGTTACTCTTTGTTGCTAAAATGCATAAGTTGCACCTTTTTTTTCTCCGTCGCAACTATGGTGTGTCTCTATTTGTATTATACTCCATCCATTCCAGATTAGTTGTCGCTAACTAAGTACAACTTGTGCACAAATAAGCGACAACTAATTTGGAAAGGAGGGAGTAATATATTGTAAATCAACTCCAAGGTGTCATGTTTCGTAAAACTAATTTATTTTCTCTCAAATATGTACTCTCTCAATTTCTCAGAAACTCGTCACTTTAGATATCGTCTATGCCTACAAAACTTTAAATTTTAAGTTTTTATCATGTAATAATATTGACGCTTTAGATACTGATTGTGCATAAAAATGTTATTTTAAAAATTAATTTATTTTTTAAAGACACTAAAAGGCAGTTTTTCAGCAAATCTTCGTCCACAATTATTTTTTGTGAAATATTTTATCAGGATCAGAATAGCTAAAGATTGACTTCACGTAAATCTAAAACGATGAGGTTAACAAAGGTTGTGATTTATGATAGCAATTATTATGTACATACAACGTACGAAAATTATACGCTCTACCCATTAATATAAAAATTGCTTGCAGAAGCGTTTCATACTCTTATGCATCCACGATCAGTACGTACCTGACCATGTTCTACGTTGTTGGTCAAGAGTCTCAACGATTCAAAATTACTCCTCTGTAATGCACGCATGCATAGTATGAACAATCAAGCCAGGCATCCATCGACGTGCTAGTTGCTTGACCTTGCTCGATGGATGCATTATACCTCATTGTCATTCTTACGTTGCCAACAATGCTAGTCATAGCGGCCCCACGTGGTATCTTGCAGGGGAGACCAAAAGGCATGCTTTGTTCACCATGTCATGCTTGGGGGCGCCCGGCGCCCGGCTAACAAATCTTGTGAGCGGCACGGGAGAAGATGAGAGAGGTCGGTAGGGCTGTAAAGGATTGGGGAGGGGAGATAGGTTTTACTTATTGTGGTATGCATGGGTAATTTTCTTCAACTTAAATTGTCAAAGGACTTGAAGATCGTTGGTATTGGTTTAATATCTTACTAAATCAACAGCTGGATTTTTGCTTTTTTGTGAGAATTTCTAGCTTATCTCGCTATTTTTCATTCATATATTGCTTTTTAGTATGTAATAGATTACAAATTTATATATTGTGAAGTTGAAATTGCGAATATTTCTGCAAAATCTTGTGCAAAGTAGAATTTACTTATCTTTTTAATTTTCAAAAGAGGATTCTTTCCTTGTTATTTAGAAAGAAAATTAAAGGACGTATCACCTCGGCCTTTGCATCATAGATGCACATATAGTTCACTGCTTTTGTTTGTACGGTCTTATTGTTGTTGATATCACACGTATTATACATGCCTTCTATGATAATGTGTATCTTCCCCAATGTAGGTATTTGATTGTACTCGATGGTATATGGAGTATACAGTATTGGAGGGCTATCAGCGGTGCTTTGCCTGATAATAATCTTGGAAGTCGAATATTGACAACAACTCGCATTATGGATGTAGCCGAATCATGTTCACCAGGTCGCACTGACGTGGTACATCACATGGAGACTCTAAGCGAGGTTGAATCAATTAGGTTATTTTCTAGGGAAGCAGGGAGGCCGGCTGACGACGAGATATTGAAAATGTGTGGTGGCATACCATTGGCTATAATTCTTGCGGCCGGAGCTATGAATTGTGAAGAATTCGGGGGGTCAAAGATGCCTGGGAAGACTATCCTATCTTCACTGAACCAATATTCCACACCAGAAGGGATGGCAAAGATTCTGCATATGATTTATGCTGATCTATCTCTTCATGTGCGGTCTTGCTTCCTGTATTTGAGTATTTTCCCAGAAGGTTATACTATCAAGAAAAATCGTCTGGTACAGCTATGGGGAGCTGAAGGATTTATACCTGAAGAACAGTTGTGGGAAACAGGGGAGAGCTACTTGAACGAGCTGATCAGCAGGAGACTGATTCAACCTGTATTCAAGAACAATGATTACGAGGCGGTGGGTTGTACTGTTCATGGCGTGATTCTTGATTTCATCAGATCCTTGTCTAGAGAAGAGAACTTTGCTACAATGGCTTCAGAATTGAGTTCTGGTTCTTTTTCAGTTAACACGATTCGTCGGTTCTGCGTGGACTGCAGTGACGAAGACGAAGCTGGAATCGTGGCCTCAAGCAGAGTGCACCTATCAAGCATGAGGTCGCTCACGGTTTTCAGGGATGTTCCGTCCTACAGTCCAACAGAGATTCCGCCGTCCACCTCAGAAAATCCTCAGCCCCCCTCAGTTCCTTTGAATCTTGTTCCGAATTTCAGACTAACGAGAGTACTGGATCTTCTTCCTGATTTCAAACTAATGAGAGTACTGGATCTAGAGGATACCCATAATTTGGAGAATCGGCACCTAATTGGCATTGGAGGATTGGTTCTGCTGAGATACTTGGGAATAGGAGGCTCCAGTATCGACCAGCTACCAGAAGAGATCGGAAAACTGATGCATTTGGAGACCCTAGATTTGAGGCTGAACCGGCTGCCTGCATCTATAGTGAATTTGAAAAAATTGATGTATCTACATCTTGATATGTATTTCTCGCAAAAAGAGATAACTCAAGGTTTGCAAGAATTGGACAAAGTAACAAACCTGCTGAGATACGGTAACCGGCTGAGGAGCCTTGGTTTAACCTTGGATGCAAGGTATCTGTCAAGAACTGATCAACAGAGCATCGCACCTTTCTTAGAGGAGGTTTCTAGGTCCAACCTTCAATATCTATATCTTAATTTTCCTTTTGCTCATGACGAGTTGCTTCAATTACTCGTCGATTCATGGAAGGAGGTCACTCCTCCACTAGCTGCAAGATTTGAGCCCCGAAAATTTGAGCTGATTATCTCTTGCATAAACAGATATGGAGTCCCACGGAAAATGGCATCCCTTCTGCACCTCACCCATCTGCGCATTAAAGTTTTTTCTGTACATGACGAAGTACTCAGTATCCTCAGTTGCTTGCCAAAGCTGGTCCTTCTCAACCTGTCTTCAGAGCAGCGTTCCAACATAGGAGAATGCATCATTATGGAGAAGGATTTTCCGTGCCTGAAGGCGGCCTTTTTCACAAGACAGGTGGGGCTGATTTTCCAGAAAGGAGCCATGCCGCAACTCCAGATTCTTAGCTTCTATACGGGTAAAGGAGATTTTTGTGTTGGCATCGAGCAGCTCATTTGCCTCACACGAGTCCGTGCCGTCATCAATTGCGACGGAGCTACATTTTTTGAGGTTGTGACCTGGGAGACTCGCATCAGAGAGCAAGTATCTCGGAACCCCAACAAACCCGCACTGGAAATTATAAGAGCAAAAGAAGAGAAGATTCGCTACGAGTAAGGGCGTCGCTCAAAGGGGTGGGTACGGAATTGATCATGTATTCACCCTCCTCTACAGGTGGCATCGAGTCTCTCCAAACCACATAAGCCCGTGTATGTGCTAAAATATTGTTGAAATATTAGCATCTAACATTTCCAGATAAATCCCTAAAGTCCCATGTTGTCACGTCTCGCCTCGTCACGACGCGCTCGCGCGCCGCGGGTTGCGGGAATCTCGCGCACTGCAAGTTGAAGCAGATGAACGGTCAACGGAAACGTTTTGCCTTAATTAATGGCGTTGATGGAGAATAAATTTGAGCTGAAACGTTTTGTATTAAGTGCTCTTAATTACGGCCGTTTCCAGTCTCTTAATTCTCCCCTTGATTACGCCTAATTAAGTGCGTTGCCGTTTGCCTTCCACCTGCCCGTGTGTGCCTATATGAGAGAGGTCGCTCCTCTCCAGCGGACACAACAGATACATCTGCTCGCACCGCCACCATAGTTCCACTCTCTGTTGCTGCCTCCGGTGATCCCATCTCGTCGATCGCGTACACGGTCGCCGGGAGAGCAGGCCTCCGAAACTCCGCCTCTCTAGATCCTGTACGGGAGAGGGGCGATTAGGTTTTTGGGGAGCGTCTTCTACGCGACTGCTCGCTCTACTTCATCTGCTTCAACTACATCTGCATCAACTACGTCCGTGCCGCCTTCCTCTTCGTCATGGCCACCGACGCCGACATCGAGAAGGCTGCTGCTGACAAGAGGATCGCCGACGAGGCTAACGCCTCCGCTGCTGCGGCCAACTGGCCTACTGGAGGGTACACGTTTATCCCTCTCCTGATTACTTGCATGTTTGCCGTACTAGCTATTTGTGTAGATGTATCCATGGTTTTTGAGTCGCCGAGTCAAGCCAAGTCGCCAAGGCTGCGGCTAGTGGCTTGCTGGCTTGAGTCAGTGACTTGCCTGGACTAATCGCCCCAAGTCGCCATGGCAGTACAGTGCACTCCCGCACCTGTTTCCCTCCTTTGCATAGCCCATTAATGCCAGATGAGCAAAGTTGCCAGGCCGGACAGGCCCAGCACGGCCCAGCTAACCACTCCCGGCCTCATCCACTCGCTAAACCTAGCACCCCATCGAACTCCTGCGCCGCCAGCCCGCACTCCTTCCGCTGCGCCTCTCCCTCGAACTTCTTCCTCTGCGCCGCCGGCGAGGAGAGGCGGCAGTTCCTCCCCCGCCTCCTCTCCCTCCCCCGCCTCCTCCCCAGCCTCCCCCGCCTCCGGCTCAGTCCTGCAGCTTCATCTCCTCCTCCCCCACCTTAGTCTGCGCCGCCGCAGCCTCGCTCGAGGTCACGGCCGTCGCCGCGGAGGTCCAGCCACCGTCGATCTGAAGGGGGTGCGTCGCCGGCGAGGAGCGGCGGCGGTTCCTAGGTCACGGCCGCGAGCGCCATGGCTTCCCCTCCTCCCGAGCTCCCGCCCTTTCCCTCTCTTTCCCTCTCTCTGTCGAGCCAGCAAGTCGATTATTCGACTAATCGCAGGAAATCGCCGTCGAGCCAGTGACGTGGCGCGACTTGCCCCGTGAGCCAGGTCGCGTGTGCGAGCCAGCCACGGTGCCCCGACTAGGCGATTAGTCGGCGACTAGTCGGCGACTAGTCGGCGACTCAAAAACCATGGATGTATCTACTATTTGTCTAGTACATGATTTTATCATAGAATTTCAGTATGTCATTAGCACTGCTCACGTCATGTTCATGATTTATTATTGGATTAATTTAATCGAACAATTGCCTATATACTCAACAATCCAAAAACCTAATATGTGTAGGCAATTTTCGATCCAAGGTTTTGCTGCTGCACTGAAACCAGCCCCGTTTACGGGGACATATTTTAAGCGTTGGCAAACCAAAACCACCTTATGGCTCACTGCGATGAACGTGTTCTGGGTCGCCGGTGTTACTCCCACTGGAACGATTGCTCCTGAACAGGAGAAGGCGTTCAGGGAAGCCACCGTCGTCTTTGTTGGAGCCGTTCTGAGCGTGATCGGAGATAAGTTGGTTGATGCATATTTACATGTGCGGGTTGCCAAGGACTTGTGGGAGGCGCTCGAATCTAAATTCGGCGCAACCGATGCTGGAAGCGAGATGTACACTATAGAGCAGTTCCACGATTACAAGATGGTTGAAAACCGTTCTGTATTGGAACAAGCTCATGAGATACAGTGCATCGCTAAGGAGCTTGAGCTTCTCAAGTGTGTGCTACCGGGCAAATTTGTCGCGGGATGCATAATCGCTAAGCTGCCTAATTCCTGGAGGAACTTTGCTACTACTCTGAAACACCAGAGGCGTGAATTCTCAGTTGAGGATGTCATCGGCCATCTGAGTGTGAGCAGAATTCGAGAGCAAAGGACTCGCACGGAAAAGGGAAGGGAACTTCTGTCGCCAATTTTGTACAGAAGAACTCCAACTTCCACAAGCCCAAGGGGAAACTGTGTCCAACAGAATACCGACTTCAAGAAGAAGGGTAAGAAGCCCTTCAACAAGGATAAGAAGAAAGGGCTGCTTCACATGTGGTTCAGAGGAACATTGGGCTCCCAAGTGCCCAAAGAAGTTCAAGAAACCAGGACAGGACTCCAAGTCCGTCAACATGATTGTGAGCAACAATGAGAATGGTGCATCTGGGTACGGTAATTTGTTTACTGTATTTTCAGTTTGTCAGTCTAACGATTGGTGGATTGACACGGTGCAAATATTCATGTATGTGCTGACATCTCATTGTTTTCTTCTTATCAGGTCACAGGGAACGGATCCGTACTGATGGGGAATGGCGCAAGTGCTTCTGTTCTTGGTGTTGGCACGGTCGATCTGAAGTTTACTTCGGGAAGGATCGTGCAGCTCAAGAACGTGCAGCATGTCCCCGCCATCAAGAAGAATCTCGTTAGTGGCTCCCTTCTATGTAGAGAAGGGTTTAAGTTGGTATTTGAGTCTAATAAAGTAGTTGTTACGAAATATGGACTATTTGTTGGAAAAGGTTATGAATGCGGAGGCTTGTTCCGCTTTTCCCTCGCTGATTTTTGTAATAAAGTCGTGAACAATATTCATTCGAATGTTAATGAAACAGAAGTTTGGCATTCACGTCTTTGTCACATTGGTTTCGGTTGTATGACGCGGCTAGTAAAATCGAATTTAATCCCGAGTTTCACTTTAGCCAAAGGTTCTAAGTGCCTTCGTGTGTGCAAGCAAAGCAACCTCGCAAGCCCCATAAGGCTGCGGAGGAGAGACACTTGGCACCGTTAGAACTCATACATTCTGATCTTTGTGAGATGAATGGTGTGTTGACTAAAGGTGGAAAGAGATACTTCATGACTCTGATAGATGATTCCACTAGATATTGCTATGTATATTTGTTAAGCACCAAAGATGAGGCTCTACACTACTTTAAAATCTATAAGGCAGAAGTTGAGAATCAACTTGAAAAGAAAATTAAGCGATCCGGTCAGATCGTGGTGGAGAGTACTTCTCTAATGAGTTTGATTCTTTCTGTGCGGAACATGGTATTATTCATGAGAGGACGCCTCCCTATTCGCCCCAGTCAAATGGGGTTGCCGAACGGAAAAACCGTACTCTAACAGATTTGGTTAACGCCATGTTAGATACATCGGGTTTATCCAAGGCATGGTGGGGGGAGGCTATATTGACATCATGTCATGTCCTGAATAAAGTTCCGACAAAAGACAATGAGATTACTCCCTATGAGCAATGGGAGAAGAGAAGAACGACACTCTCATACTTACGTACTTGGGGCTGTTTGGCGAAAGTCAACGTGCCGATCCCCAAAAAGCGTAAGCTTGGACCAAAGACCGTGGACTGTGTTAATTTGGGCTACGCTAAGAATAGCGTCGGCTATAGATTTCTAGTAGTGAAATCTGAGGTACCTGACGTGAAGGTCGGTACAATTATGGAGTCTAAAGATGCTACATTCTTTGAGGATATTTTTCCTATGAGAGATATGCCAAGCACTTCTAGACAGGAATCTGATGAGACTCCTGAACCTGCCATTCCTATGGAATATTATGAACAAACACATGATGAAAATCCTGAGAAGGATGACGAGGAAACCCTTGGTAGGGGCAAGAGACAGAGGACTGCAAAGTCCTTTGGTGATGATTTCCTTGTGTACCTTGTGGATGATACTCCCACTTCTATTTCAGAGGCTTATGCGTCTCCGGATGCTGATTACTGGAAAGAAGCGGTCCGTAGCGAGATGGACTCCATCATGGCTAACGGAACATGGGAAATTACTGAACGTCCCTATGGCTGTAAACCATTGGGATGTAAGTGGGTGTTCAAAAGAAGCTTAGGCCCGATGGTACAATTGAAAAGTACAAGGCTAGGCTTGTGGCCAAGGGTTATTCCCAGAAAGAAGAGGAAGATTTCTTCGATACTTATTCACCTGTGGCCAGACTGACCACCATACGAGTATTACTCTCTTGGCGGCCTCGCATGGTCTTCTCGTCCACCAGATGGATGTTAAGACGGCTTTCCTGAACGGAGAGCTAGACGAGGAAATCTACATGCAACAGCCAGATGGCTTTGTATTAGATGGTCAGGAAGGAAAGTGTGTAAGTTACTGAAATCTTTATATGGCCTGAAACAAGCACCTAAGCAATGGCATGAGAAGTTCAATACAACTTTAACCTCTGCTGGTTTTGTTGTTAATGAAGCTGACAAATGCGTATACTATCGCCATGGTGGGGGCGAAGGAGTTATACTGTGCTTGTATGTTGATGACATACTGATATTTGGGACCAACCTCAAAGTGATTGAGGAGGTTAAGTCATTTTTTCTCAGAACTTTGAGATGAAAGACCTTGGTGTGGCTGATGTTATTTTGAACATCAAGCTACTGAGAGATAATGAAGGTGGGATTACACTGTTGCAATCCCACTATGTTGAGAAGATTTTGAGTCGCTTTGGATATTCAGACTGCAAAATTTCTCCAACACCATATGATCCTAGTGTGCAGATTCGAAAGTTCACAGGCACAGCTAAGGATCAGCTGAGATACTCTCAAGTAATTGGTTCACTCATGTACCTAGCGAGCGCTACAAGGCCTGACATCATGTTTGCTGTGTGCAAACTGAGCCGGTTTGTTTCCAATCCGGGTGATGTACATTGGCGTGCTGTTGAAAGAATTATGCGCTATCTGAAAGGTACTGAGAACTATGGACTTCACTATACTGGAAGCCCGTCAGTGCTTGAAGGGTATTGTGATGCGAATTGGATCTCTGATGCTGATGAGATGAAAGCCACAACGGGTTATGTGTTTACCCTTGGAGGTGGTGCTGTTTCCTGGAAGTCTTGCAAGCAAACGATCCTGACGAGATCGACAATGGAAGCAGAATTAACAGCATTGGACACATCTGGTGTCGAAGCAGGATGGCTTCGAGATCTGTTGATGGACTTGCCTGTGGTTGAAAAGCCAGTACCGGCTATCCTTATGAACTGTGACAATCAGACAGTGATTACCAAGGTCAAGAGTTCAAAGGACAACATGCAGTCCAACAAACATATAAGAATGAGATTAAAAGCTGTCAGACATTTGAGAAACTCCGGAGTGATAGCGCTGGATTATATCCAGTCGGCTAAGAATCTGGCAGATCCCTTTACTAAAGGGCTATCACGTGTTGTGATAGAAAATGCATCGAGGGAGATAGGGATGAAACCCACATGAGTTGCCATGGTAGTAACCCAACCTATGTGATCGGAGATCCCGTGAAGTAGGACCTGGGAAAACAAGCTAGTGGTTAACTGAGGAGAGTACTTTTACTAACCCACTCCGTTGGAGATGCACTACTCTCGGTAACTGTATGGCAGGTTGACATTTGTCTTAATGTGTTCCAAGGCTTTGTATAAGCAAGATGCTATCCTACAGAGCGATCTTTGGAGGAACACACCTATATGAGCCTGACTGCTGGTCACAGTCTATGAGATTGGGTTGATCTCTAGTAAGTTCATGAATAGGTCAGGAGTGTGACTAATATGCTCCACCCGAGGGGTCAGCCTTCGGCAGCCTAGTACTGGTAAGACGTTTGGTGAAACTACTTTACGCCAAATTGACAATTCAAGGCATAGTCCATTGTCAGTTGTGAAGGAGTGTAGCTATTCGTTCTAGGTGGAGCTCAACCTTAACAGGTCTCCACTGAAAATACTGGTATATCAAAACAGTGTTTGGAACAGAGAACAACATCATGGGTCTTTGGGATCTGGTGGGGGATTGCTGAAATATTGTTGAAATATTAGCATCTAACATTTCCAGATAAATCCCTAAAGTCCCATGTTGTCACGTCTCGCCTCGTCACGACGCGCTCGCGCGCCGCGGGTTGCGGGAATCTCGCGCGCTGCAAGTTGAAGCAGATGAATGGTCAACGGAAACGTTTTGCCTTAATTAATGGCGTTGATGGAGAATAAATTTGAGCTGAAACGTTTTGTATTAAGTGCTCTTAATTACGGCCGTTTCCAGTCTCTTAATTCTCCCCTTGATTGCGCCTAATTAACTGCGTTGCCGTTTGCCTTCCACCTGCCCGTGTGTGCCTATATGAGAGAGGTCGCTCCTCTCCAGCGGACACAACAGATACATCTGCTCGCACCGCCACCATAGTTCCACTCTCTGTTGCTGCCTCCGGTGATCCCATCCCGTCGATCGCGTACACGGTCGCCGGGAGAGCAGGCCTCCGAAACTCCGCCTCTCTAGATCCTGTACGGGAGAGGGGCGATTAGGTTTTTGGGGAGCGTCTTCTACGCGACTGCTCGCTCTACTTCATCTGCTTCAACTACATCTGCATCAACTACGTCCGCGCCGCCTTCCTCTTCGTCATGGCCACCGACGCCGACATCGAGAAGGCTGATGCTGACAAGAGGATCGCCGACGAGGCTAACGCCTCCGCTGCTGCGGCCAACTGGCCTACTGGAGGGTACACGTTTATCCCTCTCCTGATTACTTGCATGTTTGCCGTACTAGCTATTTGTGTAGATGTATCTACTATTTGTCTAGTACATGATTTTATCATAGAATTTCAGTATGTCATTAGCACTGCTCACGTCATGTTCATGATTTATTATTGGATTAATTTAATCGAACAATTGCCTATATACTCAACAGTATGATCTGTAGTAAAGGATTTTTATGGTCTTCGTTTAGGCGTCATTGGCCTACTATTCGTACCTGTAACTAGGATTGATTTGGGCCTCAAAAACATATTTATGTGCTTCCGGTCAGCACCACTGTGGTTGACTCCGTGTTTTTTCGCATTCAACAATATTGTAATGTAATGTAACGTGAGAACCAATCTTGTTGAAAGTGCTTCTCACAACATCTGTGTTATGTACTAACACATTTCCAAGCTTGTTTGGATGACTCCAACGGGGCGACGCATCGAGTCCGCGCGCCTCCGTTCCTGTACGCAGGGGCCAAAAAACACGGCCCAACGGGGCGACGCAAACGGACCGCGGTCCGTTTTTTGGTCCGCCGCCACCCATTCTTGGCCCAAATTTGGGCCACCGATGCGTCGGGCGTGGACGCGAGCGGAGCGTTCCTGCGTGTCCTGCCCTAGTCCGCCCCTGGCCCGCATGTCATACCATTCCCCACCGGCCACCCCCAATCTCCTCCGACTCTCTCGCCCCTCCCGCCGCCACCCCGCCGTCGCTCCCTCGATTTGGGACTGCAGGCCATTCAGGGGACGCCGCCTGCTGCTCTTCTTCCCCGGCTGTCACCGGAGCTGCTTCCTCCCTGACACCAACGCAGGTACGAACTCGGCCATGGATAGCTCCGATGAATGGTACTACAAGAACTACATCATGTGCGCGCCATCATCGGATGATTCCTCGGACGATGAGAGTGACGGCCTGGTTGCCACACTCATCGTCAATGAGTACATTGAGAGGATGCGGCCGTTGTTCCGAGGCTCGTTGCTGGGCCGTTCTCCTGCATTGGACCAGAACCGGAGAGCTGGCCAACTCCAGCTCTGGGGGGACTACTTTTGTCCCCACGGACCCACATATCCTCCCAAGATTTTCCGGCGCCGTTTCCGGATGAGAAGATCTTTGTTCAACCGTATCCGGTTGGGGGTGATGCATTTTGATGACTATTTCATATGCAAGCCAGATGCATGTGGTGCCCTCGGTTTCTCATCATACCAGAAGTGCACCGCCGCTGTTCGCATGCTTGCATATGGAATTGCAGGTGATCTTGTGGACGAGTACGTGCGGATGAGCGAATCCACGTGCCTAGAAGCAATGTACAAGTTTTGCAAGGCCGTGGTGCAGGTGTTTGGCCCCGAGTACTTGAGGGAGCCCAATGCTGCCGACATGACCCAGCTCTTGGCCATCAACGAGGCCAGAGGGTTCCCTGGGATGCTTGGCAGCATAGATTGTATGCACTGGGAGTGGAGGAACTGCCCATTTGCTTGGCAAGGGCAGTACAAGGGGCATGTTGGGGCATGTACGGTCGTGCTTGAGGCCGTGGCATCACAAGATTTGTGGATTTGGCACTCGTTTTTTGGCATGGCCGGCTCGCATAATGACATCAACGTGCTGCAGCGGTCTCCGGTGTTCAACAGGCTCGCCAACGGCCTCGCACCCCAGGTGACCTATGAGATCAATGGTCACGAGTATGACAAGCCTTATTATCTTGCTGATGGGATTTATCCTACATGGACTACTTTTGTGAAGACCATCTCCAATCCCAGTGATGAGAAGAAGAAGAAGTT
Organism: Poa pratensis; assembly: GCA_947311845.1. Taxonomy (NCBI): domain Eukaryota; kingdom Viridiplantae; phylum Streptophyta; class Magnoliopsida; order Poales; family Poaceae; genus Poa; species Poa pratensis. The sequence continues at coordinate 33,301,334 of CAMZMU010000098.1, read as the reverse complement.
CGCCAAGGAACAAGAGAGTGCTAGAAAGGATGTGGAGCGTGCATTCGGTGCCCTCCAGTCACGGTGGGCTATTGTTCGCCACTCCGCTAGGACATGGGACAAGGACCAACTCTGGGAGGTGATGACAGCTTGTGTGATCATGCACAACATGATCGTGGAGGACGAACGCGACGAGGGTATGCATGATCAGGCTTGGCAGTTTTAGGGTCAGTTGGTTGAGCCCCAGGGACCGTCCACATTTGATCAGTTTCTCGATTTTCACCGTGACATGCGTGAGAAGGTGTCACATAACCAGCTCCAAAATGATTTGGTGGAGCATGTCTGGCAGCATTACGGTAACCAGTAGTTCTATATGATGAACTATTGGTCTTATTTTTATTTGGTTTGTAAGACTATGCATGAAACAATTTGTTATTTGTGAAACAATTTGTAGTATTTGCTGAATTATTTGGATTGTAATAACTATGTGATGAACCATTTGGATTGTATTTGGATTGTATGATTTATTTTGTTTCCTATATATACTTGTTTTGTATGGATTGATCGATCAAAATGATCAAGAACCCTGGCCCGGGTGGACTCGATGCGTCGGCCCACCCCCCATATATGAATGAAAATGGCCCATGTATGGCCTGTTTAACTTTAAAAAAACATGCGGGCGGACTCGATGCGTCGCCCCGTTGGGCGCAGTGGCCAGAAAGGGGCGGACCAGGGGCGGACGCGCGTCCGTTCCCCGACCCAAACGCGCGTCCGTTAGGGTCGCCCCGTTGGAGTCATCCTTAGTTACAGCGATTTGGGATTCATGTTTTCAAGGATAAATAAGAACTAGTACTAAAGTATATGCTCTGCCATGGCGGATAGCAGTGATGCCGTGTTCCAGATGTGCTCGTCTGCCCTTTATATCTTTCATTGGATACGCCATTATATTTTTAACCCGTCATATCAGTATTCGTAGTGGTGGGCGTTTGATAATCTGGTGATTAAAGTAGTGCATCCAGCAATACACCACTGCACAGGGAGCTGGTTCACGTCCATCCTTACTATTATTGTCCAGGATTTAATTCAATGTTAGGCTCTAAATATTGGCTGACATGCTTAAATCCCCGGCACCGGTTGATAGGATCCTAGCTATCAATTACTGAAGAATCACTCACAAATTGGGGAATTCAACAAGAACTACACTCGAATTTCAGAGTTTTAACAGCGGAAAGCTTCAATTACAGAGGAACCTAAGAGGAACCTCAGCCAGACCTCGATAGAGGCGGCGCAGGGGTAAACCCTAATGGCATAAAGCTAGTTCGATTACAATAATTCTCAGAATATATAGCTAGAGCAGGAGGAAGACGACAATCAACGGACTGGTTGCGCGCCGAAAAGCTACAGCTGGAAAGTGATTTCAAACAGTGACTGTCCGGAGCTCGCTGTCCGTTGATCTTTAGATGGACGGCTGTCCTTGCAAGTTAGCGCGAAGCGGTAAGTTGCTAGGAGAGACGTCGATCTGGAGATGAACGGCTAAAACGAGTTTCGGAACAGCTACAGTTAACTGAATATCACTTGTTCATCGACACTTCTTCAGAGTTCCTGACAATACCCCCTCCTCAAGACTAGACTTCCCCTCAAGGCTGGAATTCCGGGAAGATCTTCTGGATGAATGACGAATCCTCCCAAGTTGCTTGCTCCTCTGGTATGTTTTCCCATTTGATAAGCCACTGGACCACAGGAACACTGATATCACCTTGTACCCGAGGAATTAGTTTGCGCTCCAACAACCTCTCAGGTGCCACCAATATAGTTCCATCTGGATTGATTAATGGCAGATGAGGAGATGGAATTGCTTTGGGTCCCAAATGCTTTTTGAGTTGGCTCACATGGAATGAAGGATGCAGCTGACAGCCATCAGGTAGCAGCAATTTATATGAAACATTCCCAATCTTCTGAATTACCCTGAATGGTCCATAGTATTTGGAATGCAACTTCAAGCATCTATGAATGCTAAGAGAAGTGTGCCTGTAAGGTTGCAGCTTCAAGTATACCATATTACCAACAGCAAATTCCCTTTCCTTTCTGTTCTTGTCAGCATAGTGTTTCATCCTTGTCTGTGCTTTCTCAAGGTTTGCTTTGATTTGAGTAGCAATAGCTTCAGTAGTTTGCTTTGTTCCCTCAGTGTCCATTGGTAACAATGTTTCTGCTAGTTGTGGGGGTCTCTGCCATACAGAGTTTTGAAAGGTGACATTTTCAGAGATGTGTGGAAACATGTATTATACCACCACTCTGCCAGTGCTAGCCACCTTTTCCATTTTGTTGGCATTTGGAAAGCCATGCATCTGAGGTATTGTTCCAGGCACTGATTTACACGCTCAGTTTGCCCATCTGTTTGTGGATGGTATGAAGTGCTAAAGTGCAGCTTTACTCCCAGGGACTTGAATAGTTCCTGCCACAGCTTGCTAGTAAAAATCCTGTCTCTGTCAGTCACCATAACAGAAGGCAATCCATGCAATTTGAATATATTTTCTGAAAAGCCTTTGCAACTGTATTGACTGTTATAGGATGCTTCATGGGCACAAAGTGTGCATACTTGGTGAATCTGTCGACTACCACTAGAATCATATCTTTGTTGTCAGATAAGGGTAAGCCTTCAACACAATCCATGCTAATGTGGCACCAAGCCATGTCAGGCACAGGCAATGGTTGGAGAAGTCCAGGGTACTTGCAATGTTCAGGTTTATTCAACTGACAGACTGGACAGTTTTTCACAAACTCCACTACTGATTGTTTCATACCTTGCCAAGCAAACAACAATTTCATGCGTTGGAAAGTTGCTCTTTCACCAGAATGTCCACCCAGTTCAGAATCATGCAAAGCAGAAATCAGTTTGCTGCGCAATTGTGTGCTGCTGCCAATGACAATTTTATTTTTGTACCTGAGAAGGCCATGTGAAAATGTGTAGTTCTGGATAGCAGTAGGAGAATGGCCAATTGGGAAATTAGTTCCTGGCATTTAGTATCATCTTTGTAACTGGCAATTACTTCAGTAACCCACACAGGTTTTACAGAAGATGTGAACAAGCTTGTATATGATGTTTTATTCTGGACAGAGCATCAGCCACCCTATTCTCTTTTCCTCTTTTATATTCCACCACATAGTTATATCCTAGTAATTTCACTAGTAACTTGTGCTGGATACCTTCAGTTAATTTTTGTTCCTGAATGTATTTAGACTCTGTTGGTCTGTTCGAATTACAAGTGAGGAAGCTGCAAAATAGTGCTTCCACTTTTTCAGTGCCTCAATTATAACCATAGTTTCCTTGTCATAAGTTGACATTGCTGCAGCTTTGGTTCCTAATGCTTTACTGAGAAAGGCTATTGGCCTGCCTTGTTGCATGAGCACAGCTCCAATACCATAACCACAAGCATCAGCCTCCAAAACAAAAGGTGAACTAAAATCAGGAAGAGCCAGGACAGGTGCTTGTGTCATCTTTTCTTTAAGCACAGAAAATGCAATTTGCTGCTCTTCACCCCAAATAAATCCATCCTTTTTGAGAGCCAAAAAGAGTGGTCTGCAGATTATCCCATAGTTCTTTATGAATTTTCTGTAATAGCCAAGTAAACCCAATATTTGCCTCAGTTCAGATGCATTAGTTGGTTCAGGCCAGTTCTTCATTACCTCAACCTTTGCTGGATCAGTAGCTACACCATCTGCCTTAATAATATGTCCCAGGTATTCAACTTGTGCTGTGCAAAAGTGCACTTGGATAGCTTAGCACAAAGTTGATTTTTCCTCAATGCCAGAAATATTTCTCTAAGATGCTTTTGTGTTCTTCCAGTGATGAACTGTATATTAGGATATCATCAAAGAAGACTAGAGCAAATTTTCGGAGGAAAGGGCTAGGACAGTGTTCATTAGCCTTTGGAATGTAGCTGGTGCATTAGTGAGCCCAAAAGGCATAACCAAGTACTCATAATGGCCCATGTGAGTGGAAAATGCTGTTTTATCCACATCTTTTTCATCCATTCTTATCTGGTGATATCCACTTCGCAGATCAATCTTGGAAAAAAATTGCCCCATGCAGTTCATCCAGTAAGTCCTCTATTACAGGGATAGGGTACTTATTCTTTATGGTTTGAGCATTCACCTTTCTGAAATCATTCACAACTCTCCAAGTTGTATCTTTATTTTTAACCAACAGAGCAGGGGAGGAATAAGGACTGCAGCTATCTCTGATCACATTTTTCAGGAGTAAATCTTTTATTATTTTCTCCATAGCATCTTTTGGTGATGTGGTAACCTGTAGGATCTTTGGTTCACTACTTTTGCATCTGGAATTAGAGGAATTGTATGATCACAACTTCTTTTGGGTGGCAAAGTAGTTGGTTCAGTAAATATATCCTTGAATTCTTCTAGTAATGGGAGTATTGTTGCAGGAACTACTGGAATGTCCTTTTCCTCTTTGTCAGTTGGTGTAGTAAAAGGAATGCTCCACCCACAGCTTGCTGTAACAATTTAGTTACTTCAGTACTTTCCCTGATAGATGGGTTGTCAGGTAAACTTTCATCCAAGAAAGTTGTGGAAGTATCATCAGGTAAGGTAACATTCATGACCATAGTTTTATAGTTCAATTCCACTGGACTATAAGCATACATCCAATCAGCTCCCAGAATTAAATCATAACCTCTGAGTTGCAACAGCCTAAAATCTGTGCAGAATTTGACTCCCTGGATTTCATACTGGCAATTATCACAAGCAAATTATGTGTAAATAATGTCCCCATTAGCCACTTTCACTTTTAACCTGGTGCAAGGAGAAATCTGACAAGATGCTATATTAGCAAACTGAGGTGTCATGAATGTTGTTGTACTGCCAGTATCCACTAATGCAGTAGCCATTTTGCCATTAACACACACATTCAATGTAAATGCATTTTTCTTTGATTCCAGTCCAAGCAAGGCATGCATAGAAATAATTAATTCTTGCTCAGGAGGTGGCTCAGATGTCTGAATAATATCTCCTTCATCTGTTTCAATAATATAAACAGTGTTAGCAGGAGATTCTTCAGTTGCCTGCAAAGCCTGCACTTGTGCTTTCTGATTCATTTTGCACAAAGGTTTATGTCCTGGGAACCAAGGTTCTTTGCACCTGAAGCACTTTTTCACTTCTGGAGTCTGTGGTAGGACAGTAGCCAGAGGTATTAGGCTTGAACTGCTCTCTTCTGACATAAGGCTGCTGTTGAGAGTATTGTGGTTTCTTGGCATACTTTGTCTGTTCAATTCTTCTAGCCATCCACATAGCTTCTTGCATGTCCTTAGGCTTGTGACATTGCAAATGGTGCTGGACATAGTCACTGAGGCCAGAAATGAAGTTGTTGAGGTAATAATCGTCAGGCAAGGCTGGGTTGTCACGCCTCATCAGGTTCATACTCTGCTCAAATTCCATAATGTACTGAGCTACTGTTGTTCTCTGTACTAGTGCATGAAAATTTTGGACATTATCACAGACTGATGCCTCTGCAAATCTGTCACTTACTAGCCTGCAGAAACGGTGCCAAGGCAAGTTGCCAGGCTGAATACCAGTGCTTCTCCACCACTGCATTGCTGGACCTTTCATATAAGTAGTAGCAATCTCTGTTCTTTGTTCTAAAGGTGTTCTTGCAGCATCAAAATACTGCTCAATTACCTGAATCCAAGAATCAGCATCTTCACCAGAAAACTCAGGTATGTTCATCCTGGCAGGTTTGACAATAGGGGTAGTTCTTCTGTTATCCTGCTGTTGAAACAGAGCTCTGTTTCTTGGTTGATAGTCCCTTCTTTCACCATCATCAAGTTGATCAATTTCTTCCACCAGGTGCAGATCTTGTTGCCCTTGTTGTTCACCTTTGTTCAGTTGTGGTTTATGCTGTTGTTGCACAACTGGTTTTTGGTTTGGGTGCCTATATTTTGGCGTGCCATCCAAATTAACCTCCTTTCCTGAAGCATCCTGCAGAACTGCCGAGCCAATTGGCTTCACTGCTGGCATCACAGGCTTGGGCACAATTTGATTCACACTACCTTGAGCTGGAGAATCTACTTGTTCTGCCAGAGCCACTGGGGATGCAGGTTGTGCACTGGAAGGAAGAGCAGCTAACAGTTTCTCCAATTTGACATTCATGTTATCGAAATTTTCCTGAATGCTCACAAAATTTTCCTCCACTTTTTCAATAAAGACAATAAATTCTTGCTTATCTTCGTCACGCACGCGCTGGAGAGTTTTCACATCCAAGAGAACTGATTTCAGCTCGAGGGAGCTGGTGTCGTCCGAAGAAGAATTGGCCTTCGTCATGTCTACCGCCGCCTGTCTACCGTCGCCACGCCTACACGCCGCCGGAGACACACGGAATAGGGAGGGATGGGTGGGATTTTACAACCGGAGAAGAGATCTTCGGCAACCAGATCCGTACCTGAACTGTGTCCCAACGATGCCGCCGCCGCCAAGCCGCCGCCCCAGCTCTGAGTCGTCGAGCTCAACGCCGCCGCCGGAATAGGAAGCAACCGAGAAGGATTTCACGAGAGAACCCAACTTCTCTTCGCTCCAGATCCAATCGCCGCCGAGGACCGTAGGGCTCTGATACCACTTGATAGGATCCTAGCTATCAATTATTGAAGAATCACTCACAAATTGGGGAATTCAACAAGAACTACGCTCGAATTTCAGAGTTTTAACTGCGGAAAGCTTCAATTACAGAGGAACCTAAGAGGAACCTCAGCCAGACCTCGATAGAGGCGGCGCAGGGGTAAACCCTAATGGCATAAAGCTAGTTCGATTACAATAATTCTCAGAATATATAGCTAGAGCAGGAGGAAGACGACAATCAACGGAGTGGTTGCGCGCCGAAAAGCTACAGCTGGAAAGTGATTTCAAACAGTGACTGTCCGGAACTCGCTGTCCGTTGATCTTTAGATGGACGGCTGTCCTTGCAAGTTAGCGCGAAGTGGTAAGTTGCTAGGAGAGACGTCGATCTGGAGTTGAACGGCTAAAACGAGTTTCGGAACAGCTACAGTTAACTGAATATCACTTGTTCATCGACACTTCTTCAGAGTTCATCGACACTTCTTCAGAGTTCCTGACACCGGTGTGCTAGTTTCCGTGGGCACTACGTTCTACACAACCTTGTGCCAAGAGACTTGCCTCGACATGGACGAGGCGCCCATTCATGTGTTCTCTGTGCTTCTCTCGATTGTTGAAGCTCCTGGTAGACATTCCGTCGAACGCCATCCTTGCATTCAATCAATCCAGCAAAGACTTCAGTACGAGAAGCATGGAGAACACATGAATGGGCGGGAGAAAGAGAAATCGAGAGAAAGTTCAGAGACGTGCCTCGCAGTGAAGTTTTTAGTCGCGTCCCCGATCCACGGCCGTTGTAAGAAAGAGAAATCGAGAGAGAGTTCAGAGACGTACCCCGCGCGCCCACGGCAGTGTACCTTCGTCGCGTGCGCGTGCCTGAGTGTTGTCTGAATCTGTACTGGTCCTTGTTCAATTTTTTTTGTTTTTTGAGTGAATCTTTGTCATTTTCTGTGGGCCTTGGGCCGGAAGAAAGAGTGAGTGAGTGGTCCACATGATATTCATATTCCTGTAATCATATAAATCTCAAAAAAAAAAAAAAATTCCTGTAATCATATTATATCAATAAAGCTTAGCAGTGTTGCCTCAAAAAAAATCTACAAAATGAACGGGAGTCAGATCCGCATGTTCTGCAGCTCCGTGAGGATGTGGATCTGCAGGGCAGCTCCCGGAGCTTGTGGGACGCGCCATTGCCGAGGCGCGAGAGGATCTTGGACATGAAAAAGGCGATGACAGGCGAGAGCAACCAGCCCACCAAGGGTGGTGATGACCCAGCCAGCCGAGGCAACTTTTAAGGCAGTGATGGCCATGTTTCGTCTAGCGCTGGATCTGGTTCAACAGGGAATTCACTGGAAGTGGATTTTACTACTGTTACTGATGCGAAAGAAGAGAGAACAAGCTGTCAAATGGGGGATTTATTTACAGTTGTTTCACAAGTTTTGGAGTAAACAAAAATGAACATAAGCTGGTGAGCAGATAATATGTGTTCACGATTAAAAAAGAAGTGTACTAATACAGACCAACTGTTGGGCACGTACTACTGTGAAACAAATCAACACACTAGTCAGGTGTTTGCTTGATTTTGCAGCTTTCGATTGGTACAAGTAGAACACTGCTCGAAAGTAAGCGAAATGGGGAGTTTGTGTACTGTAGAGAGAGATGAGAGGAATTTTTTTAAATAATATTATTTTAAACTTTTATTTGAAAAGTAGCACGCTTTTTCAAAAAAAATTGGAAAATAGCGCGCCGTCGTCACGGCCGGGCCGAAACCTAGGTTTCGGCTTCGCTACTGACGAAACCTGTGGTTTCGGCACCGCTACTGACGAAAGCAATCAAAGAGAGATAGGTTCTGCCTTTTACTCTGTAATTCAGTAGCGATGCCGAAACCAGTGGTTTCGTCATGGGTCGTGCCGAAACCTGGCTTTCGGCCCGGCCCATGACGAAACGACTTGTTTCGGCCCGGCCCGTGACGACGGCGCGCTATTTTCCAAAAAAATTAAAAAAACGTGCTACTTTTCAAATAAAAGTTTAAAATAATATTATTTAAAAAAAATCGAGATGAGAGAAGGTGAGGAAGGCAGGAAGCTGTACCTTGGACAGGGAAGAGAGCGTTCCGAGGTCGGGCGGGGCGTGCGAGAGAGAATGTGTGGGAATTTGGAGCTAGACGCGGTAGAGGGGTTTAGGCTTCCAGAGTTGGGGTTCACGGGCGTGGTGCGTGTGTTTTTTTTTTTTTTTTGCGACTTGGAACTTCCATTCAAATACCAACAGCATTACAGTCATGCTCGTCGTTGGCAGCCATGGCTACGGCACAATCAAGAGGTGCCTGATCACTACAGTAGTGTACTTTTCAGCTGGGAAACTGAATATAATGGCCATGGGGTTGGGCTAACTACTGTGCAGTGTGCACACCATGCCACACCATGCCCGAGATGATCGTGAAGCAGACAAAGGCAAAGATATGATGAATGCAAAAAATATGACGTTAAAATGTCTCATTGTGTGATGTGCTTAACGACGCTATAACGTCTCATTGTAACAGTACAGTTGTTTTGTTCCCCTTGTACGTGGTTACATCAGCGTGAGAGCAGCCAGGGTCAAAGGAGTGTGTACCGAAATATGAATCACCACATATGTCAAATCTAGCTTTGCATTTTTCAGCATTACAACAACATCACTGTTTTCCAGATGTCTTAGAACAACCATAAATAATCCAGGTAAATGCTACAGTGAAGAAAGTACATAAACGTCAAGAATCCATCCAAATAAGTTTACAGAAATATCATGCAGGAACCTAGAATAACAGAAACACAATATATGTCTAGCACTTTAACATCGGATCTAGAAGCTGACGAGGACGACAAATAAGAAGTATTTGAAGACCATGCTTCTATTCTTCCACCGCCCCGGGCGGCTCATCAGTTTTATTCTGATTTGGCCTGAAAGGTGCAATTGGATCAGTACAGGAGTAAACGGTCATTTCGCAAACAATAATAAGTCAGCAAAATTAATCAACAATAACTCAGCACAGATATATAATCATATTACATCAGGAGATCGGGAGCGTGATGGGCTCCTGCTCGGGCTACACTTCTTTGGGCTTGCTGCTTCACCATTGGCAGCGGGCTGAGAGAAAAAGAATTAAATAAACTTCCAAAGACAAAATTAACAAAAAAAATAAGGTTGAGAATACTTACAGATGCCTTAGGGGGTAGGGATTTTGCTGGTGATCTGCAAAAAGTTCCAAAAACAACAGAATTCAATATCCAGAATGGAGCTTTAACAGCTTGATTCCAAGAACCTCGGTACCTCCCAAGCAATGTAATGGCCGAATGCAAGTAAAATGAGCTCATTGAAATTAAAAGCAATCAGTTCTTAAAGACATGCAGTATTGAAAGTTATTGTTTCAAAGTTACGTTAATGGCCCTCCGATTTGAAGCCTGTGAAGGAGAGCCAGGGCAAGTCAATCCTCGTGTACTCAAATCCGAGCAAATACCATCGTGCCATCTTGTCCAAACCATCAATCCTTAATGCTCTACTTCAAGAGTTCCAAATTAATCCTCTATGTCCAAGCTCTGATGTAACCAGTTACAGTACATTAGGTAAAAAATAATAGATGATTTTTAGCTTCCAGTTCAGCTCCCAGTTTATTACCATACCTCGGTCAACCAATGGAGCTGGTGCAAACTGACCAAATCCCCATCCAATCCAGAATTTCCTAATACGCAATCCCTAGATCGCCGCACAATCGCTCTTATCTAAGGAGAAAATGATTCCAGGCCTTAAGAAATACCGGATACTAGCCAATTCAGTTAGACAAGAAACATGTGACACTAGAGTGCGATAAAACTTGTGACAGTTCCTGAGCATCAGATAATTAATATGCAACTAGGTTTTCATTTACAGTAGGAAGACGGATAGATGCATCTTTTTCATATAGTATTATTATCAGGTTTCAACGAGAGCATACTTCTGTGCAGATGTGCCTAAATATCATGCAGCATTTTATGATAAAAAAGATATCGTAACGTTGCCTACATTTGTTCTATTGTTCTTTTTCTTGGATGGAGGGAGGAGGGGATATTTAAGTTGAAATGGAAGGGGCTCAGTTACCTTGATGGAGAGCGTCCCTTTGACCCTGAAGATACTGATCTCGACCGAGATCTTGATGCAGAACGGCGTGATGGTTTTTTCACTGGAGACTTACTGAAAGCATATCCAATTTTTGTTAGTGGTCATTTATGTTATCCAGGGTCAAGAGAATTTTATCAAAGCCTGAGGCTAACCTTGGGCTCCTGCTTCTGCTGTAGCTGCGACTTCGGCTTCTGCTACGGCTTTGTGAATAGGAACGGCTGTTTTTGCCAGCATACTCCTTCACCTTCAGAAAACAATATGGCCGTGGATCAGTTAATTTTCATAACAAGTCGATTCCCAAAATTGAACTAAAAATAGACATATGAGAGTGTACCCTTATAGGAGCCCGAGAGAAGGCATTTTTAAATTCAGTATCATCAAGCTTCCTTATCTGCAAATGGTTGATTCAAGAAAATTATTTCAACCCTTTTACAGAAAAGTAAAGGCACACGAGATCTCAGTGCTCGAAAAACACATATTCAACAAGAAAAATCAGCATACGTTGAAATTAAAATGAAAATTAGCCAGAAGTGACACGGAAAAGGGGAAGCAGAAGAACTTACAGCATACTTCATATCATCATAGTTTGTATAATCAACTATTCCGATTGTACCTAAAAAAACAATGATGTAGGTCAACAAAGGTTGCAGCAACATATCAAATATGACTTCACAGAAAGAACCATTGTTACAAATTCTTCATTGAACCTAAAGAATGGATTAAAAATAGCCAGTGCAATTGGAATCACAAAAGGCTAGACAAAATTTGTTAAGGGCCTTCTTCCGTACTAAGCTTGTGCTTGTGCATGTGCATGCTGGCAAGAATATAGTCATAGTGCACCTCATATGCTAGGAGTGTCCAATGCAATGCAATGAATACATTGTAAATTTGGAATGTGATATGAAGAAAGCTACCATTATATCACTATTTCCTAAAAAAGTATTAACAAAACTACGATGGTACATAAATCAGGCACTAAAAGCAGGTGAAGTGAATTTATATAATAATGCTGTCAATCAAGTTGCAAGCTATTTGTCTAATCCATATGCAACTTTTGACGATCTCTGTTGAAACAATGAAAACAGTGAGAAGAGAATTGTAGCAGGGCCTAAAATAACTCACCACCACCCTCACGATACACCTCAGAGAAACAAACATCACCAGCCTTTCTCATGTGGTCCTGATAAAACATTTATAGAGCTTTAGAGAGGGGAAGGGTGAAAAAACATGATAACGTGAAAGAGAGCTGAAAGTTGAAACAAATATGGTCTTGCACTTTCTGCAGACCTTGAGATCTTGCCATGACGCAGAAGAAGGTAGTCCCGAAACCAAAACTGCCAAAAAAGTGTTCACATGAGTTCAGTACATAGACAGAAAATTTGAGCAACCAGCACCCATTTAGATACTTGGTCTTACCACGATACTCGGTATGCCTGGAGACACCGCCACGGCGTCCTCCTCCACCATAGCTGTTCGGTTGGGATGAAGAGTTAGCCCTCCCGCCATGTGCAAGTTCGACCTGTTGTGCATAGCGAGGATTAGACATGTTTACTGGGAAGAGCTACACACACAACTCACTGCACCTACCCTAAGCCGATTCCCATCAAAGTTGTAGCCATCTCGGCCATGAATCGCATCTTCAGCATCACGGGGATCTTCAAACTGTATCATAGAGTAAAAAATTGCTAAGAGTTAGGATTTATCAACGACAAATCAGTGGCTCCTAAAAAATCTCAGTTCACATCAATTAGTTGTTGGTGTCAATCTAGTAGCAAACGATTAAGAGGGCAAGCAAATACGAAAAATATTCAACAAGTTACCTCAACGAAAGCAAAGCCAGGTGGCCTTGGGGGGACCTTCAAGTCGATTTCAACAATCCGTCCATACTGCATGGAATAGATTCAACATCAGATATTCACACAGAACTGGAGTAAAAAATTCCAATTTACAAAGCAAATTTGGGACTGCAGCTTATTTTCCTATGATAGTGAACCATCGATGCTATTTTGTGTTGATACCAGTTTGAGTAAAAATAAACTTAAGTACTATTACATCAAATCAATTGTGTTCCTATGTTCCAGGAGCTTAAGCACTAAAGCATGTCGCAGTCACTGTTTCATTAAACAGAGAACCTGTAATGGGACCGAAAGACCAACCTTGTAGAACAGATCCTCCACCTCCCTCTCCCTGATATCCCCGGGGAGGTTCCCGACATAAATAGTCCGGCTCCAGCGCCTACTCATCCTTCCTTGCTGCAACCTGTTATCACCCAAAAGCACAGTTGCTATTACAAAGATGATCTACAAAAGTGCATTCAGATAAAGCATACGAAACAGTCACTAAACACATCTGAAATTTTTTGCTGGCCTTTCCGGTCTGAATCTCTGCCTAGAAAAAGAAGTGGTAGGCCCCAAATAATACAGAAAAAAAATTAGGTCGGAATTTCGCGGAAAATATGGCCTGAAATTTAATCCCCAGGGGCCGTCTAAGGCGCAAGAGCTCTCGCCTCTAGCTGCGAGCCCTAGAACACCGAGAACTCGAACGGGGATCACAGCGCGAGAGCCGCCACTACAGATCCGCGCGCCGTACTACCAACACTAGATAAGCAAAACATGCCACCCGAACAACCCCTAACAGATTCACCCTGAGAATAAGGAAATCGGCGGGAGAAGAGAATAGAGGGGAGATCGTACCGGAGGGACGGCGGAGGGTTGGGTCTGCGCGCACGCCGTCGCCGGGGACGAAGGGAGCCGGAGAAGATAGGGTTTACGGCTGACGATTTGACCTCGCAAGAACAAAGCAGCGGCTTTGGTCGGTCCGCACCGCACCGCTTACCAGTGTGGTTATAACGGGAGCGGGCCGGAGTCGAATCGAGATCGAGTTGGGCTGCACTTGACCCTCCGGTCCGGTTAGGATTAGGCCTAACGGGCTCAGCGATGACGGCAACCGATGTGCATAGGGTTGCAAAACAGAGTTGCTGTTACACAGGTTCTCTCACTCGCAATCGCAAACTAATAAACCAAAACAATCTCTCTCTCTAAGTAAACAACTTTATAAATACTAAACCAAAACAACCCGATCTAACAAAAACGGGTCATCATTGTCAAATCGTCGCCATTGTTAGTGTCAGGGATATTTTGTACAATTTTGTAAGCATTTTGACAAATCGGACCAGCCATAGTGTGTCAAAAAGGCGATTCAAAGCGTCCAATGCATCAATTCAATACAATGTAGGACATTGACGCTAGTTGTCAGAGAAAAAAGTGACACAAACAGTTGGTTCGGCTCAAAGTGGTTCAAAGGTTTTTAAATAGAATTTTTATCTTACACAATCCACAACAATGACGTCTAGATGGAAAACATAGCGAATAAATAAAATATTTTTTATAACAATTGGGCCCCATGTATAGCGTTCATGCTGATTGATACATCGCAGCCAAATCAGGTCGGTTCGATCTTTTCTTGAATCGTATCACCACTGTGGCTGGTCTTAGGACAAGATGCACACTGTGGGGGACCCCGGACTAGCTGTCCGAAATACCCTTGTGCCTACAACATCAGCGATCCCATGATCAGTCTGCCGCTGAGCACAATCAAACTGGTATCATAAGAACATCCATGAATACCGAATCAAAATACTTACTTGATTGAAGTAATAATCTTCAATAAGTTCTTGCAGCGGAAATCACCAATCAACGTGGGGCCCGAGTCATTTGCCAAGACACCTACAGGCAGCTGACTGGGAAGACGGCCTAGTTCGCAAAGACGTCATCGATCTCTCGGTCTTCAGCATACTTCTTCTTGAATTCTGGACATGGGAATATCCAGGGACACAGCCATGAGTACATTTATGTACTCGCAAACTACCCCCAACATGAGTATGCACTTTTATTTGTTTTAAAACATCTCTATATCTTTATTGAAAAAGGTAAGAAGAGTTTTATAACCATCTTTGAAAGAAGTCACCATCTCATTTTGTTTCTCAAAAACTCCTCCTTTTCATGACCATGGCTCACCATAGTCCATTTATTCCCACAACTCATACCACTTCATTTGGTATAGCTGTGTAACACCATCACCATTTCAATTTCTTTTAAACTTAAAAGCTTTTCCAAAAACTTGCACATGGTCTAGGACAGCCTCCCAACTGTCCATATCCGAGGACTCGGCTATTCGAATAGTTTTACACTCTGCAGAGGTAGCACGCTTTTCTCCCATCCATCCGGCAACTCATCGTGTCTGCCACGTCTCGCCATACAAGGTGTATGCGAAGTAAGCCGCCGACCATAGCCTGTCCTTTGCTCATGCTAGTATAGGACCCTACCGCTACGAATTTATCATCCTTTCCATCTACACCCAGTCCAGATTCCCCGTCGGGAAACCTAAGTGTGAGGACTCGTAGTTCTGCCCGGCGAGCGAACCCTTCAATCCTCCCACCATCGTGTTAGGACCCAGGTCAGGGTTAGGTCACCAAACCATCCCCTCATGGAACGAGGTCATCCTCGTTGTTGAGGCATCCCATACTAATATGAGCAAATTATATGACTACGCCCTTTCCCATATGTGGGTAGATGTGGTCGCACAGGGTATGATTGGTTGTCATAGTACTAGGACACAATGTGCATTTTTCATAAACATCACCATTCTCCACTTCTTTACTTCCACACCGACATCTCGGTGTTCCATCACCACACAAGTCTTTTTAAAGGAGTTTTGAATAAACAACATTGTTTTCCCATCCTAAAGTTTTATATAAGCTACTACATAGGGTGGCAAAATAGTATCCATATATTTTTGAAATGGGTTTTATAAATCTTGCTTTGAGAGTAAAACATGTTATGAAAGTAGATGCATATGTATTTAGGTGCAAGCTCAGGGAATAGCTTGCCTGATTTCAGCAGGATGTTCCCGGACTTCTCCTCATTGATCAAAGAAATAAACTCTCATCGTTCTCCGATAAATCCTTTCCAAATACCACCCCGGTAGCGTTTATCTCTAGCGTCGCAACATGAAAATAAAACAACACGCAATAAGCAAACCAAACCACAAGTGGTATACAAACAAGTAATCACACCACAAGCATCAAACTAAACATTCAAGCAACAACTAAGATCTACATTTACAAGGGCATTATACTAATCGGGAGTATAACACCATACACATGCCAAAACAAGAGGGCACAAAGACATCCCCAATTAGAGGTACTTTCTCTAATCAGGAGATACTTCAGACAAAAGTTAAACCACCAATTAATCTTGGTAATTCAACTTAAATGCAACCAAGCTTAACAAGCAAGGCAACATACTAATCACACAAAATAATCTAACTTTAAAACAAACGAGCATAGCAATTCCTAATTACTAGGAGAAGGCTACATAGGGAATAAAACCCTAACAAACACATAACTCCCAAGTAGCTCTCCTAACATGCTAGCAAAATAAGGAAGCACACCACAACAGTGGGTTACCACCCTACATATGCTAGAAAACACATTTGTAATACTAAAATTATAACACCACAATTAAATAAAAGCCTAATAAAAATAGGCAGAAAATGCCTAAACCTTATAATTAGCACCACAGTCAATCAATGACTCCTAAATTCAAACCAATTTAGGGAGATGTTCTCCTACACATATAGAAGACAAGCCAATTGGATTTACTCCAAAATTCATCTCCTAAAAATCTACAAAAATCATCAAAGAGCTACTGATGTGTTTTTAAGAATGAATAGAACTTTTGTTTTAGGTTTCATTTGCATACAAGACCAACAGATCTGGAAAGGTAGCATCTCAACCTGTCCATAGAATTTTAGTTTGCAATTTTTGGAGTTATAAAACTCTGGATATTAAATATTTAGTGAAAAAGGATCTTTTTACAAGATTAAATCTAGACAGCACTTAAAAACATATTTTTGCAAACAGCCAGTGTGGCATGTTTAAGAAAACACACAGGAATACTACAAAATTTACATCATAATATTTGCACGCATAGATCTACCACAACAGATTTAAATCTACACTGTAATTAAAATAGGACATAAAAACAGAGAATAGCTTTATTAAAAAAAAACAGGAACGGGCCAGATCTGGAGCCGGGCCAAGCAGCACCGTGCTGGGCCGGCCCGTTGCGCTGGCGAAGAGGTACGCCCTCTTCTTCTTCCTCCCGAATAGGCACAGAGGCGCGGGGCGAGCTGGAAGCTCGGCGAGGTCGGCGTCGGCGGCTCCGGTGCTCCTGGACGAAATGGAGATGTCTACAAGTTAGCTAGTGAGGAGGGGATCCTAGGGAAGCAGAAATGGCGGCGGATGGTGGACTGTACTGCTCGCGTTCTTGCTCGACGCCCAGCGGCCGGAGCGGACGAAAACGGTGATGCTCTGCTTGATGTACGGCTTCTCGCGACGATTCCTTGGGCGAGGAGGGAGAGGACGACGAGGCGGTCCTCCTGGTGGTCTTCGATCTGCTCCAGGCGGTCTCCATCGACGGCGGCGCTCGACGGCGAGCTCGGCTAGGGTTCGGTGCCGTGGGGGAGAAATTGAGAGAGAGAGGAAGCAGGTGAGGAGTGGGGTGCAGGAGGGCGAGCAGAGGAGCGCCTGGGGGGCCTCCTTATCCTCCTCATCGAGCGGCAGGGGAGCGGAGGGGGGGTCCGGGCGGCGAACGATGACGAGTGAGAACGAGGAACACGGCGGCGCTGTAGCTACAGAGAAGATGATGTTCTTCCAGAAAACCCCCTGGACTTCTTTTTCTATTTACATTCAAGTCCTTTTCTGTTTTATTTTAAAACCAGTAGCTGTTCAGTGATTTAATTGAGGCACTAAACCATTTTCTAAAAATCTGAGAAAATTCATGTAGCCTCCCATATACATGTAGAAGCTCCACAAAAATTGGCTTTTGAAAATAAAATGTTTTGAACATAATTTGTTCATAGAGTTTAAATATGTTATTTTTGGTAAATTCAATTTGACAAATTGAAATATCTTTGTAATTGAAGCTTAGATATTTTGAGGAGAGAGTAATATGATAATGAGATGGTTATCACCTCATTCCTGAATTTTATAAGATAAAATAATTGTCATAACAAATTAGAGGAATAGGTGGAGAGGGAAATTAAATAAGATTCTTTCTTTTAATTAAGATTTTATTTTGAGGGTGTGAGGAAACATAGAGGTCTTGTTTTATTTTCTAGTCACATTCCAAATTTGTGACCAGTGGGTTTTATTTTAGTGCTAGGCACAGCTGAGGAATTGTCCTCACAGGCAACAGACACACAATATCAATAACATAATCAAGACCACACAATTCAAACCACAAGAATAACTCATACCACCATTTCCATAGTTAACAATACTATCTTGTAGAAATGATCACCAAAGTTTAATATGTTTTCTTACTTAGGTTAGGTTGTTTGGTAAATATTTATTGGTCAAACAACTTAAACAGCAAGTCACATAAGGTTCAACACAGCAATGGGAAGGAAAATACAATCATCAGTAAAACATTTCAAAAAGTTTTTGTTGGTTCTGAATTTTGGGTCTGGTAAAACCAAGTTTTTCTTAGTTTACAAATTTGGGATGTGACAGCTCTTCCCCCCTTAAAATAAATCTCGTCCTCGAGATTTGCCCGGTGGTAACAGGGGAGCACGAGGGCACGGGTTTTGGGTTGACTACTCTTCCGAGGTCGTTGCTTCTTCAGTAAGGTCGCCATGTGAGATCTTGACAAATTGATGTTGCGAGGCTTTCTTTGTCGATAAACTTCTGTTCTGAGTTCAGATCTGGTTGACTTGATGATCGAGGCGGATAGTTAGTCGTGGTTGGCTGCTTCCAGATACTACAAGACTGAGGCGCAAGGAGCTAATTATTAACACCTTCTGGTATACGTATTGCAGGTCTTCCCCCCTTAAAAAGGGGTTTTGAAGGGTCACCCTGAAGGTTGCGGCTGGAGCTGACTTGGAGGCATGGTTCTTCTTGGGTGGCTTGACGACCTTTGTCTTGGTTGTCGCGCCTTGGTGCTGATGCTGCGGTGGAGGGGCAGGCTGTGCCACCGGTGGTGGAGGTGGCGGCTCTTCCAGCTGGAGGTGAGCAGGCTGCTCGAGTCGTCCGTCGTCGTCGGGTGAATCAGGCTCATCTCCTAGTAGCACCGTAGAAAGTGAGAGGGAACAGAGATTTCTGGGGTGCCTTTGTATCCGTACTAAGTGGTTGCAGTGGTCTACGTTGGGGTAGATCTTGTATCTTTGGATTCTGAAATTTCCTTTCTGTACTGATCTCACCGGATGTATCGAATTTGTCTCCCTTGACGAACTGGAACAAGACTTTCTTATTTAGAACTTGAACATTTCTTAAGTTATACACTTGATTTAAGAAAATTATTATTGTCCTTTATTTAAGTTCCAACATCATTTGCCTCACCCTGCGGTGAAGACATCCACTAGTTCCAGCAAAGCTTTCCATTATTTAGTTGTATAAGAATGTGGGTGTCCTTTTATAACATCAATTGCCTTAGTCACACGAGAAGAATTTGTTAACAAGGTAGCTAGTCTTGTCATCAAACTACTTTTCATATTGCAGAGGCTGAGATGTACTGGGTTATCTGACGTTCCGTTTATTTGTATATGACACTCAATTGTTAGAGCATACAAAAGTGATTTGTTAACAAGTTCATGAGACTTGTTACCAAACTACTTCTATATAACACGAACATTAGAATATCACACTGTTTCTAGAGAGATTAAGAATAATAGATTCTGGTATAAGAGTTTCCAAATACTCAATGATAGTCTGGTATATTACTTCTTTGCCAACTCAAGAAATCTCTCCTCAATGTCTTCTTGTCGTAGTTCCTCCTTCTTGCGGTCCCTGAGCTCGAATCTTCATAGCAACTCTTATACACTCCTTGAGTTCTCCTAGTTACCGATTCTAAATGAGCCTCCTTATGTCCTCGTCTCATGTCAAGGCTTGCAGTCTTAGAAGATTAGTTAGTACTATCGTGGACTTAAGTCAGGTGTTAATCTAAAGTTAGTTAAGTTATGTTAGTAATGTTAGTTTTCATATTCTTTTGTTAGTCCGACGGGATACGACTAGTGTCATATAACGTCGGGTCTTGAATCTTCATCTTTCTCGATGGCTTGATGTGGTTGTACAAAACGACGAATGAAGACCGCTATCAGTCTTGCAGAAGGTCGCAGAGTCTTGGAGTAGCGAGTATTCCATACCTTGCTCCTCTTACTAAGAGAAAATTTTCTGAAGGGTTTTCCAAGTCGGACTCTTGAAAGGATACAAAAAGTACATCTATGGCCAACAAGGCAAAAAGGTTTTTGCAAACAGTCCAAATTAAAGCAACAGACCATAGTGTGGTTACTTTGGGTTCCCGACAAGGCGTGTTTTGTGAAACACCCAAGGAAAACAACACATAATAAATGCAACACACAAGCAAGAATCAATCATGGCACTTTTAGCGCCAACAGACGTTCAATACCGTGGAAGATGGGGTTTGCTCAGTAAACGAGCTTATCCTATCGATCCTATGGGTCTGGTTTGGGATATCGTCAAGTATGTAAGTTTGAATGGAGGTAAGACAACAGAAGGAAACTTTTGATAAACCTTTAAACGAGAGACAAGGTTTAGAATAATTCGAGAAGTTAAAAAGAATGGAGGTTATACTTAGGCCTCCTTAGATACAAATAATTTAGGTAGTAATATATTTCTTTCCAAAAATAGTCTTCGCCTTAGTCTTCAGCTGGAATACTTGAGATGGTCAAGGTCACAAATGGAGTAGAATTGTTGCTGTTGAGTTGAGGTCTTCGAAGGTCTCTTGCTTTGTTGATATCGACGATATTGGTATTTGCAGATCAATCACCTTGATGTTGAATGTTGAATATTCGAAATGGAAGCTTCTTCTTGTAGGTGCTAGCTAATTAGGTCTCACTTGGGTTCATCGTCAAGTATTTTGAACGGGTAAGAGGGAGTAGAGAAATCCTTAGAAAATCTTAAAATAGAGGGATGAGACTCGGAAATATTTGAGAAGGTGAGAAGAGTGGAAGTTATTTTTGGACTTCCTTAGATAAAAATATGTTTTTGGTAACAATATATTTTTAACAAAATATTTCTTTCCTAACTAACGTCCATGCTAACTAAGATCTGTTACAGTCAGGATGGCTCTGATACCAAGTCTGTGGGGACCCCGGACTAGCTGTCCGAAATACCCTTGTGCCTACAACATCAGCGATCCCATGATCAGTCTGCCGCTGAGCACAATCAAACTGGTATCATAAGAACATCCATGAATACCGAATCAAAATACTTACTTGATTGAAGTAATAATCTTCAATAAGTTCTTGCAGCGGAAATCACCAATCAACGTGGGGCCCGAGTCATTTGCCAAGACACCTACAGGCAGCTGACTGGGAAGACGGCCTAGTTCGCAAAGACGTCATCGATCTCTCGGTCTTCAGCATACTTCTTCTTGAATTCTGGACATGGGAATATCCAGGGACACAGCCATGAGTACATTTATGTACTCGCAAACTACCCCCAACATGAGTATGCACTTTTATTTGTTTTAAAACATCTCTATATCTTTATTGAAAAAGGTAAGAAGAGTTTTATAACCATCTTTGAAAGAAGTCACCATCTCATTTTGTTTCTCAAAAACTCCTCCTTTTCATGACCATGGCTCACCATAGTCCATTTATTCCCACAACTCATACCACTTCATTTGGTATAGCTGTGTAACACCATCACCATTTCAATTTCTTTTAAACTTAAAAGCTTTTCCAAAAACTTGCACATGGTCTAGGACAGCCTCCCAACTGTCCATATCCGAGGACTCGGCTATTCGAATAGTTTTACACTCTGCAGAGGTAGCACGCTTTTCCCCCATCCATCCGGCAACTCATCGTGTCTGCCACGTCTCGCCATACAAGGTGTATGCGAAGTAAGCCGCCGACCATAGCCTGTCCTTTGCTCATGCTAGTATAGGACCCTACCGCTACGAATTTATCATCCTTTCCATCTACACCCAGTCCAGATTCCCCGTCGGAAAACCTAAGTGTGAGGACTCGTAGTTCTGCCCGGCGAGCGAACCCTTCAATCCTCCCACCATCGTGTTAGGACCCGGGTCAGGGGTAGGTCACCAAACCATCCCCTCATGGAACGAGGTCATCCTCGTTGTTGAGGCATCCCATACTAATATGAGCAAATTATATGACTACGCCCTTTCCCATATGTGGGTAGATGTGGTCGCACAGGGTATGATTGGTTGTCATAGTACTAGGACACAATGTGCATTTTTCATAAACATCACCATTCTCCACTTCTTTACTTCCACACCGACATCTCGGTGTTCCATCACCACACAAGTCTTTTTAAAGGAGTTTTGAATAAACAACATTGTTTTCCCATCCTAAAGTTTTATATAAGCTACTACATAGGGTGGCAAAATAGTATCCATATATTTTTGAAATGGGTTTTATAAATCTTGCTTTGAGAGTAAAACATGTTATGAAAGTAGATGCATATGTATTTAGGTGCAAGCTCAGGGAATAGCTTGCCTGATTTCAGCAGGATGTTCCCGGACTTCTCCTCATTGATCAAAGAAATAAACTCTCATCGTTCTCCGATAAATCCTTTCCAAATACCACCCCGGTAGCGTTTATCTCTAGCGTCGCAACATGAAAATAAAACAACACGCAATAAGCAAACCAAACCACAAGTGGTATACAAACAAGTAATCACACCACAAGCATCAAACTAAACATTCAAGCAACAACTAAGATCTACATTTACAAGGGCATTATACTAATCGGGAGTATAACACCATACACATGCCAAAACAAGAGGGCACAAAGACATCCCCAATTAGAGGTACTTTCTCTAATCAGGAGATACTTCAGACAAAAGTTAAACCACCAATTAATCTTGGTAATTCAACTTAAATGCAACCAAGCTTAACAAGCAAGGCAACATACTAATCACACAAAATAATCTAACTTTAAAACAAACGAGCATAGCAATTCCTAATTACTAGGAGAAGGCTACATAGGGAATAAAACCCTAACAAACACATAACTCCCAAGTAGCTCTCCTAACATGCTAGCAAAATAAGGAAGCACACCACAACAGTGGGTTACCACCCTACATATGCTAGAAAACACATTTGTAATACTAAAATTATAACACCACAATTAAATAAAAGCCTAATAAAAATAGGCAGAAAATGCCTAAACCTTATAATTAGCACCACAGTCAATCAATGACTCCTAAATTCAAACCAATTTAGGGAGATGTTCTCCTACACATATAGAAGACAAGCCAATTGGATTTACTCCAAAATTCATCTCCTAAAAATCTACAAAAATCATCAAAGAGCTACTGATGTGTTTTTAAGAATGAATAGAACTTTTGTTTTAGGTTTCATTTGCATACAAGACCAACAGATCTGGAAAGGTAGCATCTCAACCTGTCCATAGAATTTTAGTTTGCAATTTTTGGAGTTATAAAACTCTGGATATTAAATATTTAGTGAAAAAGGATCTTTTTACAAGATTAAATCTAGACAGCACTTAAAAACATATTTTTGCAAACAGCCAGTGTGGCATGTTTAAGAAAACACACAGGAATACTACAAAATTTACATCATAATATTTGCACGCATAGATCTACCACAACAGATTTAAATCTACACTGTAATTAAAATAGGACATAAAAACAGAGAATAGCTTTATTAAAAAAAAACAGGAACGGGCCAGATCTGGAGCCGGGCCAAGCAGCACCGTGCTGGGCCGGCCCGTTGCGCTGGCGAAGAGGTACGCCCTCTTCTTCTTCCTCCCGAATAGGCACAGAGGCGCGGGGCGAGCTGGAAGCTCGGCGAGGTCGGCGTCGGCGGCTCCGGTGCTCCTGGACGAAATGGAGATGTCTACAAGTTAGCTAGTGAGGAGGGGATCCTAGGGAAGCAGAAATGGCGGCGGATGGTGGACTGTACTGCTCGCGTTCTTGCTCGACGCCCAGCGGCCGGAGCGGACGAAAACGGTGATGCTCTGCTTGATGTACGGCTTCTCGCGACGATTCCTTGGGCGAGGAGGGAGAGGACGACGAGGCGGTCCTCCTGGTGGTCTTCGATCTGCTCCAGGCGGTCTCCATCGACGGCGGCGCTCGACGGCGAGCTCGGCTAGGGTTCGGTGCCGTGGGGGAGAAATTGAGAGAGAGAGGAAGCAGGTGAGGAGTGGGGTGCGGGAGGGCGAGCAGAGGAGCGCCTGGGGGGCCTCCTTATCCTCCTCATCGAGCGGCAGGGGAGCGGAGGGGGGGTCCGGGCGGCGAACGATGACGAGTGAGAACGAGGAACACGGCGGCGCTGTAGCTACAGAGAAGATGATGTTCTTCCAGAAAACCCCTGGACTTCTTTTTCTATTTACATTCAAGTCCTTTTCTGTTTTATTTTAAAACCAGTAGCTGTTCAGTGATTTAATTGAGGCACTAAACCATTTTCTAAAAATCTGAGAAAATTCATGTAGCCTCCCATATACATGTAGAAGCTCCACAAAAATTGGCTTTTGAAAATAAAATGTTTTGAACATAATTTGTTCATAGAGTTTAAATATGTTATTTTTGGTAAATTCAATTTGACAAATTGAAATATCTTTGTAATTGAAGCTTAGATATTTTGAGGAGAGAGTAATATGATAATGAGATGGTTATCACCTCATTCCTGAATTTTATAAGATAAAATAATTGTCATAACAAATTAGAGGAATAGGTGGAGAGGGAAATTAAATAAGATTCTTTCTTTTAATTAAGATTTTATTTTGAGGGTGTGAGGAAACATAGAGGTCTTGTTTTATTTTCTAGTCACATTCCAAATTTGTGACCAGTGGGTTTTATTTTAGTGCTAGGCACAGCTGAGGAATTGTCCTCACAAGCAACAGACACACAATATCAATAACATAATCAAGACCACACAATTCAAACCACAAGAATAACTCATACCACCATTTCCATAGTTAACAATACTATCTTGTAGAAATGATCACCAAAGTTTAATATGTTTTCTTACTTAGGTTAGGTTGTTTGGTAAATATTTATTGGTCAAACAACTTAAACAGCAAGTCACATAAGGTTCAACACAGCAATGGGAAGGAAAATACAATCATCAGTAAAACATTTCAAAAAGTTTTTGTTGGTTCTGAATTTTGGGTCTGGTAAAACCAAGTTTTTCTTAGTTTACAAATTTGGGATGTGACACACACAAAATTGACTAGAGACCCTTGCATGAGAAAACATGATGACTCAATTCAAATCACAGAAAAATCACAATTCTATTTTTCGAGTGACATGTTTGATCTTGTTTTTTCTAGTTGTACCGCCTACTTTCTCTTTTATTCTTTCTTCCTCGCCAACGGAGTGTCAACGCGAGACATCAAACACCCACAAGCATCTCTCTGAGCATGTGGGAGCACCGGTGTGCTCCCCAACACCAGAAGGGACCGGGCTTGAGGGCAGGGCATAGGGGCGGCTGACCCGGGCCCCCGAAATCAAAGGGACCCCAGCTAGATAGCTATGCATATATATGTCTACTACGGAGTATGCCGGTGGTTGTGAGGGAGTGGTGCTGCTAAGTTATCGATGTACTCGTAGCACATAGACAGAGAGAGGGCATGGAGACATGCCACTAGCACTAAACCAACGTTGATTGCGCAGTTTGTGAGAATCTGAGTCGACCAATAAAAAAAGGATCAAAAAGGATCTCTAGTATCTAAATCAGAAATTTGTTCTGCCTGAGTGACGCTTCATAGCCAATGATCTTCTCCTTACCGTGACAATCGATGGCGACTACACCCCATGGTCGAGTCTCTGCACGACTGCTCGGGCACCGAGGGGAGGCATTCTCTTGGAGACCTCACCGGCTGGCCAGTACACCATGGCGTCCACAAACCACGACAACAACGCGAGGATTTTAGTGAAGTTTTGTCTCTAATCCCCTATGCTATATGCAATTTTTTCATGATAGTTGATAGATTCATAGACGACAAATTGATGATCACTTACTGAATTAGGGTCATTATAACCAATCGATTGGACATTGTTCAGATAGATACAGATATTGTTTAGATTTTTCTTTTGCGATTTTAATGTGATAATCGATGAGATTTATTGAGTTAATTTAGTAGCTATGTATCTTCATGCTTGTTTTTTCTGTTACCGGTATCTGAAAAGTGTGCATCGAGCAGTGCTAAATTGAAAGAGAGAAGCAACTAGATGAGTAAATAGGAAGATAATCAATTGATAAAAAAATATTAACAGTAATAAGATGATTTTACACGTCAGGCGTTCGCTGCGTACACCGTCAAACTTGTTTACTGTACCCGTAGTGCTTATACTCAGAGGTGGGATGGCAACTGAATGTTCTTCCACTAAGATAAGGACCAAACATTTGACTCATAGATTTCTTCAATGAAAGCTGAAAAAAATATTTGGGTCGATTGGTAGCTTGATGAGTCAAGATTTCTAGCATAAAATACTACTCCTACTAGATACTCCTACTTAACAACATGCATGCACGCATCAGATTAAGCAGACGAGCAGAGTATACACAACCATTTAATCCGAACTAACGTTGCATTGATGCATGGGTAGATTCAGAAGTAAACATTTCAAGTATATATGCTAGAAGAATTTAACAACGTGCAAGCATCAGAGATTTAAGCAGACGAGCACAGAGTATACACAGCCATTAACCACAACTCCATTGTCATGGATCTCTTCTACATACAAGAGTCTCCGAATAAACACAGCAAGAGAATATTGTTTCGATACAAAGCGAGTCGGAATATCCCCCTTAAAATCAGGTCCTCTTGACGGGGTCGAAGTTGGAGACGGCGACGACGGCTCCGGCGATGCCCGCGAAGACGACCCCGCCGGACACGATGCTGAGCAGGAAGTTCTTGAGCGACGGGGAGAGCCCGGGGGAGGCGGCCTCCGCGACCTCGGGCAGCACGAACGCGGCCGCCACGGCCGCCGCGGTGAGCCCGGCCGTGAGCTTCTCCTGCACGGACGCCGACGCCCTGACGGCCGTCATCCTCGCCGCGGGCCTGCCCGCCCTGAGCACCGGCAGGGGCCGGAAAGACGTCGCCTTCTTGAGCCCGGCGACGGACAGCGGCGCCGCGACGGCGGACAAGGACGCTGCGGTGGCCATGGCGCGCGTACGTGGGTTCTTGGCGGCGTCTCCTTGGCTGGCTGGCGCTGGCGTGAGGTGTGTGGGGGACGGGATGGTTGGCGCGGAGAAGGTTAAAGTAGGGCTGGTGGAGGCGTAGGCGAGATCGCGGCGTGCCAGCTCGGCGCGGCAGTCCGACGTGGGGAGCTCTCGTCGCGCCGTTGCGGGATAAGCTTATCCTCGGAGCAGCCATGTGGCTGCGCTCTTCCAGGTTTTGGATTTCCAGTTGTGGGATCTCATTGGCTGAGGTCCCCTCATCTCTGTGTAATTTGTTTTTCAGCTTGGTAAGGGCATCTCTAACCGATCCCCTAAAATCGGTTAGAGGAGTAAAAATACGCAGCGGCGGCACCTAACCGAACTCCTAAACGGTTAGAGGAGTAAAATTATACTCATCGGAGGAGTAAAAGTGGCGGCCGACTCCTAAATTTACTCCTCCGAGGCCACTTCCGAGAAAAACTCCCCGCCTCCCGACTCGCCGCACCTATTCCCGCCGGCGACCCCCATACCCCGCCGCCCCCACCCCGGTCCCTCCGCCGCCCTCCGGCCCACCTCTCCCTCGCTCGCCGCCTCTCGCCGTTGCCGGAATCGACGGGACGAGCTCGTTTTCGCCGGCCGCCGGCCTGATTTGGAGGAAATCGGGCTCCGTCGCCGTCGATTCGCCGCAACCCGGAGCCGGCGTGGCCTCCGGTGACCACGGCGTGGCGTGGTCGGCCACCACCGATGTCGCGACGCGGCTCGCCCCCTCCTCCTAGCCCACCACAGATCCCGCGCGACCGCGGTTGCCCCCGCCTCCCCCGCCGCCCACGACGGGTTTCGTCTGCGTGCGGGACCTCTGGCCGGAGTTGGAGGATGCACGGCCGGCGTCCGTCGATGCTGCTGCCGGAGATGGATCGCCGGCACCGCCGGCCGCAACCAACACAAGGTGAATTTTTTCCCTCTTTTTCGTCATGTAAAATTGGAGCACAAGAAGTCGTGGCTTATTTGATTTTTGTTACAAATGAAGTACAAGGACTTCTACATGGACCGAGAATGAAGACAATGAGTTGTATTTTGCATGGCACCATCAAACTCTTGTAGATGACGCACTATACGAAGCGAGTGGTGTTCGTCCGCCATTCCAACTTTTTTGGGAGAAAATTCATAAGAATTTCAATGAAAAGACAACCGGAGATGGTAGATCGCTTTCATCGATGTTAAATAGATGGCACATTCTTGTTATGCGTTCAAATGCATAACAAGAACACTTTGGTTTGTGCCGGATTCTATCGGGTTGTATCGATATCTATGGGGAGAAGTATGTACTCTCTATGTATCAATTGTATCGAGTTGTATCGGTATCTATTTTGGTGTATCAGGTTGTATCGGTATCAAAACCTATGATACTATATGTGTTTGTATCAACCTATTTATATTGCAAATGATGAAAAATAATTTTACTCCTCTAAAAATAGGGGTTCGGTTAGGTGCCGACCACATTAAGAGGAGTACTTTTACTCCTCTAAAGTTTACTCCTCCGTTTACTCCTCTAACCGATTGGGGATCGGTTAGAGATGCCCTAACGTGTGAAAGTGCGTGGATTGATCAAGAATCAAGAACGCGTGAAAATGAGAGGAGAATAGTTTCTAGGACGTGTTTGCTTCATATTCGGTTCAATCTTGCTCTGCAAATTTGTTTTGAAGGATTTTTATCCTTGGAAAATACGTGGGTGCACCCGGTACCGTGTGGGGTTTGTCTTTTGCGGGCTCAAAAGAAAAGCTGTGTACGTTTACGATTTACTATGTTGTACACCTTCCCTCTTTTTCTTTAGTTTTGTGTGTGTGTGTGTGCAGCACATAACTGTAAATATTTGGTGTACAGTGTGTTTGGATATGTACTAAAATCCAACTACTCGTATTTTTTTCAGAACATGTAAATGTGCATTTGTTCATTTTCTTACAAATGGACTAACTTTATTTATACAGATACAAAGTACATCAGCTTGAATGAAGGAACCCAAACATCAACATCAATGACAAACGTACATGATAAATGTAAATTTGTATATCAATGTTATTTGAAAGCATCGTATCTGTTTCATGGTCTGTACCTCGACTTTTCACCATGACTCTGGAGTGAAAAAATATCAGAATGTCAAACCTAAACAAGGTGGATGAATCTCGAGCACTCAAAAGACAGGCTAAGTTGTCCAACAGAATAGGCGAGAACTTAAGTCTGTTAAACACATATGAGCAGTTGATTGCCACAAAACCTTATGTGCACAGCTCAATGTGTAATCATTAGGTGTTGTAATTGGGTCGCACCTGACCAGTGAGGAGGCGCCCCGAGGGGCGCCCCATCCTCTAGTAAAGAATAATTGCCCTCCAATCACGCCATAGACAAAATAATTGCCCTCACACGCTTGCCATACATGTGCCACGGGAATCCCCATCCCCACTACTATTAAACAAGCAAACCTGGCAGGAAAAATACATCTTCACCGTCCATCCAACATCATCAAACGGCTCACAAACATTTGTTCTCCCCACTCCTCTTTAATTGCCTCCATCACACTTTGCCATTTCAGTTCCATGACGTCCGTCCCGCCCACGACCAACATAGGTCTCATAAGTCATGAGGATGAAGCAAAATAAATTATCCATGGCATGGATCCACTGAAGCGATTTTTGTACACATTTTAAAGTTCACTAAGAATGAAGTACTAAAAAATATCATCGAACGGGACTTCATTAATCGCATAAAAAGCAGAGGGCTGACATGACGAGGACAACAAAGGGAGGTGGCCGCCAACAAATGGGGAGCGGTGATGAGACAGGGGAGAGGGCGCAGGTCGTAGCTGGGCGGTGGGAGGTAGGCGAGAGAGCCGAATGAGAGTTCGATTCTTTTTTTCCTTTTTGCAATCTGACACATTCGATTCGGGTATGTGGGTAGGATGTTTGACGTTCGTGGCTGAAAAATTATCATGTCATGATGATTTTGAATATTTTTATAAGAATTAAGATTTCTTGCGTAATTGTTTTTATTGAATATATTAAAAAATTATCATGCAGGTCATCCCGTGGTCTTTGGATGTTAAATTGTTCGCACATCCTTACACGGTTTAGTCATTAAATTTATTGTTTTGATAACAAAAAACTCACTAAACTAGAAATAAGATTTATATTTTAAAGAGCGTGTGTTTGCACGTGCACGACTACTAGTTTTTTAGAAACCATTTGGAGAGGAAGCTAGCTGGACTAGTGGGATTTACAGGCTCGGCCCAATTTAACAAAAATTAATTTTAGACATTATGTTGATTCAACTTCAGTTCTCCCTCTGATCCAGAAAAAACAGTCGGAGGTTATACGTAGGACTTGTGTTGCTTATGTTGTTTTGGCACGACAGTTTTTACGGACCGGAGGGAGTATTATTGTATGTTTTGCTAAAAAAAATGTATTATTGTACGTTCTCCCTGTCAGTAGAAAAAATATCAATTTTATCATCTTTTCTTTCCTTTAAAGGAACTTTTATATTTATTTCTCTGTGAACACATGCACAATGAATTATTATTTACATCGATGCATCCATTAAACAAACGGTAAAGCAACAATCAGTACAGACATGTGGCCCAGTGTGAATATAAATAGATAAACAACATAATATGTACACACCCGCCATATCTGCACACACGTGAAGTACATAAAATATACCACACGGGAGTGATGCAGAGGGGGCAAGCGGGTCTCCTGTCGCGATCCACCGCCTGGCACGCTTCTAATGGAACAGGTGGCTGCAGTCCAACCTGGCGATCTGGTCGTCGTCATCCTCCAAACAGACCGCACACTCTGCGTTGTCATCCGGAGCCTGCTCGTTGTGTAACTCCCTGAAGGTGGTCATCTTTATCTTCTTCACGACGCTCCCGCGAGCGGCGCCTCCTGTCTCCCTCACAGCCCACCTGATGCAAGCGCGGTAGACGAAGAAGCACACGAGGAGGACTACGACAGCCCCTCTGGCACACATGCCGATTTCGAGGGCCGTCATGTCCCCGTTGTTGAGCACCAATTCAACTCCTAGAAAAGTTATAAATCTAAATTAACGAGAAAGACGTGGAAAATAATATATATCGCAATTGGTTATCTTAGATTTAATGGTTGCCCATTTTTTCAAGTCCAACCCGATAGGCCAGTCATCTTGGGCCAATATGGGGTGGTGGGGGGGGGGGGGGGGTGGGGGTAAATGGGCCAACTATCACTGATTTTGGATGCAAAATGGCAAAAAATGTACTAGTTTTTAGGCAAAATTTTCTTTAGCTGGGGGGCGGTGCCCCCCCCCCCCCCCCGAAGTGTACATAGCTCCGTTGTTGACTCCTTCTGTATGGTGACAAGAGGAAACTACCATATTTCGCATTAATGTGATATCATAGTTTGTCACCTCCACTACTATTAAACAAGCAAACTTGGCAGGAAAAATACATCTTCACTGTCCATCCAACCTCATCAAACGGTTCACAGACATTTGTTCTCCCCACCCCTTTTTAATTGCCCTCACATGCCTGCCATATATATACACAAAATAAATAATAATTGACCTCGAATCACGCCATAGACAAAATAAACACGCCTGCCATATATGTGCCACGGGAATAATTACCCTCACACATCATGCCTGACAGTAAACACACCAAAATTACAGGGAAAGCAATCACACTTTGCCTTTAGAGTTCCATGACGCCGTCCCGCCCACGACCAACATATGTCTCATAAGTCATGATGATGAAGCGAAATAAATTATCAATGGCATGGATCGACCAAAGCGATTTCTGTACACATTTTAAAGTTCACCGAGAATGAAACAATAAAAATATCATCGAACGGGACTTCATTAACCGCATAAAAAGCACAGGGCTGACCTGACGAGGTCAATAGAGGGAGGTGGGCGCCAAGCGAATGGGGAGTGGCGATGAGACAGGGGAGAGGGCACAGGTCGTAGCTGGGGCGGTGGGAGAGGGCTGGATGAGAGTTCGATTATTTTTTTCCTTTTTCCGATCTGACACATTCGATTCAAACTACGTGGGTTGGATGTTTTACGTTTGTGGCTGAAAATATTATAATGTCATGACGATTTTGAATATTTTTATAAGAATTAAGATTTCTTGCATAATTGTTTTTATTGAATATATTAAAAATTGAGGTCATCCGCATGGTCTTTGGATATTAAATTGTTCGCACATCATTACACGATTTAGTCATTAAATTTAGTTTTCTTGTAGTAACAAAAAACTCACTAAACTATAGGTAAGATATACTCCCTCTGTTCCACAATATAAGATGTTTTAACTTTTGTGCACATTCACATATATCCACATGTATTTAGACTTATGTTCACTAGTAAACGTGCACGTGCAACGCACGCCATCTACTATTTGATCAATATATTTTTAACATTAGTTTATCTGTATATGAAATTGAGAAATATTGCTCCAAGCCTCCAACTATAAATATTGTTTAATGCTTTTTACTCCGTAGAAAACATATTTTCCTCCTACACATGCACGCACGTCTTTGCAGCAATTTCAAAATTAATGCAATGTATTATTCTCTTTGCCTATTTTTAGCAATCGAGAAAACCTAAAACTCGCACAGAATTTTGATGCAACACACCAAGGTGACAAATCTTCAAGCAAAATAAAGTTATACAGTATAACTACATACCTAGATCTTCTTCTTCGGACGTATATGAACCAATTTG
The DNA here is from genome assembly GCA_947311845.1 of Poa pratensis. Taxonomy (NCBI): domain Eukaryota; kingdom Viridiplantae; phylum Streptophyta; class Magnoliopsida; order Poales; family Poaceae; genus Poa; species Poa pratensis. The sequence continues at coordinate 33,268,692 of CAMZMU010000098.1, read as the reverse complement.
ATTAATTTGTTTTCTTGCCAAACTGATTGATCTTGGCGCGCATGAGAATACGATAAGTTGCCCTCACAGATAGATGATACATCTTCAAGAAGATCATTCAACAGAGAACGAATAACTAACATTTTTTTCAACGTGAAGATGATGCACTATAAGCGCACTCCAGAAAATGAAAACATGTTTATTAAATTTCTTTAGAAATCATTGCTTAGGGTCGATAATCTATGGAACAACACTTGCATTGTGCAAGCTCCGAACGTCAATCTTCTTACCAGTAATAAAAAATATCAAAAAGGATGAACAACACATATCTGATAGAGGAACAAAACTATAGAACTTGCAAGGTCATAGAGGCAACAGGTGAAAGGAGAGAAAGTATGGCATCTGTTCTACCTCACGTGTGCTTACTCCTATCCACTGCGCGTGTGTAAAAATACAGCCTGAAATATATTCAAAAGAACACTCCGTGATAACACAGAATCAATCACCAAAAGATCCTTGAAGAGAACCAATGTAACTCCTCCAAAAGAAAGCGCGAGCTTTCAAAGAAAAACAATCCAGCACATGTGTCTAGGTTGTCCCATGCAACACCTCAGCCCATCCAGATCCTAAATGTTGACAAGAACCAATGTGTTGACAAAACAAAATAAGATCTTCTAGCTGATGAAATGACTACGGGGAAGAATAAAAATACAAGCTTCTTTAGCCATCAATTGACAATCGTGATCCCAGAGTAAGCTGAGCTGACACCCATGAAGGCCACGACCTACTGCAAACAAAATAACCATTCAACTCTATAAAAAAATCAAGCAATAATAGTGTAAACTGCCTGCAATGGCATCAGAAAAGAGAAGTCACATTGGGGTTAATGCGAATTGAGAGACACTGTAAGAGTTGCAGGAGTTCTGTAAAGATCAGTGACAAGGAAGGTTGCTAACATCTAAATATTCTCTGAAGAGGCTTTCTGCAATCTTCTCTTCTCTTGGGAAAATAACAACTCCCATATATCTTCACACCTTTGATCTGGTGTTGTGAATGCGACCTTACCGGTGCATAAAGTGAGGAAATGAGTACTCAGTGCGTTTGAGTAGGCCTCTCTGCAACTATGTAATTCCAATATTCAAATATACTAATTAGAAAGCGATAACGGAGTGCAATACCTGTCAAACAGTACTACAAATCATAAATGAAGGAGGACATTGTGTTGCACTGGTATACCGTGAAACCGCAGTGAAAGCACTGGTAGACTGCGATATAAAACAGGGAGTATTATGCAGTCAATACGCAATGTCTTCTCATATAGCCGTCATCTCTACCTACCTAAATATCACCAGTTATCCAAAGTACCTCGAAAAGAGAAAAAAAGAAGAAGTGGTGATCATTGTTAAGAATTCACCAGCATCAAAAGTTTATGCTCCCCATTGGAATGGATATGTTACATTTATCCTGCGAACTGTAAAGCCATGATATACTGATTAGCTAAATTAAGTTCAAACTGCAGAAATCATTCATAATATGAATACAACTCTACCGTGGTTCCTTATAATATCCCATACAATTTTAACAGTATGTCTGAACATAGGCTACCAGACCATATATCTCTTACTCTTCTCATCTCAATTTGCATCTAGAAATTTAGCCCAAATTATGAACCAAGAAGTGTATTGATTTCATAATGCACGAACATAGAGAATCTAAGATGCAATGTGATAACATAGTCAAGAGGGATTTCATTGCAGTATTAATAAGAGATCACCTAACATTCTACCACATAACAGGCTAATAACCTTCGTAAGTAAATTCTAGGTCACTTTCATATGCAAGGTTAGTTACTGCATTTGGTTTGGTTTCCAAATAAGTAAGATTAATGCAGAGAAATGGAAAGCACAGTGACTAAATTTTAGGAAAACATAAATATAATCGTTGAATACAAAGAGATTAAGATGTTATAAATGATGAAAAAATCAATTCAGTAGTTTTCTTTATTAAATTAGGATAAAATACAGAATCGAGAGAGATATAAATATAGAATGTCCTAACTTTAATGTAAGATTTTTCTCATTGCCAATGAACTGACTTTAATGTAAGATTTTTCTCATTGCCAATGAACTGACAGTCTAAAAGTAGTTTGAGAAAAAAAATCGTTGGATGTACGAAAAGCAGGTGAGTAAAACATATGTATTACATGGCTTCCGATGTATATTGTGCACTAACTAAATGCAACACCTGAAAAAATTCATATTTTTGAAATTTTGTAAGAAACTTTAGTACGGAAACATCCCAATCTTCTTATCCTATTCATATGTATTTGATTCCTACAATCAAAAGAGGCCGTCTCTCTTTTGACACTCATGTAGGGACTCAAGAGCTTTGGATTTCAACCTCCCGCTGGAAACAATGGAGCTACATTTGCAGAGTGTGTTTAGGTCAAACCAATCAAGCAATTTAAATAAGACCGTGAATAGCAAAAGGTGGACAGTAAATAGATCTCAAGTTCAAGATTTAATTAAAAGTTGATCAACAGATTGTAAGGAGCCTTTACCTTCAAGAACTGACAAAGGTTCGAAGAGCCACGCATCTTCAGGAAGAGCGGATAATGGGCAGGGGAGATGGCTCTTGCTTTTGCAGCCAGCGCAGGGATGTCGGAGAGATAGCAAAATCGCAAGCGCCTCTGGTGAAGGACGGTGGGGGCAGGGGCGGACCAGGCAGCGTACAGGGAGGGCGGCGGCTCACGCCGGGCGGTGGCCGGCGGGTGCAGGGGACTCGGTGGCGTCTCGACCACAGCGTACAGGGCGACAGCGGCTCACGCGGGGCGGTGGCCGGCGGGTGCAGCGGACTCAGCGGCGTCTCCGCCAGGGCGGCGCGCGACCGGCGGGTGCAGCGGACTCGGCGGCGGGTCGGCCGCAGCGTACAGGGAGGCGGCTGGAAGGTGTGCAGCACGGCCCGAGGGCGGCGGTGATGGTCGATTAGCTCGGTGCGGGCGGGTCGGGGAGAATAACTCTTCGGTTAGCGAGGGCATCTGGTACGTTGATCACATTGAACGGCTATAATTTAATGTATCAACATAGCACAACGCAAGTTTATCTTTACCTAATAATAAAAGCACTAAGGCTCCCGTCTTTTAGTTTGGTAGGTCATTACAATTGCCCTAAATTTGTACATAATTACCCACCTATGCCATCCATAAGTTAAAAAAAAACGTTTCGGTATGTCCTATTTCTGCCGTCCTGTTTCTTTCTTTCCTAGGTCGATCTATTCCGTTTCCTTTTATGCATCGTGTTCTTTTGGGGACCTACGATCGATTGCTATGTATGGGCCATGTGCTTCTGATTCGTTTCCACGATCGTTGGGTGTGGGCCGGCCCAGCAAGAGCTATTTCTATCCGTCACCTATTCAAAGATAAAAAAAGTTTTCATTAATTCACTCATTAACACACTGTTTTCGTCCGCGTGTGATTTGGTAGCATAACCGGCTGTACGTGCATGCATGGATAGCTGAGTTGTGAGTTGTTAGCACCTGATCGATGTACCATTGTACATACATGTTGTCATGTGTGTGCTTTTATTTAAGGGTACCATACATGTGTCATTATTTCAAGGCTCGAAGATGCGGCCGACGAGTGCGTGTTCGGCATCTCTTCAATGGACAACGATCCTCTGACGTAGCCAACCCTATCATTGAGACACTGACAGGTGACCGACGAAGCAATGACACTCGATTATTATCAACCGTTTCCCTGTTCAACACTTCAACACCATCGGTGTGTCAAGTCTGCCGTCACCGTTCTCGGCATTCCAGGCCACTCCTTCCAGATGCCCACAATGTAACTATGCATGTTACCACAACTCAACAACATCACTCAGTTCAAAACCAACAAGGTAAGATGCTGATGGTAGGCATGAATAGCCGGAGTAAATGCAATACTACCGACGGTATGGGTACATCTTTGTGTAAATTAGGACAATTGTTACTTCGATATATACAATATGTCAACTTTTTTTTGTTCCGTTGCAACGCACGGGCATATTTCCTAATATTCTTTTAATAGTACTCCAGTATAGAGATATAGATTCATTTGTGTTTGCACCTAATCAGCATGTGAATATTAAGGAACGGAGGGAGTATATTTTAAAGGGAATGCATTGCACGTGCACGGCTACTGTGGCCAGCTGGGAGCGAAGCTGAATCGTCAACCGGTCGCACTCGTGTCCATCGCCCCCACATCCCAGGCCCCGCACCGCACCGCACCGACGACGACGACGGCGAGCCATGTCCGCCGCATCGGCCTCTTCGTCCGATCCGCCGGAATCCATCCGCGGAAGCCTCATACCAGTTCTGCCCGACGACCTGGCCCTCCACTGCATCGCGCTTCTCCCGCGCGCCGCGCACCCATCCCTCGCCCCGTCTCCCGCGCCCTGCACGCCCTCCTCTGCCGCCACCCGGAGCCGCTCCTCGCCGCCCGGCGCCGCCTCCGCCGCTCCGACCCCCACATCATCATCTCCGTCCGTCCACCCTACTCCGCTTCCCCTCGCTTCTTCCTACTCCTCCCGCACCCCGGATGGCCCCCTCTGCCCCTCCCCTCCCCTCCGATCCCCGTCTCATCCTCCTCGTCCGTCGCCGCCGCCGGGCACCGCCTCTTCCTCGTCGGCGGGTCCGTATCCGGGATCCCCGCCCCGTCCGTGCAAATCCTCGACACCCGCACCAGGTCCTGGTCCATCGGCCCGCGCCTGTCCTCCCCACGCGAGTTCGCCGCCGCCGCGGTCCTTCCCACCGGCGCGCTGTTCGTCGCCGGGGGGTGTGTCCCGTCGTCGCCCTTCTGGGCGGAGGCTCTCGATCTCGCATCCCCGTGCGCCAAGTGGGCTCCGGTCCCCAGCCCGGACCACCTCCGCGAGAAGTGGATGCACGGCTGCGTCTCGCTCGCCGGGAAGGTCCTTGCCGTGGCCGACCGCGGCGGCTTGTTGTACGATCCGGCGGCGCCGCCTGGCGAGGAGGCGTGGGCGCCGGTTTCTCCAGTCCTTGACATGGGGTGGAAGGGCCGTGCTGCCGTGGTGGGTGGGATACTCTACTCCTACGATTACATGGGGCAGGTCAAGGGCTATGACCCGGACACTGATGCCTGGAACATGGTGGAAGGGTTGGAGAAGGAGCTGCCGAGGTTCCTGTGTGGCGCCACCCTTGCCAATGTCGGTGGTCTGCTCTACCTGGTTTGGGAAGGGAAGTGTGAAGGGAAAGCTAGTAACGAAGAAGGCAAGGCCAAGGGCATGGTGGTGATTGAATGGGCTACCATTGAGGTGATGAGGGCCGAAGAGGGGTGTTTAAGTGGGAAGGTCATATCCAGGGATACTGTTTTGTTCACGGACATGCCGAGGGGGTCAGCAATCACACATTGCATTGCTTTGACCTATGACATGGTTGCTGCAGATGCGAAGCAATGAGCATGCATCTTTTCGAAAGGTGAAATATGAGTTGTTGATTGTTGTAAATGCTTTTTGTGACGATTTCTCACACATGTTGTTTAATAGGTCGAATAACTACTAACTAGCAATGTTTTAAATCTGGGTTGATTGCTGTTCCAGGTTCATTTTGGGCCAAGACTATTGTGTGCATTGCAGTATAACAGGTGCGGGATGTTTCTCTGTAGGTAGGCATATGTTTTAAGTATCGCAATAGAGTCCGTCAATATGCGGAATAATGAAATTTTGTATCGGTATTCGGTAATGGAGGCAGGGAGTCCATTATTTGAGGTGAATGTGACTGATTAGCGGTTTTGTGTGAACTGGTAATGGTCATAACTCATAGTTTAGTACGAAGTTGCTTTATTTTAATAAAATCCGATCGTGTAGCTTGGCCTGATCACATGCGAGGTAGGGCATTGCTGATGGGTTAGTGAACTGGTGATGCATTTTGGTTCCAGTTTTGTCTTATATATCAGATCAACATTGTGTAATGTTCAAGGAAGGTTGGTTTTGTCAGTTTTGTGGAACGTAAAAGCAAGATTGGCAGTGATGTTGTTTATGTGAATCTTGTTTCCAGTTAAGTCCTTCTAATATCGAATGCTGTCATACTTGACATAGTGTTGAGTTTGAGTAATCCAGATACAAACCTGCAACTGCAAGGATATCTTATGGCATGAAACTCATCGGATTCTATGGTATGTTTGTGTCACCATTGAGACCATATTGCCCCAAATCATGGATCACATCTTGGCACCGCTTAGTGAAGTCAAATGCATCGTTTCAGTAGCAACAATGATTATTACACCATAAAGATTTCCTCACAACATGTGTACTTGGTGCCGAAGGAAAATTGATATATCACCAAATGAAGAAACAATATTTCATCATCTTACCATATCCCGGTGATTCCTCTGGTCTTTGGACAGGGAATAATATGTATAAGAACGAGAAATATATATTTCTTATGTGTGGTAATCTTTTGTACGCATCATAATCAGTCTACACCTTGTTAGTTTCTATGTTAATTATATATATTTCTTATCCGTGGTATCTTTTGTACACATCATAATCAGTCTACACCTTGTTAGTTTTTTTTGTTAATTATTGTTATAATTGTTGCTTGCAGGAAAACAAAGAAATGATAAATCTTTTTGGGCATCTTCACCAAGTTTTCTTCATGATAGAGAAGGTATGTAAGAATCGAGGGCCTGTATGTGCCCACACAGGTCTGTAAACTGAAAAAAAGACAAACTAAATTATGTACAGTTAAAAGGGGGCAATACACTTATCGGGTCACAGCTCTTGATCTCTTTGCTTTTGTCATCATCACCATTGAAAATCTCAAGAAAAATTATGACAAACATGAAACAAATCTTGGATTTGGGAAATTATCATCGTTCCAAAAAATTGGGTGAATGTTGTTGTACTTACGAATCTTTGGTTCCATTTTTTTTCCTTTCGGGGGCTTTGTTGGGGCTTCAGTTTTGGTTAGTACAGCTATGATCTCTTACACATTTTTTTCGCAGTTCTGCACCCAGTGCAAAACAGTACATGCAACTTATTTTGTTACTTTGAACTGTTAGTTGCCAAAGCAATGTTTCACTGCAGAAAACTTGCCAAGTCCTGTGGTGGGAGAAAGATCCTGAACCCTTTGTTGTTGTTATCCTGATCATCATGCTTATGGTGTGCCCGGTCGAAAGTACACCTCACAATTTGAAATGATGTTTTCGATGGATTGCCACGCCCAAACTTGTGTAGAAGTCTAATTAACCCCCTGGGCTACCCATGAACTATAGATACTCGAACCCCCTCCCGCCCCCACCACCACAATAGTAATATTGAAGGTGTTTTTGCCACGGCTATATGAGCCGACATCTCCGCTAAAAATGCCTCACTAGGCAAATTTCTGTATCCCCTCTCTCTCAAGCACACATGCTTATCTGTCAGCGCGGAAACTTGCTTGGGCACTGGCTCCTATGTGGGCCCTGAGTCTACTTCTGCTTGGATCTTTTCAAGCTGACATGCCACTGTCCACTGGCAAAACTGCCTCCAATACCACCCTGTGGGCTAAGTGCTCTGCTATTACAAGTCCAGGGTGAAGAATAACCCGCTTTGTTGTTCTGGGAGTTAAGTGGCTTTTTAAAGCTAGTGGAGACAAGATAGGTTTATTCAGTTCAAACTGAAATGATATTTTAACTCGGTTGAATCTTAAATGCCCGTGAAGTAACAGAGAGGAAGTGAAATTACTAGAAAATCTTTTTTGTATTCTGCACACTAAAATACTTATGAATCGACTCGCAGATGTGTATCGAGCTTGAGAGGAAAGGATGTGCAGAGAGTTATGAGCAGGGACAAGAGATGAAGAAATTGGTCTCAGTTGTTTCTGAAGTGGAGAAACTTCGTGCCCAGGTTTCTAATGCCAAGAAGAGGTCACTAGCTGCTGCCTCTGCAACCAATCAAGGTTTGTTTTTCCATGAGATTGCTTTTTCTCCGGATAGTAGTTCTGCTACTTAAATGTACCACTAAGGGGCATGGTATGAACAATAAAACTAGCAGAGTGTTAAGATTATGCAAATGGACGCATAAATAAAATTTAAGTGCCTTTTATTGTTAATTGAAACTTTATGTCTCACTTTACTGTTGCCTCAAGCTTTAGATTTCCAGATTTTCTTTTGGAGAGCCTCTGATATTTCTACCTTTGATAGTCTATATTCATTGTAATATTGTCTTAAATCTGTATGTTAAATAAGCAAACAATTATTTATTTTGAACATTAATTGATGAAAATATGAAACTAATACCGACAAGAATAAGTGAGTTACATGACCACAACCATTTGTATAGTCGTATTGGTTTCTCTTCACATGTTTTGATCCATTCCAGTTTTATCAGTGGGTTTATAGACATAAATGGTTTAAATGTAGAACCAGAAAGCGGATGCACCTTTCCCAGTAATGTACTGCATAAAATAACATTCAAAACTGTTTGAGAAATACTTGCAATGCAAATTGTATAGTTAAATAGCGGTGCATCGGAAGAGCGCTGGTCGCCAAGTTTCCCTTTGACCATTGATTCACTTTATCTCCTTGTCTCACCGCCATTGATTCACTTTATCTCCTTGCCTCACCTCCCTAACACTTTCCATGCAACACCACAATGTCAATGCATTCTAATAAAGTTTCCGTATTCGATGAACGTCTTACACTAATGCATAGAATCTCTTGGAGAGCATGGAGCAATCACTGTACCGAGAAGCACGAGAACCACCTTTCGGACAAAGTCTTCATCAGGCTCCACTATACGCAATACTAGCGATCAAATCATCAATCACTATATTTTCGGTTTTGGGATTGAGAAACTGTAATGGTATACTAACGAAATATGGAGGGAAACGTCCCGGTCTCTCTTTTAACACAATTTGTTTGTCGTAGGATTATACGCTTTGATGAGTTACCTGAGTTGTAGGCATTTTGAAACATACAATGTAATTCTGTATCATAAAGTTTAACACGTTTTGTAGATGTTAGCGTGCTCACGAGACCGCACCACTTTTCCAGCGAGCAACAAATTTCTCTTTAGTCTGTACTCGTCCATGTTGTAGAAAACATAAAAAATGTCTAATTAATCGTAAAACATACATGATTGCTAGCACTCAATACATGAAACAATCAGGGACGAAAAACCCGGCCGCCATACACAAAAAACTAGAGAAAAAAGAGAGTTAGGGCTATGCATCAATGATCGACGAAAGAGTTGGGGCCAACCATGAAGTTGCACAACGGCTAAGGGTTACCTGGACGATCTGGCACCGCCGCCCTAGACGAGCTGCATTCTCTTCACGTTCGGGTACCACCGCCCTATACGACGTGCATTCTCTCCACGTCGGGTACCATCACCTGAGGTATTGCTGATGTAAACGTAGCCACTTCCACGTACCATTGTCCGCTTTCATATGCACAGATCGTTCGGGTAACCCTAAACGATGTGCAACTTCATGCTTAGCCCTACCTCTTTCGTCGAACATTTATGCCAAGCCCCATCTCTTTCTTTCGTCGGGTTTATGTGTATGGCGGCCATTTTTTCCCAGATTGTTTTATGTATTGAGCACTAATCAATGATGTATGTTACCTAATTAATTAGACAATTTTTGTGCTTTATAGAACATGGATCGGTAGAAAATTGGTGTGGTCTCGTCAGCAGGCTAACAACTGCACAACATGTTAAAGTTTATGATCCAGAATCACATTGTATCTCATCAAAGTGTATAATTCTACAACAAACAAATTCGTGTTACAAGAGAAGACCAGTAAAGTTTCAGCTACTAGTGACGAGTACGATTCATTGCATATTTGGTTAGAAGATCGTGGTTTGAATGTTGCGACTGTAATAGTAGAAGAATTGACAATTGAACCTATACCATAGTTCCCAATCCAATACTGAAAATATAGTGATTGATGATTTGATTGTAGTATTATGGATAGTGGAGACACCGACGAAAGCTTTGTTCGAAAGGTGGTTCTCGTGCTTCTCGGTATAGTGACTGCGCCACACCCACACTCCACGAAGTTTGTCCCCAAGATTATTATGTGTAGTATTGTGGATAGTGGATGCACCAACGAAGACTTTGTGGCTTCTCGGTATAGTGATTACTCCACACTCTACCAAGCTTGTCACCAAGAGTTTTTATGCATTACCGCAAGATGTTCATCAAATACGGAAATTTTATTGGAATACATTCACATTCCCGTGATGCATTGAGGGTGTTATGAAGGTGAGACGAGGAGATAAAATGTTGAAACAGAGGAGAGGTGAAGATGACGGCTGTGAGGGGTGGAATTACAGCCCAACATAAAATGAATCAATAGCCAAAGGGAAACTTGGCGCTTTAACAGGTTCACCGTAAATTTTAACTATACAATTTTGCATTGCAAGTCAAACAGTTTTGAACGTTATCTTTTACAGTGCATGTCCTAGGAAAAGGTGCATCCGCTTTCTGGTCTGATATTTAAACCATTGCCGTCTGTAGACCCACTGATGAAAAAGTGGAGTGGGAAGTGAATCAGAAGTCGCGGGGAGAGACCAATATGACTGCAAATGGCGTAGTCACGACGATGCAAGTCATTTAGTCTTGTCGGTATTAGTTTGATCGATTCATGTTCAAAATAAATAATTGTTTGCTTATTTAACATGCAGATTGAAGATAGACTCTCGAAGGTAGAATTACCAGAGGCTCTTCAAAAAGAAGTCTAGGAAATCTAAGATTCAGGCGGCAGTAGAATTGCCGTTGAGGGACGCTGCCGGTCGTGCCGGCCAGCACCCCCGAGGGTGTGACACCGCTAGCCGCCGACGAGGACAGGGCCACCATGAATGTGAGCGACAAGGACGGGCCCACCACTCTAGGGATTTTCGTACGTGTAAGGATGCATACGCGTACTGACCCGTACATATTTAACTGGGCCATACGGGTTTCTACAGGGATAGATACGACTTAACTATTCGTTAATGACGATCTAATTACCTTAGTATATAACGGAGGCAAACTTTAGCACGCTGTGATCGCTCGATTCACTGTTCGCGTGAACAGTGATGAACAGTCCTTTCCCCGTGCATCTTTCTCTCCGCTTCATCGGGATGCCTCGCTGACCTCGTGCTTCGCCTGCCGGAGTTCCTCCTTCCTCTCCTTCTCTTATACCTTCTTCTTCTCTCCCGTCTGTGATTCCGTCAGATGGCAACACCGCGCCCGCGCGGCCTCGCGATCCTCTGTTCTCTGCGTGGTTTCATCTGTCTCCGAATTGTCGCCCAGGTTTTCATCCGGTTCCTACTTCGCCGGCGCCTCCGCCGCGTCCTCGCCACCATCGCACTCGGGAATCTTTCCTGCCTCTTACTTCGGATACGCGGTCCTTTGTGGAAGATTCTGAATTGGGGATTAGTAGTTCACATGTTGCTTCTACTTCGACGCCAAATCGTCGCCGAGGCCTCCATATGCTGCCTGCTTTGCCGTCGGATCGGCCGTCTCCTCGCTGCCCCTGCACCAGTGATCCTCTGTTGCAAAATTCTTCGGATGCGCAGCTTTTCGTCCAACCTTTGGTGGAAGTTCCTCTGTTCGATGCTGCCGCCATGGAACCTGATCGTAATAATTCGCTTCATTCCCAATTGGTTCCTCTTGCCATTGATGCTGTTGGTTGTCGTCGCCGCCGTCCGTTCGACGAGCCGCCGCTGGATGTTCCTGACCGTCCCGCTCAGCGTTCGCGTTCTGCTCGTGATTCTGCCCCTGAGAATCTGGTCGATGTGCCTGTTTCTGGTCCTGATGGTGATTCCGTCAGTCGTCGCCGTCGCCGTGGTTTCGAGCAATTACAGTCGGAAGTGCCTGCCCGTCCGTCGCAGCGCCGACGTCTTTCTCCGGAGAATTCGCCGGCTCTTTTTATTTCTGCTGGTCGTCGGGCCGTTCGTGCGTGTTAGAGTATACGTGCGGTACGTAACCGACTAGGATAGAGATAGGATTTGTGTCTTGTCTTGTACTCCAAGATGGTCCCTATACGCCCATATATACTCGCCCCCGAAGCTCAATAATACATCCAACATATTCCGCATATCCTCTCTATCGTTCTACATGGTATCAGCCTAATTAGATCCTACCCTAGAGCAGCCGCCGCCTAGCCCTAGCGCCGCCGCCGCTCCCAAACCCTAGCGCCGCCGCCCTCATGGCGCCGTGCTAGGCGCCGTCGACACGGTTCCGCCGCGCTGCCCCTGGGGAGGTCGATCTCCATGATCTCCGTCGGGGGCTGCGCTACCCGTACGCAGGGTTCGTCCGCCGATCCGTGATCGGCTGCTCTGTAAGTCTCTTCTCCGATCACTTGATCGGTTTTCTTTTTTGGTTTACCGATCTTAGATCGGATTGAGTCGTCCACCGCCGTCGTCAACCTGCGCCTCTACTCCGACAACGACATCGACATGCACCGGCCATCTTCATCAACCGCTCGGCACGGCCGCACGCGCCGCACACGGGCGCCCATACGTGCGTCGCGGCAGGCTGTTCTCGTCCGCGCAGTCTTCTTCGCCGGTCCGTCTTCATCGTCATCGCCCGGGACTTCACCGACAACGTCGCCATCAACTCAGATCTACGCGTCGTCGTCCACGCCATGGCGCGTCCTGCGCCTCCGTCGGTCTGATCAACCGATCTGCGCACATCGCCGCCAAGCACGTCCCTGAGCACGCGCCTATCACCGATCAAGCAACAGGCTGCCGCAGCGCCGCCCCTTCGGGCCGCGCGCCGCCGCCTTGGTCCACCCTCCGGCCTCGAGCGCGCCTTCCCTGGTGCGTACGTCGCCGGTGGCCTCAAGCCGCTGCACCGACTCGCGCACTGCAGCTACGTCATCCCCTCGGACCGTAGTGCTGCTACACGTGGTCTACCTCGCCGTCCCCGCGCACCGACGTCTCAGGCTACCACCGCGTCGCTCCCACGACGCTGGTCGCCGCCGTCCGCGCATGGTCTTCGTCAAGCTGTCGGCTCTTCATCGCCAAGTTCGTGTACCGCCGCCGCGCCTCCTCATGTCACCTGCACGGCCTCCACCGCCGCTGGTTTCGCCGCCTACACCTTCGTCCTCGTCCAGTACAACTTCGTCGCCTACGTCATCGCCACCACCCGGCAACGCCGCCTCCCGGCATCGCCACGGACCACCCTCGCGTCTACTCCGACGACCGCGGACTGCATCGGCTCTTCCCCGTCTTCACCGCTCTGCGCCTTGCTACCGTCCTGGAGCCTTCTCTGCTAGTCTATCACCGACATGGCACGACACCGTACTAGTCCCGCTCTACGCATGCTCGGTGCTGGCAACACCGCTGCATGCCTTCGTCCCCGACTCGTCCCCGTGCCTGGCAAGCTCGGATCGACGCCTCGTCTTCATCGGCATCGACAACATCTTCTTCGGCATCGACTCCTACGACTGCCTCGACCGCGTCCACGACGATTCTTCTTGCATACTCGGTTCTGGCAAAACCGTAGTATGCCTACGCCCCCGGCGTGCGCCTAGTTCTGGCACAACTATGGCTGCACATCATCCTCGACGGTTCGGACTGCATCGACCTCGGCATCGACGTCCTCGACGACTGCCCTCGACACGTCTCCGTCATCATCACCATGGCGCCTTCTTCGCGCCCGCGGCTTCATGTGCGGCTACATCGGCACCGGCATCTCCGACCACGACGTCGACCACGGCATCTCCTCGCAATGGCTACCTCGACCTCGGCACTGCCTCACGCTCTCGGCTCCCTCGACATCAGCACAAGGGCTACCACCTCGCTTGAGCTCTCATCAGCTTTCTCTCCAGTCCAAGCATCCGCGCCGCGACATCGACCACGACGCTCCCGCTACGACTGCGGGGGGGGGGGGGGGGGGGGGGGGGGGGGGGGTCAGGCTTCTGGGTCTACTTCGGTTTATCTCCACTCTGACCGTCCACGTCGTTCATGTTGTTCACGACGCTCCCGCTACAACTGCGGGGGGTGTTAGAGTATACGTGCGGTACGTAACCGACTAGGATAGAGATAGGATTTGTGTCTTGTCTTGTACTCCAAGATGGTCCCTGTACGCCCATATATACTCGCCTCGAAGCTCAATAATACATCCAACATATTCCGCATATCCTCTCTATCGTTCTACAGTGCGTCGCGTCTGCGTTCCGGCCGCTCGGCGTCACATCCTTTGTTTTTCCCGTCCGTTTCTGGTCTTACATGCTTGCCGTCTTCTCGGGGTCAACCTGCGTCGTCCTGTCGTCGGCGTGTTCCTGGTCGTTCTTCTGCTGTCTCTTCTTCTGTTGGCCGGCCATCGTCTTTTGGCCTGTCCGTGACGCCTGCTAATTTACTACCCCATCATTCTGCCGCTGCTGACTCACTTGAGCGAAATGCACGGACTAATTTGCCGGCCTATCACGTTGCTGCTACTGATATTGTCGACCAGGATGCACGCAGGAGAGAAGTCCGCTTGGGCAAGCGTCCCATCCATGCTGTTTCCTCTGCTTCTACGGTTTCAGGTGTGCGTTCATTCTGACTTACCATTCTTCCTGTTCCTTTCCATTTACTGTTTTCCACCGACAAATTGTTGCACTGCTTAATGAGTACCATATGTTACAGGCTGCTGTTCCTCTTTGTATGCAATGACAATTAGTGGTTGTTTAACCTGTCTTTCGACCAAAATTGCAAACTTATGTTCATATGCTGCCGATTATGCTATCCTACTGTTTTTCCTGTTTTACGGTTATTACAGATTACATACTGTCTCTCTCACTGTCCATATGCCTGCTCTTTTTTTTTTCTTTGCTTTGTTTGTTTTACTTTCCATGATTTGTTCCATTCGAGATTTCTGTTCTGTCCGTTTTAATTTTCAACTGTATCTGAAACAAAATTCCAGCAGCATTTGGTACTGGTTGCCTGGTCGGTGAACATGTCAAAGGGCTAAAGTATGATAATGCTGAGTGAAGGAAAATAAATAGCTCTCCTTCGTTCACAATATGACATGGAGTTGTTCAGCAAATCAGCTAATTTATGGAAAAAAAAAATAGATGAATGCACCACATGGACTTGGAGAGAAAATATAGATGCAAAGTAATGGTGTTAAGCAGTTTTCTATTTTCAATGACCTGTATGTGGTGTCTTCATACTAGGTTCTTTATGTTCTAATGTTTCAACAGCTTTTTACGGATTGTCGGCTTCAGCCTGGATTGTCGGCTTCAGCGAATCCGCTATTTTTCTCTCCGTGCATGCAAGTCTATTTTTGCATTGCACCCAATGTTCAATCAATGGTCTTCTTAATTTACTGTATTCGTTCTTTATATACTGCACATGTGACTTCTTTGCTAAAACAGTTGTTATGACTTTCGTGCTTTCTAAATTCAGTTTTGTTATCCCTTTTTGCAGACATTCCACAGTCATCTTCTGCTGCCTCGCATCTATTGGGGTCAGAATTGTTCTGTCGTATGTCTGACGTCCAGCCTTTTGATGATGCCCCTTCATTGTCTGCAACTGGTTTAATAGGTGGAGTTTCTGTTCATGGCAGTACTTCTGCTGCTTCTGTTCGTGTGGGTGTTCCTTCCGTGTCATCTGATGCTGGTCCATCTGGATGGGCTCCTTTACTGACGGAACGGCCCTCTGCATTCAGCTCTTATGGCCATCATTCTCATCCCCATGATGATTATGTACATTTGGCTAATGATGTGGATGCCGACGCCGGTGAAGCTGTTCATCTTCCGCCTATTTTGCCTGAAGGTGCTAATCCTCTTGATTATTTGCCACGTGGTATGACATGTGCTTCCTTCCTTTTTTCCTTCCAGTAGAATATAGGACTTTGCTGTCATGATTCATCACCTTCTAATTACATTGCTTTATTTGCTGTTTAGTTCCGCCGACCCCCTACGTGACTGTGCAAAAAAGTCGCTACAACCGTCGAATGCGTGTGGCTCTTCGTCGTCATCGCCGGTTGCTGCGAGCGGGTTTTAAACATGATTGTGTTGCCTTGCCGTTATCAAAAGATTTTGTTGCTTTGCTAAAACGTAATTTCTGTGCCTTCTTTGCAATTTCTTTCTTCATTTTCCGTTACTTTTCAACTCCTGTATGTATGGTTGTTATTATTCACGTTTGTTAATTGACTGTCTTATAGGTGCTTACCATAAACGTTCTTACTACGGAGCCCCTCATCACATATGTATACATTGCGCTGCATTTTTTTGGTATCGGGAACGTTGCAAGACGGCTAGCAGGGAGAGACATCGACCTGTATATACTAGCTGTTGTCGTCGTGGGAAGATTTCGCTCCCTAAATATCCAGAATGGCCGTCTCCTTTGTCCGAGCTGCTTAAATTTGATGGCGGGCCTGAATCTAATCGCTTCCTACGGCTGATCCGTGAGTATAATTCCATGTTTGCTTTTACATCCCTTGGTGTTCATATTGATGAAAGTGTGAATGTTGGAAGTGGTCCATATTTTCAAGATCTGTGGAGTTGTTTCCCATCAGATTGGGTCTCTTCTTCCTCCTTCCGATGATCCACAGCCTAAATTTTGTCAGCTTTATATTTATGACACACTCAATGAATTGGATCACAGAATGGGTATATTTGATGATGCTAATGAGGACCATGGCCATAATTTCGATAGTCGTCGTCGTCCAAGGGATTTGCAGCATCGTGATGGTGATGAAGAGGAATTTAGCCGCCCTGCCCGTCGCCAGCGTTTGCGTAGAGAGGAACCTGATCGTCACGTGGTTGATTCGTTGCGGATAATGCTTAATGAATACAACCCTCTGGTGCAGACGTTCCGCATGGCTGAAAGAAGGCTTTTTTTGTTGATTCGCCGGATGTCGCTATTAAGTTGTTTGGTCATGAAGGAGCAGAACATGGGAACCGCTATTCTCTTCCTGCTGCCTGAATTGGCTGCTTTGATTGTCGATGATTTTTCTACGGAGGCGAACAGATTCGACGTAATTGTTCAGAAAGACGCAGGTCCTTTTCAACGTGTTTCTCCGCTTAATCCTTCCCTCATGGCCTTGCAGTATCCACTTCTGTTCCCTCATGGTTCTATGGGTTACCATCTTGGAATCAAATACCAACCTATTGATGGTGTTCCTGTTCGGGGGAGGCAGGATGTATCTATGCTTGAGTATTACTGCTATAGGTTTCACTATCGAAGAGGAGAGCCTAACCCTTTTACTTGCTGTGGCCGATTGTCTAATCAAATAATGGTTGACTCCTTTTCTTCTGTTGAGTCCTGTAGACTCTCCTATCATTTTTGGAATCAAGATACCCTACGTTCCGAGACATATCAAGGTCTATCGGATGCTCTTGGAGAAGGCACCTCAACTGGAAAAAACGTTGGAGTTGAATATATTTTACATTCGAGTTATACTGGAGGTCCAAGATATATGATTCAGAATTATCACGATGGAATGGCTATTTGCCGTGTTTACGGGCCTCCCGATCTCTTTGTTACATTTACTTGCAATCCAAAATGGGACGAAATTTCTGAGGCGGTTCTTCTTGAGCCTGGACAGACTCATTCTGATAGGCCTGATATCGAGACTCGCGTGTTTAAAATGAAGATCGATCATTTCAAAAAACGTGTTAGGAATGGAAAAACATTCGGTCCTGTTAGTGCATGTATGTGCTTACTTACTTTCTTCATACTCTAAATTTTATTCACTCTTTCATATGTCGGTCCTGTTAGTGCATGTATGTGCTTACTTACTTTCTTCATACTCTAAATTTTATTCACTCTTTCATATGTCGTGCAGTAATTTTTTTCGTGTTTGCTTCGTGATGACTTTGATATTACATTACGTTGTTCTTTGATTATTACTCTCATTCTTTCCTGTCTACTTCATGGTGACTTTGACATTACATTAAATTGTTTTCTACCTACTGATCTCTTAAGTGATTATGCGTTTTATTGTTACTATATGCTGTCCTTGGTGCTACAGCGGGTGCTTGCTGTATTTCTCGCTCTTAGCTGCTTTTCCATTTTTGTTGTTTCTATGAAATAACATAATTGTGTTTTCATGACTTTCGCATTACATTACATTGTTCTCTATCTACTTCTCTCTTAAATGATTATGTGCATTTTATTTTTACTACATGCTCCCCTTCGTGCTCAGCGGGTGCTTCCTGTATTCTTCTTTTTTAAATATTGTTCCATTTTTTGTTGTTTCCGTGGAGTAGCATAATTGTGCTTTCTAAAATTAATCTTTACTAAATATGTCCCTTTTTCTTCCTTTTTTTCCAGATTTATATGTAGTTGAGTTTCAGAAGAGGGGCCTCCCTCATATACATTCACTTGTGTGGTTGAAGGCCGATACGGATGATCCCACACCGTTTACTATCGACTCCTACATTTCGGCTGAGATACCTGATTATCGCGAAGATACACTTGGATATGCCCTTGTGGAGGAGTTTATGGTACATGGTCCTTGTGGTGCATACAACCCGCAGTCCCCGTGTATGAAAGATGGCGTGTGCTCCAAACATTATCCCAAAGAATTTAACGAAGAAAGCACAATTGATGCCTTAGGTTTTCCGGTTTACCGTCGTCCTAAAAATGGTCGTTATGTTACGAAAAATGGTCACCTTTTGGACAACAGATGGATTTTCCCCACAATATGGAATTGCTCAAAATGTTTCAGGCTCACATTAATGTTGAGTGGTGCAACAAAACAAATCTCCTGAAATATTTGTTCAAGTATCTTACCAAGGGTCCTGATATGGCGCGCGCCCGTTTGCATTCCATATATGAAACTCCAGGTTCTCAATCTGAAGGGAGAAATGAAATAAGCGATTATGCTAAATGCAAGTATGATTTTCTTATTTCTTGCTCACGTGTTCGATCGTTTTCAGAATTTTGTTACTGTATGTTCCTTCAGTTAGAAGTTCTTTGGGTCTGTACCACTCTTTTTTATGCCTTCATGTTGCTTGGTAAGTCAAAACAGTTTTTGCGTCACGTGTATTTCCATTTTATTTTAGGTATTTGTCAACTTGCGAGTCTTGCTGGCGGACGTTTCAGTATGACATCCATGTTCGTGAACCTTTTGTTGAAAGATTAACTGTGCATTTGCCAAATATGAACAGAGTGATCTATCATGAAAAGGATAATCTTGCTGACATTGTTGGCGAGTCTAACAGATACAAAACAATGTTAACGGAGTGGTTTGTTGCGAACCAGCGTTACCCTGATGCCCGCTCCTTAACATATCTTGATTTTCCATCCAAATGGATCTGGGATGGGCAATCTAAACGATGGAAGAGAAGGAGTGACAAGGGTATGTTTGCTGTGCCAATTGGGAGGATATATAATTGTCACCCTACAACAAATGAGTTGTTCTTTCTTCGCTTATTACTGACTAAAGTATGTGGAGCGACATGTTTTGAGGACCTAAAAATTTATGATGGTACTTTATATGGTTCGTTTAGAGAAGCTTGCCAAGCACGCGGATTAGTAGGCGATGACAATGAATGGTTTCTTCTTTTCGATGAAGCTATTTTATGGGCTTCTTCTTTTCAACTTAGGCATCTATTCATGACTGTTCTGCTTTTCTGTGGAGTTACAAATGCTCAGAGGCTTCTTGATAAATATTCATTATATATGAGTGATGATTTGGTGGCTCGGATTCGTCATTCTATGGATGATGCTGACTTGGTGATCCCTCCACAATACTTATATGCTGAACTGCTGCAAGAGCTTTCTATTATGTTCAGTGCGAATGGGTATTCCTTGGAATCCTTTAACATAAGTACGGATGTTCTGCATGGTGCAAGAATTGTTGGCAACAGGCTGATCTTAGAAGAAATGCAGCATGGCGGAAATAATCTCATGTCCCTGGCTTCTTCTATGTATGACAAACTCAATGCGAAACAAATCCACATATATAATCAAGTTATGGCAGCTGTGTCTGCACCGGTTGGGAAGCTATTTTTTGTTTCGGGACATGGAGGTACAGGCAAAACTTTTTTGTGGAATGCCATCATCACAGCACTGCGGGCAGATGATCGTATTGTTTTAGCTGTTGCTTCTTCAGGGGTAGCCTCTTTACTGCTTCCAGGAGGTAGAACAGCCCATTCTCGATTCAGAATCCCTCTTGATGTAGGCGACCAAACTATGTGCAACATATCACGGGGTACAAACTTGGCCGAGTTAGTTGAAAGGGCAGCATTAATATTGTGGGATGAGGCTCCGATGACGCATAGACGTTGCTTCGAGGCTGTTGACAGAAGTATGAGGGATGTACTTTCCATGAATGACAGTTCTAGGAAAGATCTTCCTTTCGGTGGGAAAACAGTACTATTGGGTGGTGATTTCAGACAGGTGCTTCCTGTGATAGAGGGTGCAACTAAACATGAGATCATCAATTCCTCTCTTATTAAATCTCCCCTTTGGCAACATGTCGCTCTTTTTAAGCTGGAAAGAAATATGAGGCTATCAAATCCTGGATTATCAGAAGATGAGAAGGTCCCACTAGTACAGAACGACACATCGGAAACGGGCCAAAAACCCCATCGGAAACGGAAAAAGGGTCCGTGTCCCCGACCCGTTACTGATGTGAAGGCCCTCATCGGTAACGGAGGCGAAAAACCGTCGCTGATGAGGCGTCGGTTTGGCAACGGTTGTGCACAACCTCCGTTTCTGATGTGTCGGAACATCAGTAACGGAGATTCTGTTTCTGCTCGTTTGCATTGAGGTTTCTTCATAAGCCTAGAGCAGGAATAGATTTGGCACTGGACATTTAAAATTTCACAGCAAAAGCACAAAAAGGCTAACAAATTCATTCATTCATAAGGTATAACAAATGTCACCGATACATTGCATCACAAGACAACCAATTACTTATCTTCATTGTCATGCCTCTCTAAATCTATCATTGACATGTCTAGCTAAATCTATCTATGTCATGCCTCTCTAAACTTATCCTTGTCATTTCCAACTTAATTTATCTTCATGACTTGCTGTTAGAGTTCATGAATTCAATCTTCTTCTTGGAAGGGGTCGCCAAAATATAATCAACTCGCCGCTTTGTCCCCGACCTTGTATTTAGCTCATTTAAATGAGCTAAACGGATCAGCACCATGCTCTGCACATAGTGCAATAAGCGAGTGCTGATGTACTGAAGGTGACTCTTTTGTAAAGTGGTCACTGAAATGCAAAGAGAGAATATATGACTCCATGTTAGCTCACTATACATCTAGCATAAAGGACATACAACACAAAAGGATGCATAAGACAGAATAACAAACTTACAAATCCATTGCATAGTTGTTGTGTACCAACAATTATGCCGGACGACAAGCGCACCTTGGCTAAGGACCCGGCTTTTTATACAGTGTCACCGAAATGTACATCTGTTTTGCAAAGGAGATAAGTCAGCCATGAGTTTCATACACTACCGATTTGTGCTAGTTATGTTCTTTTCGAGCGACACTACGTAGTCGTCCTCAGTGGCGGAGCTAGAACATATTGAACGAGGATGCACACATGTTACCACAATACATTTAAAACAATTTTTAGGGGTGCATATGTGATGAAAAATTGCTAATTTACAAAGAAAAATTCCTTCTCCCGGTGTCCTGTGCACCCGGCTGGCTCAAGGTGGATCCGCCAGTGGTCGTCCTCATCGTTCTCAGATGTATTACAACCCTAGTTCTAGTTCTGTTCATGAGTGTCCTATGGAAGAAAACCTAAGCAGAACAATGACAACAACCCTAGTTCGTCGGCACGACGGCCGGTCACAAATAGATGTATTACCTTTGGATCTGGCGGCGGGAGTACGTAGTCATCCTCGTCGTCCTCGGATCGACACGCCATGCGCCCTCCAGCTACAGATCAGGCGACGAGATCTGCCCGGGTGGAGTAAAGAACAGGTACGCGCTGCCACGGTCGGAGGAGAGGAAGATGCGCGCTGACACGGTCGGAGCGAGGGAGATGCGCGCCGCCACGGTCGGAGGAGAGGGAGATGCGCGCCGCCACGGTCGGAGGGAGGGAGATGCGCGCCGCCACGGTCGGAGGGAGGGAGATGCGCGCTGCCACGGTGGAGCTAAGATCTGGTGCTGCGTGGAGGCGCCGCCACACTTTGAGAGTGAGGCTGAGAGTGAGCGATAGAGTTTAGGGCTGTGTGAAGGGCGCATTTATAGCAAAGTAGAACATCGGAAACGGAGGGTATAAACAACCGTTTCCTTTGATTTTTTCACTGACACACTGGGCTTATACTGATCTCTACTAGTATTGAAGTTGAAGAACATAAAAATAAATAACTATAACTACTCATCGGCCTCCGCCTTCTCATGCTCGTATGCGAGGAGAGCCGCGTAGTCGTCCGTGTCGTCGCGCGGCTCCTCGCCGACGATGTCATCGCCGCCCGTGCGCCCCTCCCACATCTCGTCGTCGTCGTAGGCAGGATCGTCGCGCCGCTCCGGCGGGAGGAGGAGCCGGCGGCTCGGAAGCAGCTCAACTCTTTCCGGCGGCATAGGCACCGACACGCGGTTGAGGTGCCAGCCACCGGGTAGCCGAACCTTTGACCATGGCACTGGCCTCCTATATTGCCAGTGCCGCTCCGCGACGGCCTGCCCAACGATGACGCGGTTCCATCCAGGCGACCGCGGACGAGCGTCTCTCCGCCGCGGCGAGCGGCTGCGGTCGCGGGCGCCCGAGGATCCCGCGTCCTCTTCCGGCGGCATAGGCACCCTCCTGTGGTTGACGCGCCAGCCAGCGGGGAGGCTAACATTTGACCAGGGCACTGGTCTCCTATATTGCCAGTGCCTCTGCGCGACGGCCTCCGGCACGACGACGCGGTTCCAATTCAGCGAAAGCGGGAAACTGCTGCGGCGAACGCCCGAGGAGTTGCTAGGAGTATCCATGGCTGCGGCGAAGTGGCGTACTGAGATAGCAGGGAGATCGTGGGTTTTTAAGGAGTAGTGGACGGTGCCGCGGCGTCACTACGCCACTACGCCATAGCAGTTACTCCGCTCGCATCGAATTCCAAGAAGATGGAACGTGTCCACATTGCACGCGGACACACAAAATTCTCCGTTGCTATAGAGGCACATATCGGAAACGGAGCCAGAATTAAGACCGTTGCCAATACTATGGGTAACGGAGTTAATACTTTCTCTGTTACCTATGTTGACGGGCCAGCCACGGCCCAGGTCAGGTTTGTACGCACTGGCCTCGCGGAAAGCGCGATTCTCCGTCGCCTAACGCCTGCCGTTTCCATAGAGGGGTATCCGATGTGTCATTCTGTACTAGTGTCCAGCTAGATACATTTGCGCGTTGGGTTCTTGCTATAGGAGATGGGACAGTACCTATGGACATTCGGCAAGGAGAATCGACCCCTTCGTGGCTTACGCTGCCGTCTGATATTGCCTTGCTACCTTCTTCCAACTATATACTATCTCTTATCAATGCAACATATGACTCCTTTGAAGATAACTATGACAAGATGACTTACTTGGCTGAGAGAGCAATCATTTGTCCCACTAATAAGGTAGCTGATTCAGTCAATGATATACTTTTTGCTGCTGTCCCTCAAGAGAAAATGATATTTGAGAGTTGCAATGTTATTTGCAAGACATTCGACCATGTGGCTGATGCAGACATACTATATACTCCTGAATTTTTACATAACATTCAGCCTCCAAATTTTCCACGTCACAGGATTGCTTTAAAAGTTGATGTTCCAATTATGTTGCTTCGGAATATTAATCAATCTATTGGCCTTTGCAATGGAACACGTCTATTGGTTACTAGGCTGGGTCAATGGGTTCTTGAAGCTAAGATAATGACTGGAAGTAATATTGGTGACCATGTATGCATACCAAGAATCAACCTTTATGCTCCTTCTAGGAAGTGGCCTTTTACTCTACAACGACGGCAGTATCCAATTCGTCTGTGCTATGCTATGACAATTAACAAGAGCCAAGGCCAGACACTCCGTAGGGTTGGCGTATACTTGCCGAAACCTGTGTTTTCTCATGGTCAATTTTATGTTGCTATATCACGAGTAACGTCAAGAGAAGGCCTCAAAGTGCTTGCTTTAGATGACAATGGAGAACCGACTGCGCAAACTAGGAATATCGTCTATCGTGAAGTTCTTGGTGCCATTTAAGTGCTTCGTAACTTCACTTCTATAGTATTCTCTTGGTGCAAATCACTTCTGCATGCTAAAATGCAGCAACAATGTTGGTATGCTTCCTTCTGTCATACTCCCTTCAGTTGAAGATATTTTTGCATGCTAAGTTATTTTTACAGCTATCAATTTTCTAGCATTAACCATGGAACATGGCACTGCCTTCCTAATTTGTTGTAATATTGCATACTGCTTCCACATTGTCTACAAAATCTACTAAAATTTATGCAACAGCAACCATCTGCTATTAGTACCAAAGGTAAATACCATTCGCTAAACAACTAAATGTGTATAGAAAATCCATTCAGAAAAAACAAGTAGTCAAGGTTGCTATAATAGAGTTTTTCCTTTAAGGGAAAAAAGTAACAATTGTCTTCCTAATAAAAGGTTCACTTATGCTTGCAGGGCAGGGACACCATGCTGTACCAGTTTAGCCTACAACCACAACCTTCTATGCGTATCTAAATGTCAGAGTTTATCTATGTAGCTACTCAAGTCAGCCCTCTGTAAATTTATCAGGCCAGCTATGTGTAAACTGAAATTGCTTTATGCATAACTCTTAGTATAAATGATCTCTGCCAGTTCTGTACTTCCCACGTGTTGCATCTGATTCCTTATGCATGCTGCTCAAACTGAACATTCGAATCAGGATGATAACAATGGTGGAAATATATGCACTGCTTACCTCATGTAGATATACATAGAGTGCATTCAGCCCCAAATAATTCCTTTCTGCTGACGGTTGCCCAATGCAGCTAGCTGCCTACAGATCTATTAAATCGATTAGCAGCTTACACTCTGCAGTCCTTTCTCCTTTCAGCAGTGGAGATCGTCACAGAGGACTAACCAAGAAGTAGCTCAAATTCGTCACAGAGGGCGCGGCGTGTCGCCGCGCCGATTACAACTAGTAATTCATTAAGGACCGTCATGCCCTTAGTTATGAAGGAATGCGGTTGTGTAGTTTTGGTGCGGGGGAGGGGGTGTGCGGAAGGGAAGTGATAGTTTAATGTGTGTGTACGTCAAATGTGGACTAGGCTTCATATTGCACCCATCCTGCAGGTTATGTTGGAAGCTATGAAATGCTAATCCAGTTATCATGTAAATCCTTACAATGTTTTTATATCTTGCTGCTTCTCAAAGCACATCTTTGTTGCAGGCAGGTGAATCGATTCTGGTTCCCAGTATGGAGCTGCGTCAACATACAGTTCCTGGGGGTCTACGACATGCAAAGAGCTCGAGAGCAGAGATGAATACCGACATCATCTTTCTTTCTGGTTCTGTTAGTGAAATACAAAACATAGATTTCTGGGACAAGCGATTTATGTGTAATGTTGATTTATGATCAGTCAGATATGAATGATGTATTTGGCGGCCTAATCTTTTTAATCGAGGCAAGCACTTTTACGTAAGAACCACATGAAGATCTAGTTACTTGTTAGATATCCTGATGTCCCGATGAACGGATGGTGACATAGTGTACATGTTCAAGATGCACTTTTTTTTTTGCGTGGAGGAGCATATTTTTGCACAAGGACAGCCCATGGTTTCAAGATTCTTTCATGGCGCTGCATTTCTTTTGCGTTCGTTGTGGTGATGGTGTGGACGTCCATCTCATGCACCGACTGCAGTTGACAATCTGGCGCGCGCACTGCCGCACTGTGAAAACACACGTCGAGGACGAACCTTTCCACCTTCAGTTGGACCAGCTAGCGACCGTCCGTCCAGCCTCTGCTGCGGTGCTCTGCTAGTACTTGGCGCCGGTACATCATTTAGCAGGGAATCTCCGCTGTACGACGGCGAAGTACATGCATGTACAGCAAAGAATCGATCCACGACAGGCGGACATGGACAATATCTGGGTCTTACCATCACTGAATTTCAAGCACATCAGGGAAATGCATTCATTGATATCAATGGAAACACACAAATCCACCAGACGTTTTCATGAAGGAAACCCGACAGTGAAACTGACGAGGCTCTCAGGAAACATGCAAGGACACACAAGAACAAAGCAACAATAGATACACAGATGTACGTCAAAGCGAAAGTGCACTCTCACTCAGTCACATGAAGTCATGAACTCAAATCAAACCTCACTCTCTCGTCATTTATTGGTGCAGCACGTACGTACTACTAGTAGTAGAAAGAGCCGATCCAACCAACGGCGCAAAGCCTAGTACTTGAGCTGGAACTTGGACTTCATGGCCTCCACCGTGCGGGCGTCGATCTGAAGCGCGCTGGCCAGCACGTCGGTGGGCAACGGCGGCGAGGCCCCGAACAGCGCCACGGCGACAGTCTGCGTGCCGGGAAGCTGGCTGTTGAAGGCGGAGATGGCCACGGCTGGCCTGTCGCGGTTGTTGCGCTGGAAGTGGAGGAGGCCGCGTGGGAAGACGAAGACCTCGCCCTTGCGGATGGTGCGCGAGAAAACCTTGCCGTTGGTGGTGACGAAGCCAACGGAGAGGGATCCCTTGAGCACGAAGATGAACTCGGTGGCGCGGGGGTGGGTGTGCGGCGGGTTGACGCCCCAGGGCGCGTAGTCGACGCGTGACATGGACACGCCCATCGTGTTGAGCCCCGGGAAGTTCTCCATGTTCGCCGCCGTCACAGCGGAACCGACCGGGCTGCTGCTGGTGTTGCCCGGGGCAGCCAGCGCGTCGGAGAAGAAGTCGTTCTCCGTCACGTTCTCCGGCCTCTTGCACGGGATGCCGTTCAGCCGCAGTGCTGCACAACACATACATGCATTAATTCTCTGTTCATGGATGGAAACATCCGGCAGAACCGATTATGCTTAGAAGATCGTCAGACTTACGGCCTTGGAGGGACTTGTAGTCGGCGACGCAGTAGTCCTGCAGCATGTCGGGGTCGCCGGCGACCATTGGCACAGCGAGAGCCAGGATGACGGCACAGGCGGCGAGGAGGACGGCGTCGAGATGCTTGAGCGCCATGCTCAAGTACTGCTGAAGACAAGTCAGTAGACTGAATGCAGATGAAGACGAGTGGACTGAAGCAATGCAGCTAGTGCATGTATGTATTTATAGTGCCATGTAGCTTCACGGAGACGTGATCGAGCGGTTGATCGATGGGCATGTGACGAAGTTAATTGGACGTACCATTTTTAGGTCGATAATGCATTACATGCTCTAAACTTGTAGCTTCGGATATCATCGATAAATAAGCTGGCGATGTCAAGTTGTCAATTAATCACTATACCGTAAGTGAGATGGATCCAAGTTCCTTTTAGCCGGTAGCACGAAGGCGCGCACTGGGCGGTGGCCTCCTGGCGGTTAGCGCGAGGTATGTATGCATATACGTACTAGCAAACAATATTTCCAGCTAGAAACTTTAAAATGTCATAACTCCCAAACACTAACTTGATTTACGATCCATCCTCACTGTTGGGTTTGTCTCGGCAAGTTCAAAGTTATCACCTCATGTTAGTATTTTTTTTTCTAAAAAAACTTGACTTCAGAGTTATCACGCCCAATGATTTAGAAAGTTAATTTACTCTGTATTTGTATTAAAATTCCCACATGTGACTTCTTAAAAAAAGTTAGCAAATGTATCCTTGAAAAATAGTTAGCAACTAGTTAGTGCCTGGTAAAACTAAATGCAGTTTTTTTTTATCGAAACATACCCGAGTGGGTCCAGTTTTGAAGAGCTCACCAATATGAAGCAATGTTGAATACTGATTTCATATAAGACATACGATTAAGTCTACAAGTCATTTTTCACCTTGAAATGAGCTTCTAGTTTGTTAATGTCATTGCCGATGTCATCACATGCATGGGAAGTGGAAATAATTTTTATCTACAAATTAGTTTCTCGTTTGCTCAATTATATATGCAGAGCATCGAAAGTTAGTAAGTTGTATACCCAAATCATAGATATCAACCAAAAGTTTGTCAATACTTGGTAGTGGGTTGGCGCGCTTATGCAGCAGCCTTATGTGAGTATGGTGTTTAAAGAGAAATATTTAGCTCCAACTCGTAAGCATGGTGAGGTAGGGCATAACCTTGTGGTTTGGAGTAGGATTGTTTAGTAAAACTGAAGTCTAATCTAAACTTATAAGATATGATACTAGTAAAAGAATTATAAGACATGATATATTAATATTAGCCAAAATTTAGAATTTCCGATGAGTTCCATCGATATTCAAAGTACTTTGGACTAACTTTTTTTTCGAGAAACATATAATAGTTTCTGCGGAAATAACACCAAATGAAAAGTCATATTCCAAATGCGGGTATTTTTATTGTTTTTTTAAAGAACAACGGTTCGTTTAATTTGTTTTAGAAATTGTACTATACGTACAGACCGTCCAATTGCACACATGTATTTAATTTGTCCCTTAATTTGTCTTCTATGCGATCGATCAAGGCCTTGATATATACCGTATCAGATGGACCTCGTCTCCTTCCCCCCCTTTTCCAACTGCACACATCGTCAGTTTCCTGTGACTAGCTCTCTCTGCAGGTCTCGGACCAAATCAACGGGATTGGATGCGTGCAAGGCCGGAATTAGCGCGTTCTTTCCCGCGAACAATTACACTGCTTTGACGTGGGCGGTGAACCATCACGTCCGACCTGTACTCTAATTGCCTAGCTATAGCTCGATCTCTTCTATCTATATCGTACGAGGTGTACTGACTGCATGCAACACGTCTTGCAGAGAGGAACCTGCACGAGCCACCTTTTAAATGAAGATGGAATGTGGCAACAAATTCTAAGGAAGAAGTATCTTTGTTAACCCTTGGTCGGTTGAAGTCAAACTAGGTGACTCTCATTTCTGGTAGGGGTTGATGGAGATTAAGAAAAAAATTTGACACGTGAATCTTCGGTCTCAAATCTTTTTACATAGTACTACAAAACATGAGGTGGTGTCGTATAGCTTTATACAGAAAACTAAAATCTTTTGGGGAGTTAAATTTTTTCTCTGGTTGGTGCTTAAAAATAGCTATTTAACAAGAGATGTCCTCTCGCAAACAAGGAGGTCGTGCCCAAAGAATTGTCTCTTTTGTGGAAGCAATGAATCGTCTGATCATCTTTTATTTGCCTCCCCATTATCTAGATAAGTTTGGAATGTGATACATGTTTCTTTCAGCTTCAATCGTCCTTTTGCCAACGTTCAAGAATGTGTTAATGTTTGGCTTAAAGGACTACGAGGAATATACTGGAAACTTGCTACTGTCGTAATTGTCGCGGTGTTCTAGGGGATTTGTAAAGCCATGAATTTGTGTGATCTACAATTTTTTAACTGGATTAACTCCTGGAGCCCTATGAAGGTTAAGGTCGTCTACGATGGAATAATCACAAAACCAGTAATGCCAATGATTCAGGGACAAACTTATTGTGGATACATCATACACTAGAGTTTTCAAACATAACATTGGCAAAAAATCTCTGCCAAGATATTTCTTAAACCATGTGTTTTAGAAATATTTGCCAAGATATCGAAGAATACAAGCAGAT
Organism: Poa pratensis; assembly: GCA_947311845.1. Taxonomy (NCBI): domain Eukaryota; kingdom Viridiplantae; phylum Streptophyta; class Magnoliopsida; order Poales; family Poaceae; genus Poa; species Poa pratensis. The sequence goes on along the minus strand of CAMZMU010000098.1, from coordinate 33,239,125 downwards.
GAGAAGACATACATATACATTATAATATACTTAAATGTCACAAAAGTATCCATTAAGGCATGTTATTTCATTTTTGTCGAATGTAGAGAGACTCAATTTAATAAAAGGTTTTAAATGGCAACGATCTAAAAAGAAAACAACTACTGTGATTTCCATTGCTGACATGGTTCTGGATTGCTGCAACTGGATTTGCAACGAAACACTAAAACTGTATATGTAACAATGATTATCGTATTGTTGATATCACAATTTGTTGAACATAATAGAAATGTATACAAGTTAAAATTTTGTTTGAGTTAATGAGTTATAAACAAGTAAAAATATTTATTATAAATAAATTATAATTATTTATTTAATACTATGAACTCCACATTATTTTTGAACAATTTATTGTTGTAGTTTCTTAGTGGGAGATACTAGTCAAGCGGGTGAAATGATTTAGCGACTGAATGGAAATGTTAAATCATTAGCAGCATGCACGTGCACTATATCTTTTGTAAAATAAAATTATAATTTCTTTTAGTGTCATTTAATTAAATTTTGTCCATTTATTACTTTCATCCTTTCAGCAAGTTTAAATATCTTACTAGCAAGAAGGCCATGTGTGTCCTATGGCTCTTTACTAGAAAAATAAGTTTTGTTGGAAACCCTTCCGTTTCCAACAAAACTTATATTTCCTTATCTCGGATGTCGTGGGTGAGCTTGCCCTAAGCTAGATAATGGTTGACCACGATGTTCCGGCGTCTTTTACAAAATTATCTGTAACCTATGCAATATTCATTATCGATTTTGGAACCACGATGGCAATTGGTGCGACGAAATAATCGTCGAATCATAGAAATATGGGATATAGTTTTGAAACCCTTGACGATACGAAAGTGAACAAGGATCACTAGTTAACATGATTATCATATTAATCAGCAAGATGATGTGCAGACTTTGCATTTATGCATGTGCTCTCCCTTTACAAAATTGATACCCACGCGCTAAGACCAACTCCCCGAAGAAAAATGGTCGTTGTATTGACTCTTGTCAACATTAGTTGTCGTTCATGGCTAAGCAAACCAAGAACACACGATTGATGCAGCATGGAAGCTTCTGATATTTGAGCTAAAGAAGCTTCTTGATAAAATAAAATAAGCTAAACAGAAGCTTCGTTTCCCGGTTTTGCTAATTTGTTGGGAGCGTTAAGAAGAATTCAGTAAGAAAACAATACTCCGTGAGGATTAGTTCTGGCATTCCAAAGAAAACAATACTCCGTGAGGACTTGCTCTTAGTTCTTGTTTGGATTTTTGCCAATGGATTATTGCAACCATTAATTGGCCTGCATGGGTAAGCAAACCAAGAATCTTGGTCAGCTGGAACAGCACAAACACATGATCGATAACAGCACAAACACATGATCTATGCAGCACGGAAGCTTTCGATCTTCGAGCAAACTAACTTTTCTTTTCTTCTTTCGATCGAATTGAGCGAACTAATTAACTTACTTTCTCATATTACAAGCAGGCTGGCTGCCGATCGAGCACATGCATGCACACACAGACGTACCTGGCGTACCGAACGCGCGCCCCGTCTCGCAGGCAACAGGACTAGCTAGCTACTCGCCGTCGCCGCCGAAGAACCAGTACGCGACGAGCAGGAAGATCAGCAGCGCGAGCGCGACCCCCGCCGGCGATCCCCGGCTGACGCTTTGGGCAGCATCAAGCGACTCGTACCAGGCGAGCCCGAAGATGTCGACGAGCCGGTAACCGGAGGAGAGGACGCGGATGAGGAGGATGAGGCTGACGGGGAGCAAGAAGAGCCCCACGGGGCCGAAGAGCTCCGCCACGGCCTTGAGGAACGCCTCACCTCCCTCCCCCATGAAAATTGGCCCCGCCACCACCAGTCCCCCGACCAGCGACAGCAGCAGCCCGTACTGCGGCAGGTCGTGCCCGTGCTCATCCCCTACCATCTCCGACGACATCATCGCTCCGGTCCGGCGCTTGGGCTAGCTAAGCTAGATAGGCTAACTCAGAACTCGGAAGGCGGCGAGCGAGGTGCAAATTAACTGACATACTTGTTGTGGCTCGCCATCGACAGCGGCACATTCTTATCGATCCCAACTGCGACCGCGCGTGTTCGGTATGCATTTGTATATTTTCTCGTGGAAAATGTATTGTAGATTTGAATATGATCGTTCGGTGTGCATTGTATATTTGGAACTGAAAGTGAAATGGTACCGGCGACGACCTTGACTGAGCAGAGGTTGAGAGCTCCGTCCTTTGATATGCTTAAATATGACACACTACGTATACGTATGCCGTTTAACATATTTATACATCGGACGGACGTAGTACATGTGCTGCAATGAATATTGTCTACCGATGACACACCGTTCATCCAAATAAGAGAGCCACAATTGTATAGTGTAGGGGAATAAAAGTAGACACGAAAACGTGCGTGACTATGCCGCCCCGTGCGTGATCGATTACGGCAAAACTAACGTGGTGCGAGAGCCGATCGCCGCGCTATCCCCGGACCTGTGGTCGTGGTGGAGGGGCTTGGTGACCGCCGGCTTCAGCATGGTGGACACCGGCGGCCTGGCGGCGAAGGAGACGGCGACCTGGAAGGCCTCGCGGGAGGCTGACCGGAGCAGCTCGATAACCACCCTTCTCGCCGGCATTTCACGGCGAAGAGGCTCTCGGGTATAGTCGGAGGTCAGAGCTCGATGAGACGGACGAAGGTTTACATCCGCGAATGAGATGCAGGATATAGAGGTGGGAGGATTCGCGCGCCGAGCCTAAATTTGGGGGAGAACGGTACGAAGGGCTGGTTCTTTCTGAAGACTGAACTTATACATTCTGGCTATCGCAGAATGAAAATGCCGTACGTGTGCAAATTCAGAGCACGTGATTTTATTATGTTCTTACAGAGGTCACGTGATACTTTCTCTGTGCTCTTTTCCTGCAACAATGGGTCAATAGAACGAGTAAATTCAGCTGGGCACCAGGCGGAATGAGCTGCAGTCACCGTTAGTACGTAGGTGCCATTTGCAGCTGGTCGCCGGGCAGGGTGGGGCGGGGTGCCATCGTCATGTTAGGATCACTAGAACCACTACTCGTGTAGATCATCATGTGCAGCGTGTGTGTGTATGTTGAACAGAGAGAGAGAGGGAGATTTGGGCGTACCTTCTCCATGGGTCGACGTGCTCGAGGCCGAGGCCATGGTGGCCGAGGCAGTGGTGGCGTGGCGGTGCTGTGGCGGCGGTGAAGCTTCCCGTCGGCACAGCGCTAACCCTAGATCGGATTGGGGATGTCGGTGGGGTGTGGCGGCGCACAGTGAACCTCGTACTGTGTGCCCGCCGGCCCCCACCTCTTTATATGGCGCTGGCGACAGGGGCCCACCAACCATTAGGGTTGGGCGCCCCGATCAGGGCGCAGTCAAAGGGCCCGGTGGGCCGTTGGGCCCACACGGGGTGGAGATCAATCTAACATTCTCCCCCTTGATCTCAACTTTTACTTTTAACTTTATACTTTCATTTTAATCGTTTCGTTACAGATCAGTACATAGAGCATGTTTCATCGTCACAGCTCAATTGCCGATAGAATCAGACAGCCACATATACCTCTCTGTTTTTGAAACAATTTCTGTTACTTTTGGGCCTCTATGATCCAGGAATCATAGGCTTTCCATTAATCCCATGCCGGCTATGTGTTTCTGGAACACATCGGGTGGTAAGCCTTTCGTTAGCGGATCCGCAAGCATTTCCTTTGTCCTTATATGCTCGAGACTTATAGTTTGATCCTGGATCTTATCTTTCACAACATAATACTTTATATCTATTGCCTTTGTAGCATTACTCGACTTGTTGTTGTGAGCATAGAATACTGCGGGCTGGTTGTCACAGTACATCTTTAGTGGTTTGTCAATACAATCTACCACTTTCAAGTCGGGTATAAATTTCTTTAACCATATCGCCTGCCCCGTGGCCTCATAACATGCTATAAATTCTGCATACATCGTGGACGATGCAACTAATGACTGTTTGGAGCTTTTCCACGAAATAGCCCCTCCTGCGAGAGTGAACACGTACCCTGACGTGGACTTTCTATCATCTTTGTCTCCCGCAAAATCTGCGTCTGAATACCCTCTTATCTCTAGGGAATCAGATCTTCTATATGTTAGCATGAGGTCTTTTGCGCCTTGTACATAACGCAATGCTTTCTTTACCATGTTCCAGTGTTCATGGCCTGGATTTTCTTGATATCTACCGAGTACCCCGGTGATAAAAGCTAAGTCAGGGCGAGTGCACACTTGTGCATACTGTAAGCTTCCAACAGCCGAAGCATATGGTACTGCTTTCATTCGATCGATCTCATATTGACTTTTGGGACATTGAAATTTCCCAAAACTATCGCCCTTGACTATCGGAGCAGGTGATGCGCTACTTTTATGCATATTATATTTCTTTAGAACCTTTTCTAAATATGCCTTTTGTGATAGTCCTAGCACTCCATTCTTTCTATCCCGGTGAATTTCTATGCCCAAAACATATGAAGCTTCACCAAGATCTTTCATATCAAAATTTGAGGACAAGAATTTCTTTGTTTCTAGTAGTAGACTGACATCATTGCTTGCAAGCAAGATATCATCCACGTACAGAATTAGGAAAATATATTTCCCACTTTTAAACTTTGCATAAATGCAGTTGTCCTCAACATTCTCTTTAAATCCAAAACTTTTAATTGTATTATTGAACTTTAAATACCACTGTCTAGAGGCTTGCTTTAACCCATAAATGGATTTCTTTAGGCGGCATCCCATATGTTCCTTCCCCTCCATGAAAAAACCGTGGGTTGTTTCATGTAAACATTTTCTTCTAAATCTCCATTTAGAAATGCCGTCTTTACATCCATTTGATGCAACTCTAAATCAAAATGCGCAACTAGTGCCATGATGATTCTGAAAGAATCCTTACATGAGACCGGAGAAAATGTCTCATTGTAATCTACCCCTTCTCTTTGCGTAAAGCCTTTTGCCACAAGTCGCGCTTTATACTTTTCTACGTTCCATTGGAGTCATACTTTGTTTTGTAGACCCATTTGCAGCCTACTGTTTTGGCTCCTTTAGGAATTTCCTCTAAATCCCAAACATTGTTAGAACTCATCGATTTCATCTCGTCTTCCATGGCTTCCAGCCACTTCGAAGAGTGAACGCTTCTCATGGCTTCTTCATATGAAGTGGGATCTTCTTCCATATGAACTGTTTCTGTATTATAAACTCTATAATCACTAGAAATAGCTGATTTCCTAGCTCTTTTAGACCTTCTAAGAGTCTCATTCTCTGGCACATCATGTGTCTCAACGTGCGACTCTTCTTCTAAATGTGGCTGTCGTCGCTCCCTTTCATGCTCAACAACGGGTTGAGTCGGTCCTGACGGACAGGTTCCGAATCTTGCCTCGTTGTGGTCACGGGTGGAGTTACAACAGGTGCTTGCACCACAACCTCTGGGATTATCGGTGCAGGTACAACAGGTAGGGCGAAAAATGGCTCATGGATCATCGGAAAAGGTGCACACACCCTCTTCTCCTCAAGATCAATTTTCCGGCCTACCATGCTCCCCCTCATCATTTCGTCCTCCAAGAAGACCGCGTGTCTCGTTTCTACAAACTTTGTGTATCTGTCTGCACAGTAGAAACGATAACCTTTTGATCTATCAGGATAGCCAATGAAATGGCAAGTTACTGTTTTGGGGTCTAACTTTGCAATGTGGGATTAAAAACTTTTGCCTCAGCTGGGCTCCCCCAGACTTTCAAGTGGCGTAGAGAAGGAACTTTCCCTGTCCACAACTCGTACGGTGTTTTGGGCACCGACTTACTTGGTACTCTGTTGAGAATGTGAATGGCGGTTTTTAACGCCTCCATCCATAATCCCAATGGCAGTGTGGAATAACTCATCATACTGCGCACCATATCCATAAGAGTACGGTTACGCCTTTCAGCTACTCCATTTTGCTGTGGTTCGCCCGGCATAGAATACTGGGCGACTATTCCATTTTCCTGTAAAAACCTTGCAAAAGGTCCAGGTACTTGACCATATGGAGTGTGCCGACCATAGTACTCCCCCCCACGGTCGGACCTGACTATTTTAATTCTTTTATCATGTTGATTTTCAACTTCAGCTTTGAATATTTTAAATTTATCCAATGCTTCAGATCTTTCTTTAATTGGATAAATATAACCATATCGGGAGTAATCATCTGTGAACGTTATGAACGAGTCATAACCATCCACACTTTTCACCGGAAATGGTCCACATATATCAGTGTGAATAATTTCTAGTGTCGCGGTGCTTCGGTTTGCACCCTTTTTAATTTGTTTTACGTATTTTCCTTTTATGCAATCTATGCATTGTTCATATCTGAGAACTCTAACGGAGGAAGAATTCATTTTTAACGAGGCTTTCTATTCTTCCCCTCGAAATATGGCCTAATCGACAGTGCCATAACTTCGAAGAGTCATGAGTTCGCTTTCTTTTCTTTTGTTCTTTGTTCGACAAGGAATTTGTTCATTCACATTACTCACAGAATGCACTTTTTCACGCAAGGATAACAAATAAAGCTTATCATGAAGTAAAGCAATACCCACACAAGCATCTTTAAACCATATGGCACACTTGCCATGACCGAAATAACATTCATAACTGTCTTTATCCAACACGATACACTTATTAAGTTTCTGTGAATCGAAGGAACAAATAAAACATCTCTAAGCATAATATTGAAACCATCAGCTAGCTCCAAGGAGATGTCGCCAACAGCTTCAACTTCTGCTTGAACTCCATTTGCGACTTCAATGTGTCTTTCGCTTCTTTGCAAAGTCCTTGTCGAATGGAATCCCTGTAAAGAATTTGCAACATGAACAGTTGCACCTGAGTCAATCCACCAAGTAGATTTTGAAAACTGTGTATACAGGGATTCATTTACAAAAGAAACTGTGTCTTACCTCTCTTTCCATTATCATCTTGAGCCAATCTGGGCAATCTTGCTTGAAATGCCCTTTCTTCTTGCAGTGGTGGCAGGTGTCTTTGTCCACTTGCTGATACTGCTGGGGACCTTTGCCATGTGGCTTATACTGGTGAGGACCTTTGCCATATGGCTTAGAAGGGGAACCGTAGTTCCTGTTCTTGTTGTCCTTCACAAAGTTCAAGGAGCCCCCATTCTGGGACTTCAGCCTTTCCTCTTCTTGCGACAGCATGGCAATGGTCTTTTCAATGTCCCATTTTTCAGGCGACACATTGTAGTTGATGATGAAATTTTCAAATTGTGGTGGCAGTGAAGCCATCACCAAGTGAACTATGAGTGCAGGCTTGAGCTCCAGATCAGCCTCCATGGACTTAAGCTTAGCAGCCATGTTGCTCATTCTGAGAATGTGCTCCCTTATTCCATGTGAACCTCCATGATACTTTTCTGTCACCAGCTGTTGAGCAGCTGGGTAGCATATGTCTTTGAAGAACCAGTAAACTGGCTCTTTATCTTTTGGAGATACTCTCCCACAGAGGTACACTCTTCAATTGAGCCCACAATAGCGTTCTCAACTGTGTTCTTTATGAATGCCATGCACTTTTTGTTGGCGTTCACCCACTTTTGGTTCTCTAGGGTGTAACCCATCTCTACTGGACCATAGTCCAGCTGCTTTTTCTGCCAAGCAGAATCATCATCATCAGATGCTCTCACTGGCTCTGCTGGCTTGACTGGCTGTGGAGTAGTCACAACCCAGTCGACCTCAGCGCAGACAAAAGCCAGCTCACTTTCTTCCACCACTCAGCGTAGTTGTCACCCCTGAGCGTCGGAACGTCCTTGAGGCAACTCATCAGGTGAAAACTTCCTGAAACCACAAGGATATAAGATAACAAAAACAATTGCATGTAATAATCCAACGTTGGTATAAATTAAAACATACAACCGTTTGTGCAATTAAAACTATATTACCGTTGGGCAATAAAAGAAATAAATGCACCTTTAAGACAGATCATAATCATGTTATTAACAACGTTGGTCATTTAACAACAAAATCATAATCATCATTAAATCACTTTATCATGCTTTCAATTCTCACTTTAAATCATAATAATGCTATTAATAACGTTGGTCAAATAATACAGAATCATAATCAGCATTAATATCATTTTAATCATGCTTTTAATTTTCACTTTATTGCTTTTATGCAATTTCTTTTAACTATTTGCAGCGGAAACTTTAAATATGAATAAAAATTCATAAACTTTTATACTTTTAACAAGTATTCACTTTTCTTTCTTCTGTTTTCCTAAACAAAATTTTCGTTGGATAAATTTGGATAGGAAAAACAGAATGTAAATTGCCCAAAAAAAAAAATGGACCAAAACTAATAAAAACTTGCTTCTGTAAAAAATAAAACAGAAAAACTACTTTTCTTTTCGACAGGGAAAAAATCACGCGGCCCACGGCCCGTGAACTATCTGTCGCGCAGCGCGATGGAGAAAACACGGCCCACGGCCCGCGGCCTGCTCACTTTCGGCCCGAAGCCCACTCTGGCGCTAGGGTTTGCCGCCCGGACGATCTGAGCCGTTCGATGGCATCAGACGGTGGAGCGCTGTTTCCGCTCGGAACAAAACCCGCCGAAACGGTACGAACCCTAACCCTAGCTTTTCACTCTCTCCTTTCCCCGTGCTCTGCTCCTTTCCCGCACGGAGACGGCGGCGACGCGATGCGCGAATCCGGCCGCCGGAGACGGCCGCGCCGTCCGGCGAAGACGGCGGCGCCTAGCGCGTCCTTCCCTTTTCTCTTCTTTTTTCTTTCTGTTCCCCTGCACCGAAACAGCCCGAAGGCATGCATCGAGGCGGAGAAGATACGGCGCCTCCCCTGCCCCCTTGCCGGCGCGTGCGTTCACCCGAGGGTGAGCGCATCACCGTCAAGTGGCGCAGGCGGCGGTGCCCTTTGCCGGCGACATCATCGGTGAGATCTTTTCCCCTTCCTTTGATTAGGATTTAGGGTTTTCCTTTTCTTTTCGTGAGCTTTTCTTTGCCCCGAGGGGTGAGTTCTTCGTCCAATCCCTCGGCTTGCCGATGCGGATTGGATCGAGAGGAACGGGCGCGGCCGAGATCGGCGGCGCTGCTTTTCCGGCGAACCCGAGGGCATCCCCGGTGACCTTTTCTTTTGCTTTTGATTCTTCTCAACACGAGCAAGATCCAGTGAGCAAAAACGCTCTGATACCATTGTTAGGATCACTAGAACCACTACTCGTGTAGATCATCATGTGCAGCGTGTGTGTGTATGTTGAACAGAGAGAGAGAGGGAGATTTGGGCGTACCTTCTCCATGGGTCGACGTGCTCGAGGCCGAGGCCATGGTGGCCGAGGCAGTGGTGGCGTGGCGGTGCTGTGGCGGCGGTGAAGCTTCCCGTCGGCACAGCGCTAACCCTAGATCGGATTGGGGATGTCGGTGGGGTGTGGCGGCGCACAGTGAACCTCGTACTGTGTGCCCGCCGGCCCCCACCTCTTTATATGGCGCTGGCGACAGGGGCCCACCAACCATTAGGGTTGGGCGCCCCCGATCAGGGCGCAGTCAAAGGGCCCGGTGGGCCGTTGGGCCCACACGGGGTGGAGATCAATCTAACACGTCAGAGTACACGAACATTGCTCAGTGACTTTCTATAGGCAAAACAGTCTCGCGACGTGGATCGGAAACCGGGATCGATGTAGGTGACTAGGGGTACGTTTGGTTCCCAGCAAAATAAGTTATACCCTAGCCGAGCTAGGGTAGCCGTTTGGTATGGAAATAAAAACTTGTTTTTGAGGGCCAGCTAGCCTCGTCGGGCCAGAATAGCCTCGCTCCTTCGGGAGAGCCGATTCGGCTCGCCCTCGACGGCAAAATCGCATCGAGCGAAAAATCCCGCGCCAAACTACCGAACTCGCCGGGATGGAGGATTCAGTCCGCAACAAATCGCTCCTTTTTCGTTCTCCACGTCGACCCCTTCCTCCACTTCTCCCCCAATTTTCTCTCATCCCTAACGATATCCTCCGAAGCTCTCTCAATAAATCCAGCAGATCTGGGCGAGTTCTGCACGAGTTCCCATCCAAGATTGGTACTGGAGACGAGATCCACATCCGATTTTGGGAGAAATCTCGGTTTGTACTGATTTCGGGAAGCCTCCCGTCGCTGCACTTCATCCTTGCTCAGGTCTGTATCTACTTCCGCCTCTCACTTTTCTACTAGGTAAATCAATGAAAAGTTTCAGACAACATTCACACAACGACAAGTTTATCACAAGTTCCACAAGCTGAAAGCACAATGGAATATTATATTGGAGGCAAAGAACTTAAGCGGTGCTAATTTTGATGATGTCAACAAGATAATATTATATGACGAGACTGAGGTTGTTCGGATGAAGAATGTGAGCACTATATCTAATCTATGTCAAATTATATTTCATCTTGTATCATGGCTACTCTTTATTAAACTAACATTTTCTCTTCTGTTCCCATTATCCAGAACAAGGACAAAAGGGCAAAATATATCAATGTGCCTATTGCCTCTTATGATGAGATGGAGTTCATATTTCGGGATAAGCATGCTACTGGAGAGTTCACAATACTTCAAGCACCCTATGACCGTGTTTCTGCTAGTGACAAGGATTTCATTGGTGATAAGAATGACAGTGACACTGAGGTTGATCCAGCAACACAGTATGACTCTGATTGTCTCCCGGGTGACGGCAACAATGAAAGTTCCTCTTCAAAGCGTCCTAGAGGTGGAAAGCGGGATAAAGGTAAGAGGGTCAAGTGTGACGATAGTGCAGTCCTGGACATGACACAATCTCTGCGTGATATGTCGTCTACCATGCGTTTCACGCATGTGACCAATCCAAATGAGGCTATATTCAAAATAATTGATGACATGGAAGTATACCCCATGTATATTCGACTTTCACTGCAGACATCTCTAGCCACCAATGAACAAGTGGCTTCAATGTTGAAAGGAAGGCCGATGCCTGCTATCATCGAGTGGGTGGCGCGATGGGTTGCTCAAAACTTTCCCGACTATACTCCTCCTCTGTGATTCATTTTAGTTGAAACTCAAAATAATTGTTATGCCTTACAATATTTTCTACTAGGTAAATAATGTTCATGCGTCATGCATGTAACGAAGTGAGAGTATTCATTCCTGACTAGCAAGTATCCATTATGTATTTTTACTTGAAATGTTCCCTATCAAGAAGTTTGATCAACTTGTCTGTTCAATTTGTAATCAGGGCACTATACATATGTGTGTCTCTATTTGATTATTATCTTGGTATTGCAAGGATTATTTTATGAGGGCTTGTGCTTCCATACACCCCCAACGGCGAAAGGTTATCACGAGCAGAAACACAAGGATGGCCAGGATTGATCTGAGCCGAGCCAAGAATCCTGAATCTGAGCCGAGCCAAGAAGCCTGGAACTGAGTTGAGCCAAGCCGGATCGTGAGCCCCCAAGGAAGTCTAGAAAATACCAAAAATATGGGAATATGTGGCCACCAGGATTCGATCCTGGGTCTCCCAGGCAAAGACAAGGGAGCACAGCCACTAAGCTACGCCTCGAACATGCTATGAGTAGAATCAGAGCATACATAATCCGAGTAGGATACATTAACTGAATTTTAGATGGAAAATTTCAGAGAATAAAATTTAATTAGCAAGGAAGGAGATTCGAACTCTGGTCGCCCTCGGGGGCCTGCCTTGACCTTTTCAAGGCGAGGTAACCACCAGGGCAATACTACGTTTCCGTATAATAAATGGAAGATAGCCATTTTGTCCTATATTTCATCATTTAACTACTAAAATTAATATAATTTCGTAGTTACCGGTTCAGCAATCGAACCGGACGAACCAGCGGTCGGACCAGTGAACCGTTGAACCAGTAGCCTGACTGCTTTGATGACCGGTCCGGTTTTAAAACTGTACTGTGCGGTGTTACTGGTGTCTGCGTCAGGATGCTGGATGCGGAGCAAGATGCGTGCGGCGGAAGTCAAAATAACCCTTCATTATTTTTTCCTAATATAGTATGACCAAATTAGTCATCCCTAACAAGCACTTTTATTTTTTAACAAGTCCAACATATTATTTATTTTGTACTCACATATGCGTCAAAAAACAATATTCTGCCACGTGCAACGTATCTTGTGATAACTCAGACTCCAATTCAGACTCTAACGTGTTTGTATGGCCAACCCTTAAACTCTTATAAGTAAAGCAAACCCAATTGGTCTACCCCATTCGACGCCGGTCCCAAGAAGTAGATGACGCATGTCATACATATCATCAGGGTTTGTCAATAATCTGTGATAGTATGCGTCGGGACCACTTGTAAAAATTTAGGAGTGATCATAATATTCCAATGGTTGTGTGAAGTGAAATTGACGAGACACTATCCAAGCTCCAAATTCACAAAATTACTAGTTTGCTATTGTTTGCATCATTTCTATATTGAAAAATTATGAAGGTGTCGAAATATTGCCAAAATGCAACAAAACATTGCATCCATGCCTAATTTGATCTATCTAGCCCAGAGAAAATTGTGTTCATTTCGATAAATTCAAAAAAGTCATTGGATCAGAAATAAATGCCAAATAGAGTCAGAACGGAGCCACTTATAAGCAACACTCCTATCTGACACGCTAGGTCTACCCTTACCACATTCAGGACATATGTGGACTCACATGCAACTCTCCTTACAAGATAGGTCTGCCCCTACAACCTTTAGGATATATGTCGTCCCACCACAACACTACTAGCCATCTAGGTATACTTTTATTATCTTTTGGTCATGTGGACCCACATGAAAACACTCCTATCTCACCGGCTTGGTCTAAAGTTAGCATCCTTGGGACATGTGGACCCACACACGTCTACCCCTGCCAGCTTTGAAACATGTGGACCCACATGCAACACACCTATATGACCTGCTAGGTCTACCCTTACCACTTTCGAGACATGTGGGGACTCACATGCAACTCTCCTTACGAGATAGGTCTACCCCTACAACCTTTTGGATATATGTCGTCCCACCACAACACTCCTAGCCATTTAGGTATACATTTATTACCTTTGGGGCATGTGGACCCACATGAAAACACTTCTATCATGCCAGTTTGGTCTACCCTTAGCACCTTTGGGACATGTGGACCCACACACGTCTACCCCTACCACCTTTGGGACATGTAGACCCACATGCAACACTCCTATCTGGTCTGGTAGGTCTACTCTTACCACCTTCGAGACATGTGTGGACCAACATGCAACTCTCCTTGCGAGATAGGTCTGCCCCTACAACCTTTGGGATATATGTCATCCCACCGCAGCACTCCTATCCACCTAGTTATACATCTATCATCTTTTAAGCATGTGTACCCATATGAAAACACTCCTATCACGTCCGATCGGTCTACCCTTAGCACGATTGGGACATGTGGACCCACACACGTCTGCCCCTAGACCCTTTGGTACATGTGGACCCAATTTCAACGAGCAAAGTCAATTGGTCTACCCATTTTCTTGCCAGTCTAAGGGGAGGACACAAGACAGAAAAATCAGCAAGGTTCATCAAGAATACATGGTAGTATGCGTCAGAACCACTCAAAAATTTGGACTTCATCATAATATTCCTATGTAGGGGTAGACATAGCTGTCAAGGGTCCACATGCCAAGTGATGATATATGTGTAGCTAGATGGCCAAAAGTGCTGCTGCATGTGGGTTCATATGTCCCAATGGTGGTAGGGGTAGACATAGCTGTCAAGGATCCACATGCAACCAAGGGTGGTAGGGGGAAACCTAGCTACATGTCCAAAATGGTGTAGATGCACAACTAGCTGGCTAGAAGTGTTGTATGTGGGTCCACATGTTCTAGACGTGATATATGTATAAATGGATGGTTAAGAGTGATGTATATGGGTCCACATATGTCAAAGGTGATAGACCTACCACCTTTCATACATGTGTACACACATGGAACACCTCAAAACAACTAGGTCTGCCCCTAGACCATTTGATACATGTGGACCCAATTTCAACACTCCTAACCATCTAGATACACACCTAAAACCTTTATGACATATGGACCCACGTGCACCACCCCTACCTAGTGAGGTCTCTATTCACCCATAGCCATCCATGTCTACTGACCTAGCTAGCTAAGAGTGTTGCACATGGGTCCACATATCCCGAAGGTTGTAGGAGTGGACCTAGATGGCTGAGAGTGTTGCATATGGGTCCACATGCCCCAGTTATGATAGATGTGTAGCTGGAGTCCGGAAGTGCTGCTGCATCTGGGTCCACATGTATCAATGGTGGTAGGGGTAGACATAGTTGTCAAGTGTCCACATGCAACTAAGGGTGGTAGGGGTAAACCTAGCTGGCTAGGATAGTTTTATGTGGGTGCACATGTCCAAATTGAGGTAGATGCACAACTATCTTGCTAGGAGTGTTGCATGTGGGTCCACATGTCCTAAAGGTGATATATATACAGATGGATGGTTAAGAGTGTTGTATATGGGTCCACATATGCCAAAGGTGGTAGGTATACATTAATTTCAGAAAATCAACATAAACTCATTTAACTAGGCAAAATTAGATAGAAATTAAGAAAATTCCTAATACTTGGGGATTATACATAAAATGTGGACTAATCTTTTTGAGAATTAGATGAGTGCCATTTTGCACCATATTTTATGTACTTGGTTCACAAATAAAAAGTCATTTTTGCCATTTAGAAAAAGACAAATGATATTTATAAAAATAATTTGAAAACACCCTTCAGAACCATTGCTTCCTATACCAAGATACACCTATTTGTCGAATATGAGAACTTTATCTCAAACTATGCCGTGGGAATTGCCATAACTTGGTCATTTGGCTTGAAAATTATAGATGTTTATACATGATAGACCTTTTTGTGCAGACTGTTTTTGAACGATTTGTCAAAAATCAAGTTTACCATTTTTCATAGCAACTAGTACACATAAAAAGGACTATGCAAGAGGATATATTTTTTTGAGAGTTTTTCACTTTTTTTTTGAAAAACGGTCAAAATGGCCACCAAGCAGTAAGTGTGATACCGCTGGCGGACGACGCTGTCGCCAGCGGTACCAACTACCACTGGCGTATGTATCGCTGGCGGGCCCCTGTTCACCAGCGGTAGCGCAAAACTGTCCGCGGTAGGCTTTTTTCTACTAGTGATCCTTACAACCTTCGTGACATATGTGGACCCATATGCAACTCTCCCTGCGAGATAGTTCTGCCTCTATAACTTTTGGGTTATATGTCGTCTCACCCCAACACTCCTAGCCATCTAGATATACATCTATCATCTTTTGGTCATGTGGACCCACAAGAAAACACTCCTATCACGCCCGCTTGGTCTACCGTTAGCACCCTTGGGACATATGGACCCACACACGTCTACCCCTGCCACCTTTGGGACATGTGGGCCCACAAGCAACACTCCTATTTGACCCGCTAGGTCTACCCTTACCACATTCAGGACATATGTGGACTCACATGCAAATCTCCTGACAAGATAGGTCTGCCCCTACAACCTTTGGGATATATGTCGTCCCACCACAACACTGCTAGCCATCTAGGTATACTTCTATTATCTTTTGGTCATGTGGACCCACATGAAAACACTCCTATCTCGCCGGCTTGGTCTAAAGTTAGCACCCTTGGGACATGTGGACCCACACACGTCTACCCATGCCACCTTTGAAACATGTGGACCCACATGGAACACACCTATATGACCTGCTAGGTCTACTCTTACCACTTTCGAGACATGTGTGGACTCACATGCAACTCTCCTTACGAGATAGGTCTACCCCTAAAACCTTTTGGATATATGTCGTCCCACCACAACACTTCTAGCCATTTAGGTATACATTTATTACCTTTTGGGCATGTGGACCCACATGAAAACACTTCTATCATGCCAGTTTGGTCTACCCTTAGCACCCTTGGGACATGTGGACCACACACGTCTACCCTTACCACCTTTGGGACATGTAGACCCACATGCAACACTCCTATCTGGCCTGGTAGGTCTACTCTTACCACCTTCGAGACATGTGTGGACCAACATGCAAATCTCCTTGCGAGATAGGTCTGCCCCTACAACCTTTGGGATATATGTCATCCCACCGCAACACTCCTAGCCATCTAGTTATACATCTATCATCTTTTAAGCATGTGTACTCATATGAAAACACTCCTATCACGTCCGATCGGTCTACCGTAGCACGATTGGGACATGTGGACCCACACACGTCTACCCCTACCATCTTTGGGACAGGTAGAATCACATGCAACACTACTATCTAGCCTGCCAGGTCTACTCTTACTACCTTCGGAACATGTGTGGACCCACATGCAACTCTTCTGGCGAGATAGGTGTGCCCCTACAAACTTTGGGATATATATTTTCCCACCCTAACACTCCTAGTATAATGCCCGTGTGTTGGTACGGTCAGTAGGAGCTGTGTGGTCAAATGACCATACAACTTTGTCGTAAATTCTTTGTATAGAAACATAAAACATGAAGAAAAAAATATAAATTAGTAAAACTACATGTATTTGACATCACAGTTTTAAAATGACATCACATATTTGAAGTTCTGGAACCGCCACTGGCGAAAGTCACTCAAATCTTTTCCGTCGCGGTGTGGAGAATATACAAATTAAGACACATCCGACCAAAACCATTGTGCAACGCCAACATCAAGCTTGTCACAAATAAAAGTACGTGTGCGTAATTTTGTCATACTATACTAGGAAAAAATAATAGGTCATGACGAGCAGGTCGAAACACTTGCTATAATTATCAAGTTTTTCATGAAAATGAGTTTATCTATATTTCATATTCATGTTGGTAATTTTCTAGAATTAATTTTGAATGATTTGATGCTCAATTTAAGAGTAAAAAACGGTTGAAATCTTTGTCGCCATCGCGTACTGTCCGTAGTCTGAACATAAAAACTAGACCGGCAACCGAATCGGTGAGGGTCTCGGTTCGTGGTTCATCAGTTAAACCTCCGGTTCACTCGGTTCACTTGCTGATTTTTTTTAAAAAATAGAATGGTGCAGTAATATTAATAGTCTGTGAGCAAACGCTATGTATTTAATCTCTACGTCTACTTCTATGACACAAACCAGCCTTACACCAAATGGTTATCCCAGCCGCATTGGATTAATAGAAACAGTCTACTTGTATGTCACAAACCAGCGTCGTACCAGGTGGCTATCCTAGCTGCACTGCCCTGGCGCGTTGCTTGAGGTCGCAGGTTCGATTCCTGCCTCCTGCAGATTATTTTTCGCGCGCAGTATTTGTTCAGTTCGACGTCTCGAATTGGCTTAGAAAAATAGTTGGCTCGGCTCGGCTTAATATTTTCGAGCCGAACTAAGTTGGCTAAAAAAAAACTGCACAGTACGGTTATGTGATTGTGAGATTTGGGGTGTATGGAAGCACGAGCCTTTTATGAGAATCAAGTGTATGTATCTGGCTGGTGGTTGATTGCCCCCAAAAGCAATAGTTTCAATCCAAACAGCTAGCCTCGCTCTTGCTAGCAAAAGCTAAACAACCAAACATACATGGGACGGCAAGGTCAGCTGACCCGAGCTAAGCTAGCTGGGTAGCGATGCAACCAAACGTACCCTAGGTGTAGGCTCGCTCGCAGGAACGCAGCCGCGGTTTTGACCACAAATTTCAAATCCGCTAACTGCTTTTGCTTTATTTTAATCCCGTTGTTCCAACTGAAGCAGTGGGCGGCCGCCCGTTGACAGGCAGGCAAGGATCTTGCCCGGGAATGTTAGCAGCAGCCATCGTTCTTCGATCTCCTGCGCACTTCTATATGTGATAGCTTATGTGTTGCCTTCTGCCCCTCAACAAAAAAGTGTTACCTTTCTTTTTTTCAAAGAAAGCATTGTCTTACTTTTTTTCTCGGGTGATTGAGAAATAACTACTTACTAATCTTTTGTTTTCTACAATTTTGCTTTGTTTTCTTTGGATGTGTAGTCTTCTTTTTTTTGTTAATGATTGTACTGCCATCACATTGATGTAGTAACGGGCCGATTGGCTTTCTTTTTGTGATGAACTATTGCTTCTTGGATTGCCTCGAGATCAATGGCTTCAGCATCCCAAGGGACTTTATGCACGTGGTAGGTTTGTGGTGGGTCTCAGGGTACCGTTTACCAATCCTCCGTCCTCGGCGGTTAGTGGAGGCGAAGGTCAAAAGGAGGAGCTCAGAGAGTACTTGACATTTTCCCGATACAATTGTGAGCCGAGACTTGGCTCCTCGGCGAAACATTTTATTAAGAGAGTATTAATAGAGTATCAAAATGAGATTTATTAAGAGTATTAAGTTCAAAACCTTTGGAAGAGTAGTATGTGATAATAAGGACCACCTGAAAGAAAAAAAGTTGAGATATTAAGAGAGCATCAAAATGAGATTTATGCTACAAGTGTTCTTCTATTTGGTATTTGGGTGCATGCTCTTGATCTTGTACAAATGACATTCTCATCCTTGAGTGGAGGATAGAGTAATGGCAATCCTGTCTTTTATTATCTATGCCTTTGGTCATGTAAGATGGAGCGATCTTGGTCCATGCTGGCATGCTTCATGGTGAACCATGAGTTTGGTATGTTATCTTTTCTATCCGTAAGTTTCTTACTTTCTAGATTAGATGCAAAGTGGGTCATCGTTAGGGTACCTTCTACCCTATTTAGTTCAAAAAAATAAACTAACATCTCCATTGACATCATCATTTTGAAAATTTTACTTTTCAAAAACTAAAGAGGGTATAGAGTATCCTAATGATGACCGACTCGCATCTATATTAAGGATCTAGTTTGATTTTATGTTTTAACTTATCCATTGGATTTATAATTTCAATGTTTTTTATGTTGTTTTGGCTTGTATGTGGTGGTCATAGTCAAGGACACTATGCTTGTGGTCAATTGTTAATTTTCTCTCTTTCAAGCGCACATGTTTAACTAAGGCGGGTTGATCCTTCAATGAGAGCTATTCGGTTGCTAGGGAGTGGATCCCCTAGTGAATCTAATCCCTGCAAAAATGGGTGAACCCCCTCCACCCCCAAATCCGCAGTAATCTCTTTCCCATAATATCTTGAACTTCTAAGCCATTCGGTTAATCCAAGGTAAACTACTAGTACGACAACCAATGCTTTGTATATATACTACCAACTACTCATTCTCTCGATTGTTTCTCCATGCAGGATGCAGTGCACTGGTATAATAGAATGTTTCACAACAAAGTATAAAAATGTCTCAAATTAGAACTAGAGCTTCGGCACTACATAGATGAGACCTTGTGGCCGATTTAAACAATGCTATATTTAGTACTACCTCCATTCCTAAATGTAAGCCATTTTAGACTTTTCTTGATTCATGCATACCTAGATGTATTCAGACATGTTTTATTGTGTAGGTTCACTCATTTTGTTCCTTATCTAGCCCACTTTAACATATTTCTATAAGGTCTTATATTGTGGAACGGAGGGAATAGTACATAGACTCTAGATCAAAACAATTAAGACTATATGAACAGTAAACATGCTTTCTAAATGGAAGTGCCAGTGGTAACCAAACAAATCTTTCTATGCACGCGGGAAACATAAACAATTCACATCTCGATATCCACTTTTTTATATGGACAAAATTACAGGTGAGAAGCTTCTATGTTCAAAAGCGACAAACTCACGACAATTTTGTCCGGTATAATTATACATGATTATTCTAAAAACAATGCACTTCTATGGGGAATGGTACTTCGAAACTGGTGATGTTCGCACAACTGGTGAAACAAGTGTTCATATGGTTCTTCTAATGGACATTCTCCTTATCTAGAATTGTGTCCGCATAATAAAAAACAAAAATAGAGAAGTGGGCAGAGATTTTACTCACGCCTTAACATGAAAAAATAATTGTCGACATAATCAACTTGCAAGAGTGAGCATGCTTAACTAACACAAGAAATTGCTTATAGCCTAGAGAAGATCAAATAATGCAAACCCTCAATAGAACCGTGGGAGTTACATTCTGAAATTCATGCGGAAACACTAAGATAATAGAAACTTATTGCAAAAACAATGTTTTGATCAAACAACATGTACTGTAGTTGATTTCAGAGAATCCATCCATATTTGTCTTAAATGGCTCTAGCCAGCTGCAGAGGAAAACAAAATGTTATTGTACTGGTAGCTCCAAATGAACCAATTATGTTGTAGCTTAATTAGTTACCTCATTGTAGAAAGTAATTTACCACACACTGGTATGAACAAAGTGTGAAAAACCTAGCACTTTTTCTTGTCCACCACTAGTATTGTTGGGCGAGTGAGAGCAACATGTCATTGTGAAGCCTGAATTGAACACAAATTCTGAGAAACATGTTCAGTGTTGGCAAAGCTAGGTAAGAGTACTTGTGAGGAAGAGGAACCAATATGTACCCAAACCTATGAGCTACAGTGATTAATGATAGAGGATAATAATTTCCACTTTCGAGAAAATAAGAACTGTTCAGAATAACATTAACATTTATAGAAAACAACAATATCAAGAAGTTTCAAGAGAACATACGTTGAGAAGAAAGAAGTTGTGTTATTTCTTCACTACGTTGGATTGAATCTTCAGACCGATAAGGAGGCTCTTCGGTGCATCAAAGAAGTAAACTACACATTACATAAACTTTGACTTTAAATGTGTGAGAACCTGAGCGAGTATAGGAGAGAGTGGTCTATGCAATACTACACAAACCAAGACAAAAAATGACAACATCATTTTGTATGCTTTATATATTTATACTCGATAATATGATGCTTTGGCATTGCTAGGGCCGTCCCAACATATATTTTGCCCCGAGGAGAGTCACAATAAATATAATTTATACTACACTTTCATACTTCTATAGATCTTACTTTTAACACGTTAGAGTATTACAAGTATAATTTTTTTGATATTTGTCATCATAGGTTAACCACATAACAAGCAATGCTAGTAAATACTAGTTGTTGTGTTTTGTTTGCACTGAATATAGTTGAAAGGTATTTAACTGTGTTTTGTGACAAAAGTATGTTCTAGAACTATTATTTCTATAATTCATAATCTATACTCCCTAAGTTCATATTTACAAGGTGCACGCATTTTCAAGAGAGGATATTGACTACGAAAATTAAGCAATAATCTATCTATTTTATTCAAAATTGATATAATTAGATTTGTATTGAAAAGCATTTTCTATTGGTATAAAATATTAATCAAATAATTTTCATCTACTTATATGAATATTTATTCAGACGTAAACCTCAAAATGTGTACGCCTTATAAATTGGAATAGAGGGAGCGCAATTTATACGTATTTATGGTAAAGATCTGCAAAGACTACGATCTGACAAATATCTCAATAGTGAATTTAGTGTATGATTAAGTAAGCATACGAAAACAACTGTTGGCAAAAGCTGGCGGTAGAGTGAGGTGCTCCCAGGCGACTCGCTTTCCTGCCCTAGCCGCCGCCGCAGGCCACCGACGGAAGAGCTGGGCCCCTCTCCTTCCGCTTGCCGCTCCGGCGGCAGGAGGGAGGGGGACCCCGTTTTTGCATGGTAATTAGGGTTAGGAAGTTTTTGGCATGGTGCGCCGTTGGGGTGGTGGGAGCGGCGTCAGGGCAAATAAATCTGCCTCAACTCTACTCCCACACCGGCATTGTCCTTCATGGTGGCGTCTCGGAGTTGGTGGCTTTGTGTGCTTGCCGATCTTTCAGATCGGTGGCTGTAGGGTTCATGGATGGTGTCGGCGAGGCGGCGGTGGCGGCGACTCCATCAGATGGGTTTTTCCTCCTGCTATGTCCCCGTTGCTGCGGCGTTGTCTCCGACGCCATGGTGGAGCAGAGAGGATTCGTCCAGGAGTACACCGTCTGCACTGGTGACAGCTGGAAGATGGTGTACCTTGTGGTGGGTTCGTGGTTGGAGGCTGACGGTTCTGATTCCCTACTCCGACGTCGTCGTGCGGGGGTGCCAGTGCTGAAGTTCGATGGCGTGTCCGGGGTCGTGCTGCCCGGTCTGATTCTTTCAACGGCAATGGTTTGTCCTATGGCAAACTACTTTGGAGGTCCGAAAAGCTGATGATCAGCGATGGAGCCGCATCGAGCTCGGGTGAAGAGGTGATATGTCTACTTTTTCTTTGGTGGCTGCTACGGTTGTGCCGAAGAAGATGGATAGGCGTTGGTTTGTCACATAGGTTTATCCTATCTTTCCAGATCTGTAAGATCGATAAGATCGATGTATACGTACTTTGTATCTCGTCTTTTATTTATCAATGAGAATCATATTACCATGCAAAAAAAAGATTAAGTAAGCATACTTATATAAAATTCTAGAGCATAAACTGAACTAATAACATTATTATTTACTCCTTTTTATGGTCAAAATTTTCTAGAAAGTCAAAAGGCGTGCATGCTCTGTATTTGCTATTGAAACAACATTGGTTAGAGTAATTATCAGTGAACATAAAAATGGTGTGGGTTCTAATATGTTTGCACAGTTTATTATTTGACATGCTCTTATGAAATGTTCATGTTATACAAGTCACCCGCCAGTTTACGAAATACAAATATGTGAATTAAACATGGAAATCAAGTTACATAGGTTTCCTTCAAACCCATAGGATTTTCTACCAGGGAGAGAATATAATGCTAACTAAACTTGTTCTTGCTATAGTCACATTGGTTTGTTCTTACGTGCCAAGATGCCCGTGGTGTGTATTTACTTCCGCAAATTAATCATTTTATTATGTTAAGATATTCTTCGTGCCAAAATGTAAAACGTACATGAATTTTCACCATTTTCAGTGCATGACCACTGGTAGGTCGATCTGGACTGTGTGGTGGGAGGAAGGAGATGAGGAGGACATGTACGATTTCACAGGTGGAAGAGCGGCGAAATGACTCAAAGGAGGGAGAGAGGGATCGGGTGAGATTCACAGGGAAAGCTGAGACTGGAACTTTTCACACGGAGAAATGAACGGGATTGGAGGGAAATCGCGGATGTGAGATTTCGGCAGGGGTGAGCCGAATACGTTTCTTTAGCGTGAGCCGGACTAAACCTAGGTCCGGCTGATCCGGGCCGATCCCGGACCTGCTGGGGATTAAGGGCATCTCCAGCCGTCAAGCCCCCCCAGGACGCAAAAACGGCGCAAATTTAGGCTCGGTGGGGCGGCAACGGCGCAAAACGAGAAGCTGGGGTTGGAGTTTTTCCAGTCGCACTCACCCCAACGGGAGAAGATGAGAAGAAAAGTTAAAAAAAAAAAAGAAACAGGGCGGCGCCATCTTCCTCGATGAGAAGACGGAGCAGGGCGGCGAGCGCCCCGGCCGCGAGCCAGACCGCGGCGGCGCGGATTGGCCGGGAATGGAGCCAGGCGCGCTTGGGCTCTGCCGTGGATCCTGCGCCCCACCGCCGGCCGCCTCCGCCTCCACATCGCGAGCTCCTCATCGCGAGGACGGCCGTCGCAGAGGAGTTGGAGGTTGGGCAGAGGGCGGCCATCCTTGAACTCCCGATCGGAAGCTGCACCCCGACGGCGGTGGCGCTCGAGGACGAGGCTACCTCGAGGACGAGGCCCCAAGCTCCGCCCGGCGGCGCGAGCTCCGCCCCAGCCCCGGCCGCGAGGGCCGCGAGCCCCAGCCGCGCCGACGAGAGGCGCGAGCCCCAGCCCCAGCCGCGCCGGCGAGAGGCGCGAGGGCCGCCACGGCCGCGAGCTCCGCCCGGCGACGCCAGCGCGAGGAAGAACGCCGCGAGGTGGAGGAGATGCGCAAAAAAGGGACGGTTCTCCCGGAGACGGAGCTGGGGGAGGGCGGTGGCGGCGCGGGCTGGGAGAGGCGGCGGCGGCGTGCTGGCCGTGCTGCCTCCCGTGCGTGGTGGGGAAAATAGAGAGGAAAGAGAGAAGCATGGGGAAAAGTGGATAGAGGAGAGAGAAAAGAGGGGAGGAGAGAGGAAAGTGGGCGCGTGGCACGAAATAATTGGGCAATCGTTGCCTTTTCCCTCCCCAGGCCGAACCCAGCGCCTTGGGGTTGGGCTGGGGGCGCCGGCGCTAAAACGGCGCTATTTTGCCTCCTGGGGGCACGAGTAGGAGAATTTTGGCGTTTTTTGTCTATCCGAGCCTAAAACTGAACCTAAAAAGCCTCTTGGGGGGGGGGGGGGGGGCGCTGGATGCATGGCTGGAGATGTCCTAAATGAACATTTAATCCGACGCGACGTTACATGAGTATACACCGCACGCCGGTTCCGCCACGACGCAGCCGGAAATCGCCCAAAACCACGTGCCACCCGGCCGCCGCCGGCGGTATCGGACTGGTTTCCTTCCCCCGCACCAACACAGCGCAGGAGCCCCAAATCCATTTCCCCTCCTCCTCCTCCCCCTCTTATTCTTCCCCCACTCCTCGCAAAATCACACGAGCAGATTGGAAAACCGCAGCTCGATCCGACAATCAAATCATCATCTTCGTTCTCGCGGAAATGGCGGAGGAGAAGGGCACGCTACAGGCGATGAGGGAGTGGGTCGTGGAGCACAAGCTCCGGGCCGTCGGTACGCCCCCTCCTCTCTTCTCTTGTCCTTCTCTTCCTTCCTGCCGTGAGTGAGATGAATCTGAGTGTCTGATCCCGTTTTCTCGTCTGTCGTGTGTGCGCTCGTAGGGACGCTGTGGCTCACGGGGGTCGCGGGATCGATCGCCTACAACTGGTCCAGGCCCGGCATGAAGACCAGCGTCAAACTCATCCACGCCAGGTACGAACCCCCTGGCCCGAGGAACCCCTGTGAAATGTGCCATGTGCTCTGTGTTGGTTGATTCCTGAATTGGTATCCTGCGTTGGAATCGGTTTAGTGTCTGTAACGATGCATATGAATACGTGATGTGAGTTAATTTTGTTTGCCAAATTGAGATCGGTTTGGCTCAATCAGCGATGCTTGTGGAGTTGTTGTTCCATCAGCACTGCTTGTGTGCTACATTGCTGCTAAAACAGGAATGACCGTAATTCAATCCTGGCTATATGCCTATATCACAAGAATGGTAGCCTTTTAGGTTCCCATCGGATATTATAGGTGTTTGCAGACATGATGGATTGTTTCTTCCATGTTAGTACTTGTAGATGTCACAGTTAACCCCATTCTTGTACTTGTTTCATCCACATGATAAATGCTAATTCCGTAGTACAAGATGTGGTATAGGTTCTAAATGAAGTGCACAGACAAGGATTTGTTTCCCCGTCATCGGTGACATCGTTATAATTTTGTAGTCAAGAGGTTGACCCCGACCAAATGACGTGAGGATGATGTTGGCACTATTGGTGATTGCGAGAAGTGATATTTTGTGTGGCGCATTGTATTTAGATAGAGCATGCTTTCTCAACCAAGTTCCGTGCTACACACACTACACACCATTTTTTTTCGAATTAAGGAGCATAGCTCTCGATTTCATTGTCAGAATGAAACCAATAAACACCGGTCAGGGTTTTTTGACACATACAGACTCCTTCACACCCCATATACTTCTACAACTACTACACACTTCAGACCAAACATCAGCCAACCACCAAAAGAACCAGGCATACTCCAATGCAGAACTGAGCATATATTACAAGCTACTAACATCAGGAACAGAAAGTCTGTCCACCACAATTTTTCCTTACCACGACCAGCTACCACCTTGCCCATCAACAGGTTCTCTTCATTTCTTTCATCCTGAGCACCATTGGCGCTAACCTTCTTTTTACTGAAAATGGCAGCCACAACTCGCAGTAGCACTTATGCTCCTCTCCGCTGCAAGCCTCGTCGCCCTCGCATATGAAGATCAGCCCATAAACTTAACCAATGATCAGATTGATCTATAACACTAAAACATGCCGCATTATGAGTTTTCCATGAAGACCATACCTCAGCTGCTACACCTACGTCTACCACACTTATCATGCTACTAGGAAACCTGTACACCCAACAAATAATATCTCTAGCTGGAGAAAAATCAGTCCTGACATTGAAAGCACACTGTATAACTCCCCAATCATACTTTGCCATCGAGCAGTGTACAAACAGATGATCTATACTTTCATCTCTGCTACAAAACAGACATTTGGTGTTTCCTTCCTAATCTCTCTGCTTCAGCACATCTCTAGTTAAGATATTCTTCTGAAACATTAACCACAAGAAAACTTTTAATTTCAGGACAACTAGTCTGGTTAATTTTCAGGGAAGAATACAAATATTTGAGATTTGACTGAAACTACCAGATTCATCTAGCAAACATGTACATTTATCCCTCTGATCTGTAAGCCTATGTTATAGAGTATATAACTTCGATCATAGGGATCGATTTCTAGTCGCGTAGCTTCATAATAATTTTGCAAAGCTTCCGCATAATTACATTTCTTCTATCTAAAATATTAGAAAGAATTTTGCTGATTTATTTATTGCTATATCCAATTTATGGAATTGATACACCATTTAATTGATATCATTTAGCAAAATGAAACACAGCATATGCATCCATCTTTCGGCTCGAGAATTTCACGGGATAGAGATATGGTATAAGAAATAGGCTATTAAGTAACTCGAAATAAATTGTGGATACATCTGTATCCTTAACATACTGAAACGATTGCCATTATTCGTATCAAACCAATAGCGATTCATACAAGCTAAATCTTCTAATCAATGGTGGGCCAATAATGAAATTTTTTGCATATGTATTAAGACGCTCGGTCTGATTTCGAAATTGTCCAGAGTTTTATATGTTGTTTTCATTGCAAAATTTTCTTAATTCATCAACGTTCAGGATCACAATGTATCAAATCAAATAACAATTTATTCCAGCAATACTATCTTATTTAATAGAAGGTTTCCTCCGCAAGGTTCGTCCACGGAGGGTGAGTCAGGGCCTAAGATCAGGCCGAAAGGCGTAGTCGATGGACAACAGGTCAATATTCCTGTACTACCCCTTGTTGGTACGGAGGGACGGAGGAGGCTAGGTTAGCCGAAAGATGGTTATAGGTTTAAGGACACAAGGTGACCCTGCTTTGTCAGGGTAAGAAGAATGCAGTTCATCCAACGATAAACCAAATTCCAACTATAGAACTATGACACAATCAAACCCGAATGAACAAAATGTTGAATTGAATCGTACCAGTCTATACTGGGGTTTATTACTCATTTTTGTACTTGCTGTTTTATTTTCCAATTACTTCTTCAATTGAGAGAAAGAAAGAGAGTAATAAGAATTCTCTTCCTAATCCTAAATAGAATGTAAGGACGTAGGGATTTCTATGTAAACAGAGTAGCCTATTTCCATAGGCTCGAATGACCCCTTCTCATAATAAGAATGTGCACGGTCTGGTCCGGTATCCCAAAGTGTTTCAAAGGAGGATTACCTTGACTTAGGTCTGCCTCCGGCCTAAATTAAATCAACCTAAGTGAAATGGAGTCTCTATCGTTGCACTGCAAGAGTTAACTATGAGACTTCATACACCTTAAAGTTCCAACTCCCCCATAAAACAGCAGTTTCTCCATACAAGGTTCGTCCGAATCTGATGCAAGACGAAACTTCTGTAAAGACTATAGCTACAACTATGTCCGTACTGAAATTTAAATTGTACAGACTCACAAACTTCACGCTAAGAGGAGTTTCATCGGTACACAGATCTTCCAAAAAACAAGTGTTTAAACCATTGCCTACTTGTTTTCTACAGAATTTGTAAAAATGCTCTCGAACATCCAAAATACTTGGAAAAAGATGGGATTGGCCAGCTCTCTTCTTGACTTCTACCTGAAGATTCTCTAGCACCATTTTCGAATTTCCATAACCAGTTGCAAAGTAAATCCGCTATCCCTAGACCTCCCCAATCAATTGGTTGACACACACTTTCCCGTTGACCAGTTGACAGTACACACCAATTACATTGGTTAACAGTTATTTATGCAACACTATCCCCAAATTCATGATGATTTGAGTTTAGCATGTTAGGCGTTCCCTCTCTGTTCTCTCTAGCAAATGAAGAAAACAGGGGACTAGCACTACAGGGGAGCGCACCAGTTTCAGGCAACAAATGCCTTCCTTTTCTATTAGATTTTGTAGCAACGAATGCTACATCACACAGGCAAGGAATGCCTACAAGCTTGGCAACCTATGCCTACTGTGCAGCAACAAATGCTACACTATAGCAAAAAATGTTGGCAAACCTTAGCAACCTATGCTTGTCCTCAGCAACCTATGCTAGGACCTTGGCTTGCTACTTACTTCCCACCATGTAGGGTGCCTCTCCTTATATAGAGGGCTCAAGGTCGGTGCTACAGCATTCTAGAGCCTTCTACTCCTTTCTACTCCTACCCTATCTTACAGCCTAAGAATTACATATAAATGATACTCTAGAACATACTAGCACCTACTGACTTAACTCCTAAGCAATGCATCATGCCTATCTACTCAGGACACAATTCATGTGCCATGTCCACACCACAACCAGCACACTGCCTATGTGTGCAGTTTACACTATAGTCTGCACACGACCTATGTGTGCAGTTTACACCATGACAAGATTACATCAGTCCAACAATCACCCCCTAATCTTGTCATCTTCAATCAGCGCGCTGGATGTTCATCCGCCGATGTGAAAAACACTTGTTCTTTCTTCCGCTGTGGCACTCAGACGAGTAGTGACCACGGACGCCACAGTCGCAACACTTCCCCTTCTTCTTCCCAGCCTTGCACGCACTACGCACGCTGGTGTCGGAGTCGTTGCTATTGTCCTCGTCATTATGACCACCGACGTGACCGCGGACAGCACCACGATCAGCCTTCCTCGATTGATCACGTCATTGGACGACACAGAGCCAGCTTCCATGGGACCGACACACAGTTCTTCTTGGTCCTCGAATCTTGAGGCTATGATACCAATTGTTAGGTGTTCCCTCTCTGTTCTCTTTCTCTTTGTTCTCTCTAGCAAATGAAGAAAACAGTAGCAAATGAAGAAAATAGGGACTAGCACTACAGATGAGCACACCAGTTTCAGGCAACAAATGCCTTCCTTTTCCATTAGATTTTGCAGCAACGAATGCTACATCACACAGGCAACGAATGCCTACAAGCTTGGCAACTTATGCCTACTATGCAGCAACAAATGCTACACTATAGCAACAAATGCTGGCAAACCTTAGCAACCTATGCTTGTCCGCAGCAGCCTATGCACCTTGGCTTGCTACTTACTTCCCTCCATGTAGGGTGCCTCTCCTTATATAGATGGTTGAAGGTCGGTGCTACAGCATTCTAGAGCCTTCTACTCCTTTCTACTGCTACCTTATCTTACGGCCTAAAAATTACATATAAATGATACTCTAGAACATACTAGCACCTACTGACATAACTCCTAAGCAAGGCAGCATGCCTATCTACTCAGGACACAATTCATGTGCCCTGTCCACATCACAACCAGCACACAACCTATGTGTGTAGTTTACACTATAGTCTGCAGACAACCTATGTGTGCAGTTTACACTGTGACAAGATTACATCAGGCCAACATAGCAAAGGAGGTAGCTGCTATTATGTGAATAGACTGGCTAGAAGTACTTGACAGCATGTGCAGTGCAGTTCTATTCTTCCTGTATCACTGTACGTCTTTGGGGGTATAATGTCATGGAAGTACTTGACAGTGCTAGAAAGGTTTCATGACTGGCTAGGTAACTATCGACTATGCTCATGAAGTAGCAAACATAAAAATACACCAAGAGTGCACTCTGCCGTTGCAAGCAATGTGCTTGCTTGTGCTCCTCACTTCTTGACACAAACTGAAAGCATGCAACACTCATCATGGTCCACAGCTATAACCTAAATGGGTGCTATTATAGACTCGTGAAAGGGGCTGTAACCAGTCAATCACATCTCTGCATTCAATGCAAATGGACAGAACCAAGCTA
Source organism: Poa pratensis (assembly GCA_947311845.1). Lineage (NCBI taxonomy): Eukaryota > Viridiplantae > Streptophyta > Magnoliopsida > Poales > Poaceae > Poa > Poa pratensis. The sequence continues at coordinate 33,209,115 of CAMZMU010000098.1, read as the reverse complement.
TGCACAAAGGAAATAGCTTCCGCGGGGCACTTCTAAATTGTAGTGACACATTTCTTGTGACTAGTTGATTGCCCGTGCGTTGCCACGGTCATTATTTATTTTCACCCTTACAAGGATATTAAATAAAGCAAAGGTATCATTAGTCATCACATTTCTCAATAATTTCACCCGGGACAGTTTAGATTTAATCGTGTTTTTTGTTTTTTCTGATGGGATTTTGCCCATTTTCAGTTGGTTGGATAAGGTGGGGGAGAGATAGGAACACAAGGGGTTATCTACAAATATGTAATGTGGATGTTCATGTCCGTTAGATATAAATCGAACGATTCTGAATGAAAGATGGCAGGCACGCCATCATCACCAACTGTGGTTTTTATAGGAGTAGAGATAGCGCCATTCTCGTTAGTTTCAGAAATCTACTGTATATTACTAGTTGTATGTAGGGAAAACCATACCTAGACTGTATATGTCTTTCGTAGTGCCGGACTTGATTGTTGTTAACACAATTTGTGTTGCCATGGAGAAGGCTATGCACTGCAGTAAGCGCACTTTCATGTCCGTAACTTGATTTTGGAATCCCTCAGAGTTGTGTATATAGAACATTCATTTGTTTCTGCTTTTTCCAGGACAAACTATTTTATGATATCTATGGTAGCCTAAGCCTATACAGAATAGTGTAAATGATCCTGTTATTCTACTGACAACCGTAGAGTGGCAGTTCTGCATACTGTGAGGTGTTTGGAAACATATCCACATATATATTTTTAGGTTTTATGGATTATGTTGTGAGCTGAAATGTTGAAGTTAAGCTCACAACCCTAGTATGATGACTCCAACATTTTGACAAGGTTGTATCCATGCTCGCCTCCGATATTTAGAAGAGGAACTCACTAAGAAGTCGCTTGTCTTTAGAAAATATTTTGTTTCAAAAGGAGGGACACATTCAGTGATCAATGTTGTTACAATCTCATAGGTTTGATCCGATAGACAAGCAGAAGCGGGCCCATGCACAGAAACAAAACTCAATTCACTAGTCCCTACTGCTTAATTTTCTGACGTTGAACGTTCAGGAAGAGCATCTATAATCACACATATACCTTGACGATTCCATGAACATAAGATCTATCCTCGGAGTAGATCATAAATACAGAACAACCAAGAAACAGTCTGTTGCAAAGACTACCTAATGTCCAAATGGATCTCCCTAAACAAACCAAGTATTCTGCTTCAACTGCACTAGTACATGACTTAAGAAACTTCCAGGATGACAGAAGAACTTGTCCCAAGCACTTACTTGGCAGAATATGGCAAAGCTTGTACCCACATTTCTCTTTGATGTAGATGGATCCTGACAAGCACACATATCTGAACTTGTCTGGTTTATGACTTGATGTAGGCTTTTGCCCTTGTGATCCACCTTGGGGTAGAGAGTTAGCAAGGCGGAAATATTAATTATAAATCTTTTTTCTGATATTTTCTCCTATTAATCCTTTAGGTTCCTGTGATCCCTTCATTCACTTCATTAATCTACCTACTCGTATTTTTTCTATTTGATCTTGTCTAAGTCTCTGAGCCATTTTGTTTAGTTAAAATAGAGGCAGTATTCAGTTTTTGCATTCAACAGAGTATTATTCAGGGTAATTACATCTCCACTCTTTGTTTGCATTGTTTTGGCGTTCCTGTGCAATCGAATCTAACTTGTTTTGACTGCAAAAGGAACCTGGAAAGTACCACCAAGTATCACCGCTGTTGCACTGTCAAGCTACACATAGTTAATTTTATTTGATTGTTCTACCTTGGCAGGCTACATGCTCAAGCCCTTACCCTGGCCGCCTTGGGTGGTTCAGCACTGGTGGAGTACTATGATCATCAGTCAGGTTCAGGATCAAGAGTTCACAGCTATGCGAAGCAGTTCCTTCCACCATCTGACAGCAACCCCAAAAAAGAGTAGGGTACACATGTAGAAGAGGCAGCAGATTATAGCAGCTACTAAGCTGATATGGAATTTGTTGATGTTATTATCTGAGTAAACAATCTGGCATTTTGTGTGCCGTTATCGAAATTCTGCATGCTGCCCATTTTTCTGTATAAGCTACTGAACCACTATTCTGATTCCGCCGTATGCAGATGCGTGGTGATGGAAATTAGGACTTCCTTAACCACATGTATGTAATGAATGAAATGTTTCCTTCTTACTACTGATGAATTAAACTACCATGTAAATTTTCTATTACATTGCTCCTAAGTGGCTAAGTTGTAGTGTAGAAGGTTGTGCTCAGGACCGTAAACATCACGTTGCCTGGCATTGGATGCCCTCTGAAATCAGAATCTCCTAAGATGAGATTCCTTTCTCTGCTTGGAATATAATACTGCACGGCAGTGTAGGTGATTAGTACATATTTTGTAGTCCTATATGCTAGTGTCGGTACTTAGTACATGGGAGGCACGTGCTAATGTGCTATTGAGATGATGGGTGAGACATCGCTGTTGCTTCCTGCACTAGGTTCCTTCTGGTCGATCTGATGGTCGGTTTGTTTATGGTTTCCTATACACTTTCCTGTGTCCTGAGTATCATTGATTAGTTTGAAGAAAGCCTAGCTAGCTGCATGGACTGTGTCAGGCTCATGGATCTTGAGTATGCCATAAGATAACAGCCAGTTCCCTATTCACAATTCTGGTATAGCTGCGTCTTATCTTCTTCGATCAGTATTCAGTAGAAGTGTCTTTACTGTAAACATGGTCGGCTGTTGACCTTAAATGATCTCCATCTAGGAACTTGATGATCTCTGAGTAATCGAATCTCGTCGAAACTATCACACTTTTTTATACACCCGAAACGGTTTCGGACACAGCATGGCCAGAGTCTCATAATTGTAGCCAGGACGAATGAGGAAATAACTGTAGGGCATGGCGTCAATCAGGTCGCCATCGATCACCGTCTCCGGCAACAGCCGGTAAGACTCCAACGGGGCGATCCAAACGGACGCGTATTGGTCCGCGTTTTGTCCGTTTGGGTCGGCAAACGGACGCGTGTCCGGTCTTTGTCCGCCCCTTTTCGGCCACTGCGTCCAACGGATCGACGCATCGAGTTCGCCCGGTCTATTTTTCTAAACATTTTTTTATTAATAATAGAGACTATTACATATTAGGAAATGGAAATACATATTAAAAGACCTAAATCTAGGGTTTCTTGCCCTTCTCACTCGCCAGATCTAATCTAAAAGACCTAAAACTAGTTTACAAATGCATAGAAATTAATAACCGATCACCGGAGCTTGGTTGCTCATGGCCGACAAGAGGGAAGATCAAGGAGGGGCCGCGGCCTTGATGAACTTCAAGGTGCAAGTCCGTTCGGCCACGGACTTGCTGGCTCTTCCTTCGCCATGGCCGGGGCCAGCAACGGACTAGTTGCCTCCTCCTCTTTGCTTCTTTCGTAGCTACGACATACGTAGCGGCGCCGACTTCTTTACAAAATTGGCCGCGCATAGGCGGCCACGCCGGCGGGGATCTGGCATCAAGTGGAGCTGCCTGCTCCTCTGGCGGCCGCCACGGCCTCCCGGTGCCGTTTGCGCCTCGCCGCGCGCCTTGCGCTCTCTTCGGCGCGGCGGATTTGCTTCATCTCGTCCTCCTGTGCAGCGTCGGCAACGGCGCGCGCTGCGGACATGAACGCGGCCGCCCTCTACGCGTTCAGCTGCATGTGGGCTGCCTCCGCCGCCTCGTCCTCGGTGCTGTGGACATAGCCGCCCACCGATGGGAGGTTCGGGCGGCGCGCTGCCGGCCGCGACACCGGCGGCGTACGCCTCGTCGTCGTGGTCGATGGCGTCGGAGTACGCGGCCGCCACCGCCCTCCTCTCCTGATCCGACAGCCGCTGGCGCGGCGGCTGCGGAATCATGCCGGCCCATGCCGGGCTGGTCACCATCCGGCGCGAGAAGCTGCCGCGATAGCGCCCGCGCGCGCTCGCTCCACCTCGTCCACCGAATGCTGCAGCGACGGCGGCGGATCCATTCAGGCGCGTGGATATGTGCTTGGAGGTGGTAGCCGCCGTGGCTGTGGGAGGAGAGCTAGGGTTTGTGCCCTAGGGTTTGGCCGGCCCGCGCCATTTATACAGCTCCACCGCCCACAGTTAATAGGGGTAGGTGGCCGCTCTAGCCGTTGTAGTCGATGACACGCGGGGCCGGGGCGGACACGGGGAAGACATAGGAGCGCTCGCGCGCGTCCGCGGCCGACGCAAACCTGGCCCAAATTTGGGCCACGAATGGGTCGCGGCGGACAGGAGAACGGACGCGCGGTCCGTTTGCGTCGCCCCGTTGGGCCGTGTTTTTGGCTCGCGCGGACGGGGACAGACGCGCGCGGACTCGATGCGTCGCCCTGTTGGAGTCATCCTAACAACCTAACACTCGTTGTCTCTTTCTCAACTTGCTCTTGCTGCCTTCTCTTATTGTTGAATCACGAAGCAAAACCACAGAAGGGCATACATACTAGCTACTACAAAAAAGCTACTGCGAAACAGAACAGAAAATGAGAAAACTTTTTCAGGTATGAAAGCTGCGTCTTATCTTCTTCAATCAGTAGAAGAAGTGTCTTTACTGTAAGCATGGTCGGCTGTTGACCTTGAATGATCTCCATCTAGGAACTTGATGACCTCTGTGAGTAATCGAATCTCCTCGAAACTATCACACTTTTTTTATACACTAGAAACGGTTTCGGACACAACGGTTTAATATAATGCAGCGTGCTCAGAGTCTCATAACTGTAGCACGAATCAGGAAATAACTGAAGGGCATTGCGTCAATCAGGTCGCCATCGATCACCGTCTACGGCAACAACTCGTAACGACCTAACACTCGTTGTCTCTTTCTCAACTTGCTCCTGCTTGCCTTCTCTTATTGTTGAATCACGAAGCAAAACCACAAAAGGGCACACATGCTAGCTACTACAAAAAAGCTACTGCAAAACATAACAGAAAAATAGAAAACTTTTTCAGGTATGAAAGTTGCACATTTTCTGTCAGCTTGGACTGACCAAACGCTGTCGGCGACGGCGATCACCTACGTGTACTGTCGGTTCCGGAATCATAGGGCGTTCGAGCAGTTAGGCATGTTGGCAGCAAGAAGAAGACTAGCCAGGGTGCTGGTCAAAGTTCAAACAAGTCTACCAAAACGAAGAAGAGAATCTGGCAATGATATGTCGCATGTGGATGATACCATTGCCGTCTCTATTCTTCTATAATCACTGGTGCAAACTAATTCGCTGAATTTCTGACGAATGTCCAAGAGGCTGGCCAGATCCAGGACCCTACCTAACTAACATCGCCAAACCAAGGGTCATGGAGAAAGCAAAATTAAACACATGACACATGGCTTCTTTACACCCTGGGTACATCCGAAAGACGCTGTGTTGGTGTTCATGTTGGTGACACCAACTATGTTGTCTTTTTTTGGTTTAGACGTTTGTAGGTAAACTGGTACCAGACATCAATTGGCTAATCTCCAGACTCGACGATATGGTTTCAGTTCAGTCGTTACTATCATCAGGTAAGTACTGCATAATACAGGCACCTAATCATCACTAACTAATTTCTTGGGTTCGTTTCTCGTGACATGTTCTGTGGCGACAGGGGCTTAATTCGTCTTCGCCTCCCCAGCAAGTTTGGCCTAAGTACGAATCGTTCGTCGACGGCATGTCGCCGTCATGTCAACCTAATTTCCGGTGCCTACTTTTCCTGGTTTTCCATGACATACGGAAAACTCCGGGAGAAAAAACGGTCTCTCCGAATTATTCGCGGCTCCTTTTCGTGCATGTCGCTGCGCGCTTTGATTTTCGTCTTGATTTTTTCCACAGCAGTGGCAGCTACCCAACACTCGTGGCCAAACTGGTTTTTTTTGCTGGGAGATGGAGATGTGTGAGCACAGAGCTTTCTGTGAAGCAAGATGTCGCCACTAACTACGGAAAGAGGAGGACTAGATTGGGAAGAAGAAGAAAAAGGTTGAGGTCGTTTCTTGTCAAGCATGAAACTTTCAGCGGAACTAATTTACCATACCAGCCGCTGATGACTCCGTTGGGGTGTCCCTCTCTTCTTCCCAACTATTCAAATGCACGCGTACGTCTTCAGATGCAGAAATCGGGGGGAGATTTTTCTTGTGTTGTCTGATGAAAAAAGGTCAGGACTTTACAAAAAAACAAAAACTTAGCGGCGGAACCTGTAGGGTTCGATGTACGTTTAGGGGCCACGGATCGACCCAACCAATTTCGTCTGCATCCTGCCGTGCCGGCCGGCAAGGACTCCGGCCGAGCATGCGCCGACGGCCGGTCAAATGTATCACGCACGTGGCACGCGATTAGATTCTGCTATTCTCGTGCATCGGTCCAAGCAACTGGCTACAAGGTAGACGGCCGGCCGAGAAAGACCTACGCTGTGCACTGAGCGGCAAGCGCTCGATCTGCATTACCCAGTGACGATCAACGCCACCTGAGTAGCTACCACCTTCCCCGTATGCGGACGTGCGTTTGGGAAGGTCGATCGACTGAGGGTAGCTTAGCTCCGGCTGGATGCAGGCCGGGGAGCATCTGAAGAAACGGGTTGCTTGTGTTGGCCAGCGATCGATTGACATGAAACCGCACTATAGCACGATCCGTTGATTAACTAGTGTCTAGTACTCTTAAGATGCGACAACACTCCGCCAGTTGATGGAGAAAACTCAGTGATCACAGCTCATCGATCAGCTAGCCGTGGAAAGTTTGACGCAAGGTTTACCTCTCGAAAGCGCCAGTTAGAGGTAGATCACAGCAAGGGTACAACGCGTACAGCAGCTCGGAAATGTCAAACCTCACAGGTCGCATTGTGTTGTAACGTATTTTTTTTCTTCTGAATTGGTCCTTCCGTCACTGTCCCCTGTTTTGCCTGACCATGGATAACGACTCGGAAGTCAGTTTCTACTCCAGTCCTGCAGCAATGACCGTGAAATTGAGCCCCCGTATGTGTACGTCCTCCCGGGGAAGGTCGATCGAGAGATGCCGGCGGGCGTACCTAACTCCGGCGTGATGCAGGCCGGGGAACATCTGATCAGAGGAAACGGCTTTGCTTTTTGGTTCCCGGTTCCATCGATCCAAACTGACCAAATGATCGAAACATCATCAGTATTCAGTAGAGTAGTAGCAATATTCTTGTCAGTCTGGCCTTCAGGTACGTGGGAAAGATAATAATAGTAATTATAATCACCGTCATATATCACCGGCACATATCACCTGCACCGACTAAGGACGCGTGGGCTGCGGGAGGCGTTAATGGCAGCGGCGCCCCGCCTGCAGAATGGGGTGAGCGCCTGATGGGCTTGGCGGGCCCTCGCGACGGTTGGTGTGTGCAGCTGTGTGGGTAGCTAGGGTGGTTGTGTGCCCTCGCGACGGTCGTGTTCCATGGCGGGCGTTGAGGGTTTTGTATCAGTTTTAGACTGGTTTCTCACTAATTAACTGGCAAATTCTACTTCTTCTTAATTAATAAAAATGACAAGGAGCTCCTACGTATAGCACAGACCTCAAGGGCTCATTTGGAGGAACATGTTGGAAGTTTCACATGGCCAGAACAATTCAGTTAGAACTCGCGTATGCTCAACGAAGCTGGGACCAACGTGGTTTGTCAACTACTAGAGCATGCGGACAAGTGATCTCGGCCACCGGTCAAGCTTTGCATTTGTTAATCCGCATGTGGCCGGCTTGATGAAGTTTCTCCATGCCTGCTCACGTACATAACGCGCTGTTACAGGCGCACCACGCTTTGGCGACGTGCACCCTCTCCACAGCGCCAATCATCATTTGACAAAACACCACAAGTGCGAAGCACAACAGTTCAAAAAATTGTCAAAATTAACCAAGAAATCGTATTCAAATGTTTGAGAGAGGAGAAATGGTCCTTCCGCCACTGCTTCTCGACAACGACTCGGCAATCATTTTATCTTGTTTGGGTAGCAAATTCTTGGTTTTTTACTCCTACAGCCTACTCCTATTTCCTCGAAGCCTGCAATTACCATGTGATGAAGCCGGTCTTGGAAAATTTCTACACTTGCTGTTATTGAGAGTTTGGAACTTTGGAGACAAATCATAAACAATACGTTAATTGGCTGAATCAATCAAAACACGATTAGCTAGCACGACTCGGTCGGCAGACGCATGCGAGTTCAAAGTCGATTTTTGATCCAGCCCGATGGAGCGAGCTCGATCGTTGACAGTAATGGCAGGGTCGGTGAATCCGCCCACATCGAGGGGCGCTCGTTGACTCCCGCCAAATCACGGGTCCACGTGGGCTCCCGCGATCCGATCGCACGGCCCGCGCCAAGCCCACCTAACCTCAACCTCCGATCCTCCTCAAATACGTGCCACTCCTCTCCCTCTTCTCCCGCACCAAGTGAGGTCGTCATAGAGAGAGATCACAGAGGTCGGTCGATCGATCACACGCGCAGATCGGCCATGGCGTCCTCCGAGCTGACCTACCGAGGCCACGACGCGCAGCCGCAGCCCGACGGCGCGTACGCGGCGGCGGAGAGCAAGCCTCGGAACAAGCCGCTGTCACGTCCGCTGCGGTACGTGCTGGGCGAGCAGCGCCTGTGGTTCGCCCTGGTCGGCATGGCCGTCGCCACCGTCCTATTCCTCCTCCTCGCACCCGCCAACACCACCACCACCACCACCACGAGCAGCGTGGCGCATCTGGCGGCGGTGGGTCTCGTCTCCCGGCAGTACTCCTCCGGCGAGGGGGCGCGGATGACGTACGAGCAGCAGCCGGGCCTCGCCGGCGGCCGCGTCCCTCTTGGCCTGAAGCGCAAGGGCCTGCGGATCGTCGTCACCGGCGGCGCCGGGTTCGTGGGGAGCCACCTGGTGGACCGGCTGCTGGCGCGCGGCGACAGCGTGATCGTGGTGGACAACTTCTTCACGGGCCGCAAGGAGAACGTGGCGCACCACGCCGGGAACCCCAACTTCGAGATGATCCGGCACGACGTCGTCGAGCCCATCCTGCTGGAGGTGGACCAGATCTACCACCTCGCCTGCCCGGCCTCCCCCGTGCACTACAAGTTCAACCCCGTCAAGACCATCAAGACCAACGTCGTCGGCACCCTCAACATGCTCGGCCTCGCCAAGCGCGTCGGCGCCAGGTTCCTCCTCACCAGCACCAGCGAGGTCTACGGCGACCCCCTCCAGCACCCGCAGGTCGAGACCTACTGGGGAAACGTCAACCCCATCGGTACGTACATCACCTTCTTCTTCCTCCTTTCCTTGGATCGTCGCCGTTCTCGATCTCCTATTTCTTTTCTGTGGAAATTTCTGTTCTTTGTTTGCTCTGGGATCGAGACGTAGTGAGCATGTCGATCCAAATTGCCATTTCAGACGTCGATCGGGTCCACTCTCTGACCACATACACCTTACGTCGTCTTCTGTTTGTATATAGGAAAGAGACAGAAATGGTTGTTATGGATACTTCTGTTCCGTTTGCAGTATTATTTCAAACTCCATTTCGTCGGTGTCTGAACAGTGTACTCGATCTGTGTGTGAATAATGAATCTTAATTTGATCATCAGGTGTGCGGAGCTGCTACGACGAGGGCAAGCGGACGGCAGAGACATTGACCATGGACTACAACCGCGGCGCCAACGTCGAGGTTCGTGACACTTTAATCATTCACCACTAGCCCCCGGCCAGCTCGATCGACTTTACTGGAAACTAAAGCATCCTATTCTCTGTTCTTTCCTTTAGAAGCAAAAAAATAGATTATGACTGGAATATCGCATGCAAGTGGATGAAAAAGTGGATGAAATTAGCGATTAAACTAAGCTAATTAGAGTAGTTAAGTTGGCTAAAGGGGCTTTGTTTGCTGGCATGCAGGTGAGGATTGCTCGGATCTTCAACACCTACGGGCCGCGCATGTGCATCGACGATGGCCGGGTCGTCAGCAACTTCGTCGCTCAGGTAATAAGATAACCTAACCAATGAAATTACCCATGCATCCATCATCGCGTGCATGCTTCCACGTTATCTCCATCTTTCCGCTTTACTTGCCTTGGTCGTAGCTAGCCCTCTGCCACTACTAATCTAGTATTAGTTTATAGCGATCTAGATCTACGATAGCACTAGTTTACCACGGCTTTGATCTTCTTGTTTGTAAAACCCTCTATTCCATCTAGCCGGTGAGCCACATCCAATACATCCTACTACTATTTTACATGATTACATCATGGTTCTTTTCTAAAAGGGGAGAACTATTACGTTATGTATGTTATTTGTAGCTTTGATTTTGCGACTAGTTCATTTGTGTCTGACGTACACGCACTCCAAAAATAGTCTTGAATGACAAGACCATCGTGGAAAAGTGAAACTCTCCTTGACTAGCTAGGTTTTTGCTAGGGAATTTCGACTCTCCATGCATAGCTAGACGATTCATCATTCCATTTAATTATTATAGTGTCGTTGCTAAGGGTGGACACAAACAACGAGTGGACCAAGAGTGATGGTTTGTTTAATTCATCCCAGGTCCCAAATCATGTGCATATGCGAGTGGCAATTTCAGCTAAACTAGATAGACTTTCGCGAGTGCACACCACGTTCGAACTCAATTTTTTTTCATTTCTGACCCTTGGTTAAAACCTGCTTTACATACCGAGCAAGGTAGCACATTAATTTACACACCAAAGTTAAGTGTTTACATGCCAAGTGTGGAGGAACAAATGATAACATTACCACGTGTTAGAAATGATAACATATACTGTACATGGCAATAGCATGCGACCTGTCTCGAGGCGATTAGTCATTGATGGGTGTGTTTGTGTATGTATGTACGTGGTGTGCGTGATGTTAATTAACTACTGCTAGCTAATGGTAATGACACCGGGCTGATGGATTGGTCGACTGATGGATGCAGGCACTGAGGAAGGAGCCCCTGACGGTGTACGGCGACGGCCAGCAGACGAGGAGCTTCCAGTACGTCTCCGATCTGGTAAGCTCTCACTCTCACTCTCACTACCAACACATCATGCCACACAGGACAATTGATATTTGCACACATGTTGCCTGCTTGCCCTATCTTTTCCCTTTCACAAGCTGAAGCGTTGCTAACACAGTGTTAAGTGGTTGGTTCATCGTACATCTGAAGCTACAGTTGGCCGTTGATTTTCATGTGCTGAACTGTTATTTGGTTGGCTCATCGTACATCTCAACCTAGTTCGCCATTGATTTGCATGTGCTCCTGGAACAGTTTGCTTAATTGGTTGCAGCACTACCACCTTTTCTCCTACTTTTGCTTAATTAGTTGCTTAGTGCAGTAGTGGTCGCTGGCATGCCAACGCTATGCACAGTTTGCTTCTTCAGACACGCGGTTGTGTGAGTGTAAACATTGTGCTCCGGGGGTAGCTGCTGACTGTTGTCCGTGCTCCCAACGGCGAGCGACCTTGGAGTTGGTTAATTAGGTCGGGGTGGTCCTCCAATCATTTTGTGCCGCTGCCTGCTCAAGTACGCCAAGCGGTCCCTGCATTCTAGATACAGACCGAACTGGCTCGACTATCAGCTGGGCCTGCCCCTGGCCCCTGGGCCTCACTCGCCAGTCACCAGCAAGCATTGTGCGGCCTAGTCGTCTTTGGGGTCTCCTCCTGTACTGCGTTGCTGCTTCGATAGGAAGCAATGGAGTGCAGGTAGAGCACTAGTGGTTGACGGATCGAGGTGACGCTGCACACGTCTGAACCACGGACGTAGGTAGGTGCCGCGTCCATCAGTCAGTCCGTGCCGCTAGTTAAGCTAGCGTGGCTCCAAACCGTTAGGTGCACTGTTGCTACCGACACACGGCAGCATAGTATAGTAGTAGCAGTTGCGGCTTCTTCTCTCCGGCAAGGGTGGGCTGGCCGGCCGGCCGTGGAGTGGGTGTTGTGTGGGCTTTGCCCGTGATGTTCGTTGTATGGTTTTCGCCCGGTTTCTTCCGCTAATAAACCGGGCACTTTCTGGTTAATTAATGGATAAGGCAAATCTTTTGCCTTTGGTTTCAAAAAGTATAGTAGTAGCCCCAGCCATCAACCTTTTCTCGCTTGTCGCACAGCACGAGCACGAGTCCGTTGGCATCGATCACTATTCCATCTGGCACATGAGAAGATCTTCTCTGAGTTTTGTGTTTACCAATGTTGAGTGTCTAATGAATATTGCCTGACGGACGGATACGCATTCTGCAATGTCTGTGTGCAGGTTGAGGGACTGATGAAGCTGATGGAGGGTGAGCACATCGGCCCGTTCAACCTGGGGAACCCGGGGGAGTTCACCATGCTGGAGCTGGCCAAGGTGGTGCAGGACACCATCGACCCCAACGCCAAGATCGAGTTCCGCCAGAACACCGCCGACGACCCGCACAAGCGCAAGCCGGACATCACCAAGGCCAAGGAGCTGCTCGGGTGGGAGCCCAAGATCGCCCTCAAGGACGGACTCCCGCTCATGGTCCAGGACTTCCGCAGCCGCATCTTCGGCGACCAGAAGCAGCAGCACCCAGACGTCGCCGAGTGATCCGTCGACCAGATCGTACGTGTAGGAAACTGTGGAGGGAAAGACCGAGGATGACACTGCTCGACCGGTGAGCAGCCCGCCGGATGATACACAAGTGTGTAGGGTTGTTTAAGTAGCGCCATGTATACAGAGATCGGGACTGTAGCTTGCTAATGCTGCCGCTGCCTGCAGTAAGAATCATAGGATGGATGGACGGATGGAGTAGTGACTGGATGCATGCAGTTGTTAATTTGTTTGTTCAACTTGTTCTCCTTTTCACTTGTTCTGTTCTCACCCTCTTTTTCTGTTAGAGATGAAGTTGCTCCTCTGTCTCTCTGTGTTTTCTCAATCCAAGTATCTAACCAGCAACCATGGCTGCTTTTTTTTTTCGGGGAATAAAATCCAGTATTTGTGATCAAAATCTACTTCAGAATAATGCTACAATAACACACGCCACTTTCTTTTGACATACAACACACAACACTTATGTTGTTGGTAATTTTCCATGTTAATAGCACCTGAATCACCATACAACTCAACGCTACATTATTTCATATGAACCATTCTATATATACATGGGGATATATACTGCTGGGGTGGTGAGGAACTGAGGACAGTGGCGAAGCTAGCACATAATTCCATTGGGTTCATTCTCTTGTCTACAGTGCAATTTTTCACTAATATGCAATGACAAAGATCAGAATAGTGAAGGATGTCATGCAATTTATTGGGTTCATATGAACCCAATGCTTATACACTAGCTCCGCCACTGACTGAGGATGAAGGTGTCATCATCAACCTCAAGCTCGCGAGCAAGCTCCTCGGGGTCCTACTCCTCATCTTCTTCCTTGCTGTCATCTTCATCTAGGGATGAAAACGAGCGAAAAGTTCCCGACTTTTCCGCGAAAAAACGAAACCTGAGAGAAAATACAGAGGTGGAGACGGAAATTCTAGTGCGGAAATAGGCCTAGTCCTTTCATTTTAGTGTGGCTGCCATACATGATGGCCCAGTCCAGCAAGCTCTTGACAATATTCCCGAAATAGGCCCAACCCAGCATATCTATACCTAATCTCTTCTACAAATAAAGGAAGCATCGCTTCCTTCGTCGTTCGTCGTCCAAAAGACCATTCTGCCCTCGCGAAAACCCGGAAATTACAGCCACAGCCACTGCCACCGCTTAAGTGGATACTGGTTCGAAATTTCATTTTGCAAAAAAAAAACCTGACAAACTGGGAAACTAACCCGCTGTCCACAGAGCGGACGTCCTGCTGACTTATTCGCGATTTACCAAAAACCCAGGGACCTTTTCGCAAAACCGCCACGAAGCGGTACGGAAGAATCTGGAGCGTCCGTTTAAGTTGGAATGGACGACCGAGATTAATCTGTTTTCTAAATTTTGTTTAAATAGACAGAGAACAAACTAAACTTTCAAAATTCATAACTTTCAAACCACAACTCTAAATTTAACAAATTTTACATCAATGCAAAGCTTTGACCATGTAGTTTAATTTCGCCTCATTACTTTTCCTTTTGGGGTCTGTTTTATTTGATCAAAATTTCGGCCGTATAATTCAACACTTGAGTTCTAAAAATGTTTTTAAAACGAATCCTTTTGTTAAATGTCAAGAACTGCATCCTCTGTCCAGGGGAAACAAAGTTATAAATTTTGATAATAATTTAACGACCCAATTAATCCATCACCATTTTGTTCCCTTTTAAAATGATTCACAAGTAATTCGTTAGGGAATTCAAATCCAAACTCAAACTCGGTTTTTTTCTCCCGTAGCGAAGCACAGGCGCTTTGCCTAGTCTACTAATAAAGGAAGCATCGCTTCCTTCGTCGTCCGTCGTCCAAAAGACCATTTTGCCCTCGTGAAAACCCGGAAATTACAGCCACTGCCACCGCTTAAGTGGATACTGGTTCGAAATTCCATTTTGCAAAAAAAAAAACCCTGACAAACTGGGAAACTAACCCGCTGTCCACAGAGCGGACGTCTTGCTGACTTATTCGTGATTTACCAAAAACCCAGGGACCTTTTCGCAAAACCGCCACCGAACCTCCCCCGTTTTCGACCCGGTGGTCGTTTTCGTTATTCCGTGACCTATAGCACACGATTTCTTGGCCCAAAACGCGTCCGGAGACCATTTTCACGTCTTCGGTCCATCTTCCCCATTTTCGACCCGGTGGCCGTTTTCGTGCTTCCGTGACCTATAGCACACGATTTCTGGGCCCAAAACGCGATTTTTGTAAATTTTACGTTTTGATTGTATTTTCGTAGTTAGGCACGCTCAGGTGTTTCATACTCTCCTCGAGATATATCTTCGTCACTCACGGGTTATGATACACCCAGTTGATGGCTCCATTTTATATAGAGTTTTAACTTGAGTTTCGCTAGTTTTCTCTTTTGCACTAGCCCAAATATTCAGAAAACAATAAAACCATGTATTCCTATGTGACTTTAAGGAACAACACATTTTAGGAAGGAAAGAAAGTTATAAATAGAGCCAAACAAGTAACTCCTTAATTGGAGATCACTTCAGCTGCAGTCACAACAGAGATAACGACCTATAGTACGGTCGGGTGTGAACATACGCGCCACGTCCCATACTACGACGCCTTCGCCGCGTCAAAAGGACCAAATTTCGTGAAGGCATCAGACACAAAAGAGCGTCACAATTTTTTTTCGATAAAAGTTTTAAGCATTACACCCGGCCTCTACATAGATAAGATGCACACAGCCGTCACAAATTCAGCAGTACCAAAAAGAATAAAAAGTTGAATTACATATCATGATGAGAAATCGTAAAAAATGCCTATGGTGGAGGGCCGATCCGCAAATTATGTTGTCATTCATGTTGTGATAAAAAAATCCCTCGTCGTATCCTCCAGTCTTGTACACACCTCCGTAAACAGTCGCGATGCTCCACACGTTGCAACAATGACCACGAACGGCGCGTAGATGTAATCTGGTAGATAACATGCATGAGAGACGAATTTTTATCATAAAAAATCTTGTCATTTCTACACAGCCAAAACAACCGTATAACGGCTAGCGCTGCCACCTTAATAAGTCGTTTAAACCTATGATCCACACCATTCAGCCAATTGCCCAAAATATTTGCAATGCTTCATGTTGGGTATAAGGTAGAAACTATCTGGATGATTGACCATATAGAACTAGCAAATTTACACTCGAAGAATAAGTGCTTAATAGTCTCGTCCTTATGACAGAAGACGCAATTTTTTACTTCCATGCCAATTGCGTTTCGCAAGGTTATCTTTAGTGAGGATTACCCTCGACGAAGATACCACGCAAAGACTTAGTTTTTTTAGTTGAATCTTTATCTTCCATTTTTTTATCTACTAGCATTATTTTTTTTGCATATAGTCCACCGAGAGTTTATCATTTTTTTTCTAAATTCCGTCGAAACTCATCGGTCCCTGCGTCAGGTTGACTAAAGCCAGACGTTGTAGCATCTCATTCTATTAGAGCGTCGCAAAATAGAGCCAAAACAAAAGAAAATAGATCAAGAGACAAGCCATCTTCCACATCTGCTCTGCGATCATCTTCTTCGAGATCCATCACTCCACCATCATCATCCCTACATATATAGAGAGAGTGATTTATTTTGTAAGGCTAGTGTTGTAATTCTACTCGTATTTGAACTAAAAGATATGTATTGGTTGACCTTTCAACTATTGTTGTTTGCTACGGTAATATCGAGATGAATCTTATTCCTTTGATCATTGATTTTACGCGTTATTCTCCTCTCATGTGCGAGTAAACTCCTCTGGACGTGGGAGATATAGTATATTGTTGAGATGTGTTCGTGCCTAACAATATTCATTTGTTTTAGTCTTCTAATTATTGTATATAAGATTTATTATCCGTAGTTTGCATAATCCTTTTTGTCTACTTTAAGGACCTGGACAACATGATCTATAGACCTACAAGGCTAACCACTTGTTTTCTCAGCGTATTCGCGACCTCCAGGTGATAGGTGCTGATATCAAAGAGGAGCGAACACAACTGGAGGATCACGATAAGCCACCAAGCGTAAAGCTGGTCCGGACTCATGACCTTAATTTCTTAGCTGACCTTTGTTTGTGGTAGAAAGAAAAACAATAAAATCAAACAAGTTCGGCAAGAGGAGTTTACTTATTCTAAGTGACTCGCCTACTGACCATTCAATATGAAGAATATTAATCACATATTCAGTCCACCAGGCACATTCATTATCATCATGAATTGTATGTCCACGTGCCTATATTGTCTATAGATGCAAACAACCTTTCATTTCCATTATCTTACTCTTATGTTATTTACCTTCAGTTTCTACTTTATTATTATTCTTGCGGTAACATAAATAAACTGCTTAAAAGGATAAAAATAATAAATGAAAAATTTAATTAAATGACACTAAAAGAAGCTACAATTTTATTTTAAAAAAACAGTGCATATGCATTTCGTTGATAATGATTTAACATTTCCAACCGGTCACTAAAGGATTATCACCCGCTTGAATAGTATCCACCTACGACTATAAGCTTATCCAAAATAATTTGAAATTCATAGTATTAAAATAAATGATTATATATTTATACTAAATATTTTTACTTGTTTATAACTCATTCACTCGATAGTTTTTTTTTACTTGCATACATTTCTATTATGTTCAACAAATTGTATGTCAACAATATGATAATCGTTGCAATCTATAAACAATTTTAGCGTTTCTTTGAAAATCGAATTCCAGCAATTTTGAACCATGTCGGCAATGGATATCACATCAATTGTTTTCTTTTTAGACGATTACCATTTAAAACCTTTTATTAAGTTGAGTCTCTCTACATTCGAGAAAAATGAAAAACATGCCTTAATGGATTACATTTGTGACACTTAAATATATTATAATGTATATGCATGTCTTCTCATCTGCTTGTATTCTCCGATATCTTAGCAAATAGTTCTAAAACACATGGTTTAAGAAATATCTTGGACAAAGATTTTTGCCAATGTTATGTTTGAAAACTCTAGAGTGTATGATGTATCCACAATAAGTTTTGTCCTTGAATTCTAGTTTTGTGATTATTCCATTGTAGACGACGGTTGTCCTTCACCTTCAAAGGGCTCCAAAAGTTAATCCAGTAAATAAAACTGTTGAGCACACAAATGGGTTAGTCGAGACATTTATTTTCAAAACCGTGGCAATTACGACAGTAACAAGTGTCCAGTTTAGTCCTTGTAGTCCTTTAAGCCAAATTAACACATTCTTGAACGTTGGCTAAAGGACGATTGAAACTGAAGAAAACAAGTATCACATTCCAAACTTATCTAGATAATGGAGAGGCAAAGAAAACATGGTCAATCGATTCATTGCTTCCACAAAAGAGACAATTCTTCGGGCACGACCCCCTTCTTGAGAGATGACATCTCTTGTTAATTAAACTAGAAAAATACCCCGCGCGTTGCAGCAGGAATTTCATTAAGATTTTCGTTTCAATGAAAATGTATAAGACACATGAAGTACGAAGTTGTTTCGGGAAATATGCAAAAAAAATCACAATAGTCGAGAGGTTATTTAATTGACGTGAAATCGTTGTGTATTTGACGACAAATAATGTTTACGTGGACGTATGACTTAAAAAATAAACGACGTCGATAGATTGCATGTCGAATATACTATAAGTAATGAATATTAGTTGGGGGTGATATGGACAATTTATTGGCTATAAAAATGGATGATGTGCATAGCTTGCATGGTGAGATAGAAAAAATGCATAGTGGGGTTTTGCTTTATAAGAAGTATAGATTACTATTTCATCAAACAAGCTGCTTTCACATTTTTATTACAATTCTTACAATCAATTCACTCAAGACTAGTGACACCTTAAGTGTGATCGAAACACTTATAAGAAATACTCACCTAAACTCTTCGCTGGGACGATGTAAAATTGAAATAGTACTTTCACAAAAACTGTATTTCAAAAAATGTGTGCAGTTGCAAGCATCAAGCTATTTTTTACGCCGTTGCCGGTGAGGTAAGTGCGGAGTGTCTTGTTTCGTAACTAGTCCCATTTTTATTGTCGTAGAAGCTTCATGTCGCAGGCAGAGATTCTACACACTCTGGTAAGAAATACTTGCCAGATTACTTTTGGTAGATTTCTAGAGGAATTGGTTCCAAAATTTATTGAAAACTATAGGAGATCACAAAATATTGATATCATGACTCAGCTTGCCAATATGTCTAATCTCAACGAAGCATGAAAATACTTAGTCCTCCATCTAAGGATTACACTAGGAATCTTATAATTAATCATGCGTGTGAACTTATGGAATGAAATTGATAGGATCATTATCAATGAACTGCAGAGTATTCCATTTCAGGCCTCATTGTGGCTATGCTCGATGATTTATGCATCACCTTCAAACAAAAAGGAAAAAGTGTGTTTGTGCCCCTATATTCAGGCTAAGAGCGTCAAATAGGAGGGCCCTGAAAAAACACAGCTCAAATATTACAATGGGCCTAGGATATCTTCCGAGATCCAACCTAAGCCCGATTACAGGCCCATGTTTATAGCCCAGCCCAACAAGCCAGCCCGCGAGAATGGCAGCCCACAAGGCTATATATAGCGCGCTTCCCCTCTCGCTCGCCCTGGTAAACCCTAGCCGCCCTTCCGCCGCCACACGCACCACACCAAACCCGATCAAGCGCCGGCCGAGGAGGAAGAGAGGGTGAGATGGCTCGCGGCGCGGTGTCGGCGGCGGCTGCCGCCAAGGGCAAGAAGAAGGGGTCGGTCTCCTTCGTGATCGACTGCACCAAGCCCGTGGAGGACAAGATCATGGAGATCGCCTCGCTCGAGAAGTTCCTGCAGGAGCGCATCAAGGTCGCCGGCGGCAAGGCCGGGAACCTCGGCGACTCCGTCACCGTCTCGCGCGACAAGAGCAAGGTCACCGTCACCTCCGACGGCAACTTCTCCAAGAGGTATATATACGCGACTTCCACGCTCCCAATATCTCGTTGTTCCTTTACCTGTAGACTTGCAGCTTCCGAATTCGTGATTAGATGTGTAAACATCTCTGTACTTTGTGTGGTACTATATGCTCTGGTAGTAGATTTGCTTCTGTCGTACGTGTGAACTTGGATTAGTTCATTTTTGCAGTTTTGTGTAAATGTGACTGACTCGACTGCACGTTATATCATTATATGTTCTTTATCTTTTTAGATTCTGATATGCAATTGCTTACTCATTCTGTGTTGTCTATAGCTCATACAAAACTGGATACAGGGTTCAACCCTTTAGTTTTGATTACCATGAGCCTTGTGTTGATAGTTTATCAGACTCTTCTAGCCTCCCAATTGCATATGGTCCTTCCAAATAGCTGATACTTTTTAGGCATTAGAAGTAATTGGAACTTGAAGGCTAGCATAAGTAACATATTGATGGCACACTATTAGTGATAGTATTGTTTACACAATTCAGTGTCAGTGCAGCTTCAGTATCCTTTGAGAAAACTAGGAGCATCATACTCCTTGCATTTCGATCACTTAATCATATCTAAGTGATTATGACATTCAAATCCAGTACAGATGTTGTCAGTTTGTCACCATTTTTTCAGTTAAGCTTATCAAATCTTTCTCTGTTCTTATCAGGTACCTGAAGTACTTGACCAAGAAGTACTTGAAGAAGCACAACGTTCGGGACTGGCTTCGTGTGATCGCAGCCAACAAGGAACGCAATGTGTACGAGCTCCGGTACTTTAACATCGCCGAGAACGAGGGCGAGGAGGAAGATTAGAGTGCATTCCACTTATATTGTAGTCTTTGAGCTTGTTGAATTTTGATACTTGAATCTGAGTACCTCTAGTTATCCACCTACCTTATGTCGTGCTCTGGTGAACATGGATGGTTTAATTTTAAGAATCCTTGTATTTTGTCGTGTCAACTATGAATCCATATGTTGTGGACCTAGACAAGTGATATGGATATTTGTTCTGGTTTTCACTTGGAACTGCTGTGATCAATTGTGCTGCTTCACTCACCTGTGTAGTAATCCTGTTTGATTTTGAAGCACTTACTGTTCATATGCTGCAGTCATAACCCAAGCTCTGTCCTTGGTTCTTAATATCCTGATCGCATGCTTGCATAGTTCTGACATGCGTTGTGTACATTTCAAGGGCTGTTGATTATGTGTTTATGAGCCAGTTTGGTAATATCAGCCTTAGATGCCAAATAAAAAGTGCTGCGTTAGTAATGAGCGGACTATGAAGACTCGAGAGTTAATCTTTGAGGGAGTCAGGTTGCTACAGCGCTAGTGGGATAGTGCATCTGTCGCAGGTGTTTGTGGCTGCGCACCACATCCCGCTAGAATTAGCGCGGAACAGCATGGCAATGGTAGAAGACTAAAAAGGAATATGCAAAGATAATGTAAAGACAATAAGCAAGAAGACGCAATAACTGTTCAATATTTTAGCACAAATTGTACAGAAATCACATCTTAGGGAATGTTTGACAAACTGCCGGGCAAACAAATTCAGGAAAACCGGTCCTGGATACTTGGAGCAACCTTGTCATCAATAATTCTGGCAACAATATTGTGTGGCAGAGCTTCAACTCACCAACAAATACTCAATTCCCTAGGCAGAACCTGAAGATGACACAAAGTTAGTCTCTGATTACCATCACCTTTATTTTCACAGCAACAATGATGGGCCAGAGATTACAAGCACTGGTTACAACGGGAACTACCACAAATTATCAACAGATCAAGAACAAACGTACACAGGGACTGCTAAAGTAATTTGCTCCATCAACATCAGAAGATGTCAGAAGAACAAAATATTTTTTGGGCAGTTGCATTGTGAAATATATGACAAGACTCTAATTATTCCAGACCAACTAGAGAAAGGATCCACAAAGAAATCCTATGAGAACCGACTCCATATGTTTGTCTGCACTACAGACAAATATGATAAACCGTCCTAATGTCCCTGGGATATCATATTTGAAATCCCACGCTTGGGCTGGCTCTGCGTCATTCGCAAGAAGCAACATGGTCACTGCTGGTCTTGGGAAACCTTCAAGTTTATTCATGTTATATACATCTAATATGGATCTGCTTATTCCTTATTTTTTATACAGGAAAGAAAATCAAGCAAGAATTTGACAACCACAAAACCATGATCACAACAAAGCTGAACTATCGTAGAGTGTTTTCCTCATTAAGTGACCAATGATCAGTGATCACCATGCATGTATAGGGTTGTCGTCGTCGAGGTGCAAAATTTCTCAAATTGGTGAAATTTCTATGACCAAAATAGCATAAATGAGGAAAAAATTGGTATATTTCTTACGGAAAGTTCTGGCCTAGAGCGCAAATTTAGAGGCTACACAAATCTTGCCACAAAGGTTGAGGACTGTTATCTCATTTCTTTCTTAAGTGCTGGCATAAGATGTTATCTGAAATGTGCAATGTAAGCCATTGTGCTATCGACTTATCGTACAGGACTGATTGTACATCGAGTTCAGTATCACTTAACGCCTGCAGTCTGAAGCTACAGAATGCTGTAGTTCTATTCTATGTATATTTTGACATGAAAAAACTGTCGAATCAATATCGCATCTATCCAGAATTTAAGTTTAGGCTTCTGGGATAAAGAAGCGAGTGCATAGGCTTACTATCGGAACTACTCACGTCTGTGTGCACAGTTTGGTTCCTGTTGTCTCATTTAACACCATAGTTCCTTATGAATTTTGTACATGGCTTCAGAACTGTGTAATATTTCAAGAATACTGAAAATAGTTCTAGACTAGCTTAAGTTCATTTTTCAGAATTTCCTGGAGCAACAGAAAAGGGAGAAATCAACTGAGTAAGCATTTCAAGCATACATAAACTCGGAATTCATAGGTAACGGGTGATTTTGTTTGTATAATTTTACACTTCTGTGTCAATGTTTCACAATTTCCTAGGGAAACACAAGGGAGAAATTTACTGAGGACATATAGCATTGACTTTTAGAAGGACACTTAGGCTAAGAACAGATAGACTACATGCTTAACTAGCTCAAGATTAATCTATTAGCTCTTGAGACCGCCAAGGAGGCGCGCGCAAGAGACTAGGTACTCTTGAAGGGTACAACGGTGAGCAATAGACACTAGATTCAGCTCTTGTCTGTACTGCCGGTATCCTTTCAGCTGTCTATTTTCCATCAACCTTAGCCTTTCATCCTCCGTGGTGAACTGAAATGCCGGATACATACTCTTGTCCGTTAGGTAGCGCACGCCGATGGGAGGGAAGCGGGCACCGGTCGTCCCTAGGTACACCGCATTCCCCGCCATGCACAGAAACCTCCTGGCTGAGAGGGAGAAGCACGCCGCCTCCCCCTCCCCGACAAACACCGCCCGGTGGTGGCCAGTGTCCTCCACCCAGAGGACCTTCTCGGCCACGTCCACCTCCAACACCTGGATCGGGTTCCCCAGGTATTTCCCAAACTTGAGAAACCGTCAAAACCCAGGTAAACCGATGATGCCCAGGGTTAATTCTATGTAAGGTGGGGCAGCGACGCAGGCTTGACACTCGGCATCGGAGTGGCTCAAGTGGTATCAAGACCGCCAAGAGCGGCATGGCCTGCGACAGCAGATGGCCCAGCAGTGGAAGGATATGATATTTGCTTTGTTCCTAGTTTGGATTGTTGTCCTGTATGTAAAGTGGACCTTCAAGAGGTGAATTAACCAAGCAAGAAGGATCAGGCCTTACGAAAATAAACCAGACCTTTTGTTAAGCACCGGTGCTTATTTGTATTGGAGAGGTGCCTAGTTAAGCATCTTTCTTCTATAAATAAGCACCAATGCTTAGATAAGAACCGGTTTATTTTCTTAAGCATCTCCTTAAGCACTCCCCATTGTACATGCCCTAGCAATATATCCCCAATGCCTCTTTCGTCCTGTGAGAGCCTAATTTAGAACCCTCTCCAACAAGCCGACACAAGCAGTCTTCCCCTCGTTGGTAGTTAGATTATGACAAAAACACACTTAATTCGTTGGCTAGGATTGAAATGCAGTAGCTTGTGTTGCTACGTTCCCTAAGTATTTTTGGATGCAGATTACCGAATAAATACCAGAAAGTAAAACTAAGTAGTATATTTGTCAGGACTGAAATCATATGCCGCCAAACAAGATTATTGTTGCAAGAAACCAGACTTGTTTAGCTTACAGAAGGTGCTATGGTCACACGAGTTTCATAGCTTAATCATTCCAGACATGGTAAAATGACAAACCTAGCTATGGGAGCAGCTTCCCGGCCATGAAGCAGCCGAACTTATTGCTCCGGGAGTACTCATACGGCACGCCGGCCACCGTGAGCAGCCGCTCCAGGACCTCCTTGGCCTGGTCGGGCTCGGCCGTCTCGCACTCCAGCTCGTAGTTGGTGCCGAAATCGAAATGTGTCTCATCGAGCTCCAGCACGAGCCCGCCGTCCTCGAGCTCATACACACCACGGGTGTTGTGGAACCCGCCTAGGCAGACGAACGGCGCGGAGTGCCCGCCGACGCCGTACTCGCGGGAGACGAGACGGATGATGTCGGAATCGACCGAGCCGAGGCGGGCGGGGTCGTGGACGAAGGCGAGGGCGAGGGCCGGGTCGAGGGGCTCCTCGACCTCCTCAACGCGGCTGACGCCCGCGGCGAGGCTCGGGCGGCGCTTGAGCGCGAGGACGGCGCGGGAGGGGGCGTGGTCCTCGAGGCCGTAGAGGCGGATGCGGAGGGCGGCGGTGGCGGCGGCCAGGGGGCGCGCGGAGGCGTCGAAGAAGAGGTTGCGCTGGGCGTCGGTGCGGAGGAGGCGCGGGGCGAGGAAGGAGCCGAGGCGGCGGTGGGCGGCGGCGTCGGGGAGGCGGAGCTTGATCTCCACCTCCATGGAGCTAGGGTTTGGGGTTCGGGGGGTGGAGGCCGATGCGCTGGGGCTTGGAAGGCGCGGCGTCGGGCGGCGGGTGGAGAAGGCGGAGGAGGGGGTTGGATGGCCACGGGGTTGCGAGCGGTGTGGATTCGGTGGCGGCGGCGGCGGCGGCGGCTTTGGAGCGAAGGTGCTCCTCGAGCTCGTCGCGATCGGAGCTATGGAGCTCGATGCGGGTAGGTTGCCGGCGCAGCATCGATTGGACCAGGTTGGGCTAGGGCGAAACATGTGCATCCCAGATTTAGGGCATCTCTAGCCGTTCGGCCCCAGGCCGAAAAACGGCGCCTTTTTGGACGGCCTGGGGGACACCGGCGCTATTTGACGCCATGGGTTCGGCGATTTTCCAGCCGTGACCAAACCCAGGATTGGGCCGAAAAAATTCAAAAAAAAAACAGTTAGGCGAAATTCATCAAACATAAGCGAAATTCGTTAAACTTAGGTGAAATTCATACTATATAGGCGAATTTCGCATTGTTCATTACATAATATAAGCCGAAAACTTAAACATAAACTAAAACACGGCGATCTACATGCCCAGCCGGCTGTAGAACGCCGTGTAGTCGCCGTCGTCGTCGTCGTCGTCGTCGTCGTCGTCGCTCGGTGGCGCGCCACCGCCAAAGTGGCTCGGACCGGCCTCGTTGTTGTTGGCGCCGCCGCCGAACCACGCGCCGTCGTCGTCGCTGTCGTCGAGGACGATCACTTCGCCGCTCGCCTGACGAGGGGGAGTAGGAGGCCGGCGTGCGGCGGCGCGACGGCGGTTGGCCGCTGCCTCGTCGAGAAGGCGCTGCTGGAGCGCAATCTCCTCCTGGGCGTGCTGGTTGCGCGACCATTCGAAGATGAACTCGTCCGAGCACTCCTCGGCGGCGACCATGGGCGGCGCGGCGTCCTGCATGGAGGCGGTGACGGCGTTCTGCTCGCCGGGGAATTCCTCGTCGTCGTCCGGCGCCTCCGCCTTGATGGCCGCCCGGACGTACTCCGGTGGCGCCACCACTCCACCGCCGCCTTCTTCTTCTTGGAGGTGGCGCCGCCGGTGCCAGGCTCCTTCTTGGGCCTGACGAGGCGAAGGTGGCCTCGGGGCGGCGACGGTGCGCGGCGCGGCTCGTTGATGCGAATCCCGCCGCTGGGCCTTCTTGGCGGCGACCGGACGCGGCGCCCGGATTTGAGGACGACGCCGCGCGGCGTGTCCTCCGGCTCGGGCTTGACCCGAGCGAGCGCCGGCGTGTGCGGGGACCCGCTGGAGAGCGGGCCAGAGGAAGACGACGAAGAAGCCGTCCCCATCCTCCTGGGCAGCCAGGAGGTGAAGCGGCGTCGAGGCGTCGGCGCCTGCCGCGGCGGCATGGTGAGCCGGGGCTGGTTCCCGGCGTGGATGTGCTCGAGGACGTACGCGAGGGTACGCCCTCGAGCGCTCCACCACTGCTTCCGCCCCCCGGCGTTCTTCCGGCCGGCGACGGGGCCGTTGTCGTTGGTGTCCTCCAGCTCGCGGCGGTGGCGCTCGAGGAAGTACGCCATCCAGAAGGCGGCGTTCGCTGGATCCCAGCGCGGGTCCGCCGCCTGCTCTTCGGAGAGCCCGGCGAGGACGTCCTGGATCGCGTAGACGCGATCCGCTCCTTCTGGCGGCGGCGGAACAGGGACGCCTCCGGCGCTCAGGCGCCATTCGCCGGGGACCCGCATGTCCGGCGGCGTAGGGTACCCGGCCTCGTACAACATGCGGGCCTCCTACGGGTGCAGGAAACGCCGGCCGAAGCCGTTCGCCGCAGCTTCATCTCCGGGGTATCGCTCGGCCATTGCTCTTGCTCGGGGGAAGGAGAGAGATGGAGAGATGGGGAATGGTGCGCCTTGCCACGGCGAGATGCGGGGAATAAATAGGCGCAGAGGGAGGCGAGACGGTGGCGCATCATTACTCCGGCGCGTGGCAATCGACTGGACGCGTCGGCCGCCGCTGAACGGCGCGGCAGTCCATGGCCATTACTCCGGCAGGCTTTTGACCAGCGCGGGAGCCGAGGAGATGACGACGAAGCGTTTTTCCGCCCGTGATTCCGCGCCATTTCGCCTATCCCACTGACAGCTCTGGCCCACATTCCGTTTCGCGCCATTTCGCCCCCCCTGGCCGAACCCGGTGGCCTGGGTTTGGCCTGGGAGCACCGGCGCAATTTTCTGCCGATCCGGCGCTATTTGGGCTCCTGGGGGGGCCGACTGGGTTGAAAACGACGCTCCCAGGCCATTTCGGCGGTTTTTTGGGCCCTGGGGGGGCGCTGGGGGAGGCGGCTGGAGATGCCCTTAGGGGACAGAGATCAAGTGACATGCAAACGGCATGTCACCGTGTGCCTCGCGGCCTCCCATCCACCGTCCAGCCTGCATCTAACGAATGAGATTGTCCAAAAGAGTGAACTCGAAATTCAAATATTTTAGAAAAAATCAAAAAAATTCCAGCAAGTTATATATGGTCCGTTATGTGTTCTGTGAAATTTATTTGTCATTTGGATATCTCCTTTATGATTTATTAGTGTTTTAAGTTTAAAACATGAAAAGCTATTTAATGATAAACCAATTATCCAAATGACAAATAAATTTCAAAGAACACATAACGGACCATATATGACTTGCTGGAATTTGTTCGATTTTTTCTAAAATATTTGAATTTCGAGTTCACTTTTTTGGGCAATCTCATCCGTTGGATGCAGGCTGGGCGGTGGATGGGAGGCCGCGAGGCACACGGTGACATGCCGTTTGCATGTCACCTGATCTCTGTCCAGATTTAGGGCCTCTTTGATTCACAGGTTTTCCGAAACAGAGGAACAAGAAAATACACAGAATTGTAGTGGCATGCCCCCACTTGAAATCATACTACCTCCGTTTTATGGGCCTCTTTGATTCACAATTTTTTAAAACAAAGAATAGGAAGATATAGAATTATAGGAGCATCTCTAATAGATAATGTAAAATAGGGCATCAAAATTTGTTTTGCTCCGATATATGATGTATTTTACGGCCGGAGAGGCGCAAGAGAGGCCACAGAGGTGGATGTGAAGTCGAGTGTGTAAGAGTATGTGTGTGTAGATGGTACCAAGTGAGGATGGAGAGGTGGGTTTGAGCCGGTCAGGGGCGAGGCCGCTAGGCGCGGGCGGCAGTCTCCGACGGCAGGGCTTAGTAGGACGGGGCGGCAAGCACGAGGAAGACGCTCAAGAGGTCAGCGCCTATCGGCGAATGGGTGGGCAACTACAATCGAGCGGGGACCGGAGGCAGACCGATGGACGCAGTCGATCGCGCCGATCGGGCCCAACGCAGGGTGTTGTTGCGGTGACCCAGCACACCACTGCATGTTGTAGTGTACAAGTCGTTGATGTAACACGCACGGAAGGACCTCTCCGCAAATATTACATCCCTCAGAGTAGTACAACAGAAACATAGCCGGTCCAAGGTAACACTATAGGATTACAACACTATTCAATACAAAATCTTGAGACCCTCCTTTATATTGAAGCAAGTCTCGAGCAAATGAAATACAGAAAGATCCAAATCGTAGTACTAAGCTGAATATCAGCTCTAATTCTATTTCCTGATCCACTACAGCTGTTGTCACAGCCCTAATCTATTCCATCTGGAATATCTTTATCCAAGTTGTACTCCTTTTTCCAAAATGATGTTGTCTCCTCCATCGGCAGTGTTGTCGTTATATACACCTGGGCAAGGTGGTCGTCATCCTTCTGTCGGTGAAGTAGCTGTTGGCTCCTTCAAGCTCCATCAGTAGACTTGACTCCTTGTTGGATACTTCCTTGACGTCATGATGGACAACTGGCAATTCCGTTGATGACTCCAAAATCTAAGCAGGGGGTCAACGAGGAAAGGGTAAGCAACTCGAGCGTTACTCAGCAAGTTCAAAATATAGGCGATAAGGTGTTTTATGCACTAGCTACTACCATGACCAACGGTCATAGGCATAATGCAAGTTTTGGAAAACCTTTCTTCAAAGGTCAAGTTTTATTTCAGAAAACTATGCTCACAGTCTCCACGGGTTCATAGTCATCACTTGGGATGCCTTTCCGCTGCGGTCTGTAGTTCCTTCCGGGAACACGGATGTGACAGTCACAGTTTCTTGTTGTTGACTCTGCAGAGCTGCGTAACTTTACCCATGAGAGAAACCCAGCCTTGTTGCCTTTCCGGGTTGCAGGCCCGTCCACACTTCCATGGTATGGGGTCAGGTGTGAGTCCAAAGCCAATCACCGCCCTCTCCGCACAACACATATCCGCCCATTTGTGACGTGGCTGGTAACTAAGACCACTGGCCCGCCACCCCTCCCGAGCTTCTATTCCAGTCACCCCGTCGAGTGGGAAGGTCACGCGCTTCCACGCAGTTGGCCGCCGCAACGGACGCAACCAGGTAATAGCCTGCCGAGGATATGTGAACGAGAGAAGATACGGCTGACTTTTACCGTCCATAGCAGATCTCATGGTAAACGCTTCAATACGGCGCAAGGATCACTGTGACATTGGTAATTAATCCTAGGTATATACTTTCCCGTACAATGGAACCTCCACCACAACATCAATCCGTGGTTCCATTGCCAGCCAACATAGTATATATAGCAATTCACATCATTCGAAAATAGGTTTTCCTTTTTTATGCAGATGAATAAATATATTACTTTTATAAATACTTTGATAAAAATATTTCAACGGACATGCAAGAATGAACTTGCCTGTGATAGAAATGGCCGTTCAACTCTTCGGGATTCTAGGGTTTGCGGTAAAACCCGAGTTCTGAAAATAGCAAAGTAATCCTGATAAGGACTACTGAAAAATCTAGCAGCATGCTATTATGCATAATCATGAAATGCATTGTCACCCCAAAATTCCCAAGTTGTGAATTTTAAGATTTTTATAGTGTTTGGGAGTTTTAAATTATCTAAAGAATTTGACAACAATTTTCATGAGGAATAAATTTAAAGTGATTAAATTGAAATAGTTCAATATAATTGAACTTCAAGACTTTATTTTCCCATATTATTTTCTTTTAAGAAAATAGTTTTTGAAAAAGAATTTCAAGTCATTTCCACTTAAGGATCCTTGAATTTTTCCTCCATAAAATGTTTTTCAAAACTTCAAATAAAACTTACATAAAAAAAATTCCTCATATTTTGTAGAGTATGTTGCATATTTTTAGTTGATTTTTGTGTATTTGAATTTAGTGTAAAAATTCATTTAAGTTTGAATATTTTTGATTTAGGAGAGTAACAAGATAGTCTTGGTATAGTTCAAATATTATTTTGAACTTAGTATTTATTTTCCCAGATTTTTTTTCTTAAGAAAATAATTTTAAGAAATTATTCCAAAGAATGATCCACTTAAGGATCTTTGAATTTTTGTCCACAAAAATTTTTCAACACTTATATTAAAATTCCACATAATTTATAGAGTGTGTTAACTATTTTTAGCTGATTTTTGTTCCTTTTGTTTGGGAGTTAAAATTCATTAAAGTTTGGATAATTTTCAAAAATTCAAAGAGGTATTTTATTTGGGTAGATTTTTTCTGCTGATATGTATACATATTTTGTTTGTATTTTTAGGATTTTATGTGAATTTATATAGTTCTTTGAAAGATTTGAATTTTTCATATTTGTGAAATTACTGAAATGCCCCTGGCTCAACTCGGTTGAACCAGGTCAAAACTCGAGTCTGGCTCGGGTCGGTTGACCCGACCGAGCCACCTCTCTCTCTCTCTCACTCGCTCGAGCCCGAGCCCGACCTCGACCTCGCTCAGGGCGCTCATGTCGCCGCGTCGTCGCCGCCTCGCCCCGGCCAACTCCAGCCGCCTCCGCCGCGGTGCCGTGGGGCAAACGCTCCCCATGCGCCGCTCTCCATTCTCACCGGAGGGATTTGGGGATCTCTCCCCTAGCGCTCGCGTGCATCCCCTCTCCCTAGGGTTAGGGTTTGCGCTGCGTCGCCGTTCGCCGCCGTCTGCGACCTCCTTCCCCGGCGTGCTCGCCATGGCTGGGCGCAGGGCTTGCCCCATGTGCCGCCATGGTGTGGTGGTGTGGTGGTGTGTACCCCTACTCCCATGCGCCCCCTCCACCGGTTGCGCGAGCCCTGCCTCGCCGCCGTGGAGCTACGGCCATGGACGCCTGGTAAGTTCTACTTCTCCTCTGCTACACCACCTCGACCCTCTCTGCTAACTGCTCATGGCCTTGATCTGAACTTTGTTCAAACCTTAATTCGGTCCATGATGAACAGAGGAATTAATTGAGCTTCAAGCTCGATTTTGTGCACTGCCACCCTCTTGTGCTTGCTGTAGAGGTATTTGGGATGAATCATGCATGTATGAATCATCCCGTTTATCTCTGGAATTGATGTGAAAAGCAGTTCTTGCTCTCTAACAAGATAAAAGTGTAGGAAATTATTTCTGAGCTAGTTGTAGTACTAGCAGTGATGATTTAGTCGATTTAGAGCATGATTTAGTCATGTTTGCTTGCTGTGATGCCTCCATGTTGAGTTACACAGCAACTTGCTTGATTAGAGATGCTTTTTTATGTTTTCCTGCGCTTCTTCCAAGTGTATAACTTGGATATGATCAGTTAATCCAGCTCTGCTGGTTCACTGTCATGTGGTGATGTGTTGTGCAACAAGATAAGAACAGATACTACACTAAATCCACCCTGTGCTTCTGTATATGCTCAAACAGAATGCTTTTGCACACAACTTCACTCCCTGTCTCACTCTGTCCTATTTCTTGCACACACAGATGTACTCTGCTTGCAAATCAATCTTTCTAAAGCACCACACCTTGCTGAGCAAGGCTCTGTTAAGAACAGATGCTCAATTAATCACTCAAGCATGGTTCTGTCATTTACAGAACCTGCTAATCACTCTCTAGCTCGAAAGTTTAACAACCTTGGGTGTAGAGCAGATCAGGCTACGGTAGAGTCTGAATCTTGCTCCAGGGTTCAACCTCCAGGCCTGCTCTTGTGGTTCTCCTATCCTCTTCTTGCTACTGGCCTCCTCCTAGGGCTTAGTGTCTTGTGGTGGATGATTTTAGGTAATCTCCATGATTGGCTAGTGGCTGGTGTGTGTTCTTGGTGAAGAACAAGTGAAAATGGTGCTGCTGGATGTGTTGTGTTTGTGTAAGCGTGTGATTTATGTTTGCTGGAGTTTTTGTGAACTAGGACCTCGAACTGGTTCATATTTATACTCAAATGAGATGTTCTTGTGCTTGTGACACCAGGATAACTTGTTGGTGGTGATTCACCTGCTTGCAGTGGCCCTGCTCACCTCGAGCTGCCTCTGTGGACTTCTTGATGCACTCCTTTTAACACTGAAGATAGACTTCAGCAGGCTGCTATTCAGTTCATCTCCCCTTGTGGATGAATTTTTAATGTGCTGCTCAGTTCATCTCCCCATGGTGATAAAGTTGAGTCACAACCGAGTCATTGATCCTATCTTGATCTAGATATTTTGCTGGTTTACTTGGCTGTGAAGTTTTTGATTAGTGCATGTCGGTTTGGAAATGCTTAACTCAAGTGTGTGGACAATTAAGCTAGCAATTAGCTTAATAAGTGGTTTTAGGGTCCATTTGCCTAATTAATAGGCAAATGTGATTCCATATTTGTGGGCTCAAGTTTTATTTGTTTCCTGGTTTAATTTGTGGAGTTGTGAATTCATATGTTGCCTTGTTTATGTGATCAATATGCTCAGCTAGCACATGATGCCTTTGATAAATGTTGCCTAAAGATGAAGTGCTAAGCTTATGCCTTTGCCCCTCTTGTTGCCTTTGGATTTATTGAGCATGATCAAACAGATCAGTCCCTTTATTGTCTCAGGATTTTATTTGCATTCTCCACACTAGTCTAACCAAACCATAGTTTTGGTTAGGCTAAAAACCAGGTTTCATACAACAACATGCCAGCACCAAATGGTGTTGGCAACATTTTAATCATAACCCCCATTTCTACTTGTTTTTGTTGTTTATTTTGCAGGTGAGAAGATCTCCTGAAGTTTTAGAAGTCAGGATGTAGTTTTTAGGATTTTATTTCACTCTTTTGTAAGCTCACACTTGATGTAATTATAAAGTTTTTAATCTGTTTGTAATGGGCAGATTGTAATAATTTAGTTACTTGCATTTGGGTGGATGAACTCTTGTAATGAAATGGATTCAAACATGTGTTTGATTTGTATTTGAACTTGTGGATGAAATGATGATTCTTATTTGATATTGAGATAATATGTGTATATGTCTTGTGTTAAATCATATGGAATGATTCATTCCTTTTTATTATCTTTATTTCACTTGTGTTGTTGATTTTATAATATATGTGTATAAAGATTGGATAAGATGTTGAAATGGTTCATTTGATTGAATTAATATCTTGTCATAATATTTAATTGTGTTCAAAATGTTTTTAAGATATGTCAAGGTCATGTCGAATTCTTGAATGACTTGACAAATGATTTTAGTTTGTAGTTAGTTATAAAGATCATGTCGAAGTTTATCCCACTTAACACGATGATCTAAACCCTAATTCATCGAGTCGAGAGAAACATCGATCACTTTGCATCGTTTAATTTAACGCGCCAAAATTTCCCGTGTTTTCAGATGCATGTCATGCAAATGCACAAATTCAAATTCTACCCTTCCGACTCTCTAAACTACGGAATTTCCTCAAAAATGAAAGACCAGTGTCGTTCTGAACTGAATAGTTATTCAGTTAGCAGTTACCCGCCATGTTCAGGCCGGCAAGTCAGCAGCCCGATACGACGCTCGTCGGCGGGAACCTGCTTATGGCAGATCACCGGAATTAGAGCGATCGCGCGCCGGCGTCGAACGTGCGCCGCCTTTCCCCGGCATGATGGTCGAGGCAACGCAGTCCGGGCAGCCGGACCTGGGCGGCCTAGTGGAGGAGCTGTGCGCGTCGGGCCGCTCCGCCGAGGCGCACCACCGCGTCGCGCTCCTCTTCTCCTCCTCATCCCCGTCGCGCCGCCTCGACGCACCCACCGCCAACGCTCTCCTTCGCCGTCTCCTCCGCGCCCGCACGCCCCTGCTCACGCTCCGCCTCCTCCAGGCCGCCCCTTTCGTCCCCTCCCTCCCCAACTACAACCGCCTCCTCGCCGCAGTCCTCTCCTCCGCCGCAGCACCCTGCCTCCTCCTCCTAGGCGTAGCGCACCACCTCTTCTTCCGCATGCGCGTGGCCCCGGACGCCGCGTCCTACGCCGCGCTCCTCGACGGGTACGCCCGCGCCGCTGATCCTCGCGCCGCCCAGAAGCTGCTCGACGAAATGCACCACTGGGGGCTCGCTCCCAGCTCCCTCGCGCAAACCTACCTCGTCAAGGCCTTCCTCCGCAGCCGCGACGTCAACGCGGCCATGGACCTCGTCGACAACCAGCTCTGGCCAAGCATGGAGCGGTCCCGTGATGAGGAGGACCAGGGAGTCAAGAACGCCGCGTTTGCCAACCTCGTGCAGTGCCTGTGTGGCGAGGGGTTCTTCCACCTTGTCTTCCGCGTCGCGGATGAGATGCCGCAGCGACGGTGTCGTGTCCCCGACGAGTTCGCCTACGCCCAGATGATCGACTCGCTGTGCCGGGCTGGGCAGCACCATGGCGCGTCCAGGATAGTGTACATCATGGGGAAGAAGGGCATGTGCCCGAGCACCGTCTCTTACAACTGCATTGTTCACGGGCTGTGCATGAGTAACAAGCCCGGCGGACGCCTGAGGGCATACCAGCTGGTGATGGAAGGTCTGCCTTTTGGGTATCGACCAAGAGAGGTGACATACAAGCTACTCGTCGAGGAGCTCTGCCGGGAGAAACAGCTCGCCAAGGCCAAGGATGTCCTGGAACTCATGGTGCAGCCCCAAATTGATCTTGATGAGGAGACCAGGACTAGGCTATACAATATCTTCCTTGGGGCACTGCGTGCTGTGGACAACCCCAGCGAGCAGCTTAGTGTGCTCGTGTCCATGCTACAGGGAGAATGCAGGCCAGATGTAATCACTATGAACACTGTTGTCCATGGCTTCTGCAAAGTTGGGCGGGCCCAGGAGGCCAGAAAGATTGTGGATGACATGATTAACGGGAAATTTTGTGCTCCTGATGTCGTCACCTTTACCACTCTCATTTCTGGATACCTGATGTAGGTGAGCATGCAGAAGCCCTCCATGTGCTGCAGACTTTGATGCCCAGGCGGCGGTGCGCCCCTAATGTTGTCACCTACAATTCTGTCCTCAAGGGACTGTTCTTCCTTGGGCTAGTTGACACAGCAATGCAGGTCATCGATGAAATGAAGTCAAATAATGTTGTTGCCGACGCTGTGACTCACACTGTAGTGATCAAAGGGCTGTGCGATGCGGGCCAACTCGAGAGGGCAAAGGCATTCTGGGACAATGTAGTCTGGCCATCAGGGGTACATGATGGTTATGTGTACAGTGCAATCTTCAGAGGCCTTTGCAAACTTGGGAAACTGGAACAGGCATGCGATTTCCTGTTTGAGTTGGTAGACTGTGGGGTTTGTCCTGGTGTCGTGTGCTACAACATACTCATCGACACTGCCTGCAAGCAGGGATCGAAGAAGGTTGTCTATCAGGTGGTGAAGGAGATGAGAAGGAATGGCCTTTCACCGGATGCTGTGACTTGGAGGATTCTTGACAAATTACATCTCTATTGCAATGTAAAACAAGAGGAGGAGCACCAGCTCCCCAGTTGTGATATGGATCAAAGTTGTGCAGATGACAGAGTAGAGCCTCCCATCTCGATTAAAAACGAGATACCTTCGTTGTTGTCATCGTCAAAACGTCTGGATGAAGTATACAAGAACAACAACGAGGCTAAGGTTGAAGAAGTTAGATGCTCACCAGAAATGCCTCAGAACCCATCAAATCTTACTGAACCGGACAAAGAACATGACCATGTGATGGATGATTCAGCGATTGGAATAACAATGGACAAGGTTTATACAATCAGGGACGATGGCTTCAACAAGCAGGAGAAGCAACCTCTAAAGAACCACTGTCTAGAGTAGCCAGAAAGGTTTTTGGCCTGCTCTAGAACAAGAACTAGTGTTGCTGGTTAGAAGGGGAACAGGTTAGAACATTGTACAATGGAGGCTGAGTTTTTGTTTTTATTTTTGACTTGACAATGGAGAGTCAGTGAATTAGAGACAACTGCAAACTTGAAACCTGTTGAATTATGAAACAATAAAGCTTGAGCTTGATTGACATGACTGATATTTGTCACACTTCACATAAGTTTGTCAATAACCATCTTGCATGTTTTACATTTGCCTTTCTACTCTTGAATTACTTTTCATCTTTTCAGAAAACGTTGGAGAAATGGAGAGTAAAGAATGCTGCATATATGGTCATCATGTTTATCTTTCTATTACCATCATGTTTAGCGCTTTCATCCAGTCCGAAATGAATAGCTCAATTGACTACCTGCACATAAATGAGAGCTCCACCTTGGTTTTATGTAATTTTTCTCTATGGTTTTAGAAGCACATGAACCCTCACGAGTTAGCTTGATTAAATTCTAACCATGTCGATTGAAACAATTATGCAAAGTGTTCGTTGGTTCCTATTTTCTGAACAAAGACATCGGTGGGGAGACAAACAAATCAATTGATGTGTATATATTCTGTTGGCTGATTAAAATGTTCAGATAAATTCCTCTACGTGAACAAACACCATTGCAGAACTTGTGATGGCAGTACATTATTGGTTTTCATCGCTATTCTTCTTAATCTCAAAATCCACAAAGTTCGTGTATTTTGTTGATAAAATTTGCCGACTCGTAGTGATGAGTCTGTTGTTTTATTTGTATTCTTTTTTCTCATAATAATGCAGCTGTGGCTTAGACATAGGAATAACTGTTCCAAAGAACCTGAAGAATTCTTCGAGACTTGACATCACAAGCTTGTTTATCATAAATTGATCAGGATATGTTCTGCATGTGTACGTGTGTGTTCACCATACTTGTCAGAATGGATGGATAACTTCATTTGTCTGCTCAGGTGGGGAATGATCAGGTAATCATCTCCCTTGTAAAGCAGTATATAGGTTGATGCTAATCATACTATCACATAATCAAGCAAGACACTCCTATTTTTCTTGCATTATGGAACCAAATTGTTTGCATACTTATAATTCTTTGGGTATAAAAACTATACAATTGTTTTGAGGAGCAAATAGGAATAATCAGGAAGGAACAATTCAAATGTTCAGGGCTTAGAGTATGACATTGCTTGTAGTGCCTAAACCTCACACTGTATCCCCATTGTTTTCTAGAAAATAACATTATGCTCTACTCTGTAACAGACTAGTGATATGTCGATGCAGCATCTGTCCTTAAAACAGGATTATGTACTCTGTAGATATTGAAGTAACTCTTTTTAGACTCTGGTTTGGTGCATACTATCGGCTACAGGCTATAAAAGAGGTATGCTCTGCTTCATGATTCTCCTAATTATAGCTTTATTATATTCCCTAAAGTGTACTCTGTTCTCCGGATCATATATATTTCATTCCCTAAAGTTATGTACTGTTTTCACCAAGCTATAGAAGAGATAGTTCTGCATAGTCCGCGTGGATGTCCAATAATGAAATTGCCATCCTGATTTTGTGTGCGATTTCCTAGTTGTACAATTTACACACCTACATAGTTGCACATTTCCAGTGCCTACATAGTTGCACATTTCCAGTATCGATATTGCACAGACAATTTCATGTGTAATTTATAAAATGTCAGCTAGTTAGTTGCCACTGCTAACTTGCTAACTGCTAACTGTGAAGTTGCGAAAATATTTCTTTGTGCAAACTTTTCAGTGTGCAACTTGGCGGTGATATGTTTATAATACTACTGTATACCTAACATAATTTGAAAACATATTGCACAAATATTTCCATATTTAGTTTTTTTTTGGTTTTTTATGTAATAATTTACTATTTTTATTTAAAAAAATCGTCTTTTAGCTGGACTGTGATTGCAAAAGGTAAATGATACAATAGTTGAAAAGGGCTAGTGGTTTGTAATTGGCCAGCGAAGCCCAATCGTATAATCGTATATGGGCCAACTGCTGCATCGTTAGCTGTCGACTTGGATAGAGTCCTTCCAAGTTCCATTCCCTCAAAAAGAAAAAGAAAAGGATAGAGTCCTTCCAGAAAACAAAACCTCCACGCTCAAAGCGGTTACCACGGTACCGCCGCCAGGCTCGCGCATCATCCAGGATTCAAGCATTACTCGGAAACGAGGACGCAGATCTCGGCAGAACGCATGAGCAAGCGAAACCGGCGTAACCTTGCCGGTTCCGTTCGATGCGGCGGCGGCGATCATCCCTTGCGCAGCCGATGCCACGGCGAGGAACGGTCAGTTCAAAATTCCCGCGTCCTCAATCTTAATCTCTCTTGTTTTCTAACTAATGGGTCTCTACGCGCAGGCGAGATTGGCCCAACCTCACGTCGGTGCTCGTCGACGACATCGCCGGCCGTCTGCTCCGCTACGACCTGGCCGAGTACATCCGCCTCCGCGCCGCGTGCAAGGAGTGGAGAAACTGCACCGCTGACCCGCGCGAGCGCGAGGGCGGCAGCCTCTTCCGCCCGCGCCGCTGGATCATGCTGTCCAACCGCACCGACGGCGACAGCCGCCGCTTCCTCAACCTCTCCACGGGCGCCTGCGCTCGGGTCGACCTGCCGGAGCTCTACACCCACCACCTCGAGACCAGCGCCGAGGGCCTCCTGCTCCTGCGCCACAAGTCGAGCCACGCTGCGCGCCTCCTCAACCCGCTCACCAGGGCCCTCATCGACCTCCCGCCCATCGCCGCAGACCTCGGCAGCGCGTTCACTGTCTGGACTGGACTGTTCGTGTGCGCGTCGCGCGTCATCTACGCCGGCATCTCCGACGAGACCTCCCCGCCGTCGGTCGTGCTCTTGATGAATGACGGCCGTCGGCGTGCCATTGTATACGCCAAGCCCGGTGACCGGCGGTGGGCGGTGATGGACGACGAGCCCTGGAGATCCCTCCCCATATCACGCCGGTACTCGTCGGCGTTGACACTGCAGGGACGCTTCTACTTTGCGACCCTCGAAGGGAACATAATGCATGTGAGGCTTGGTCCCGAGCCTCGGCAGGTGCCCATAGTCACGAACCAGCCCATGACTGTGAACAACAAGTTCTCTTACCTCGTCCCTCCTGACAACGGCAGCAGCATGCTCATGGTGCAATACCGCTTCAGGCTTGAAAACCTAAATGCTGACGGGCGGAAGATCATGAATCAGTTGGTGGAGAACAAGTCCAGGAAGTACAGGTTGAGCCCGGTCAAGGTGTTGAAGGTGGATGTGGCTGAGAGGACGATCCTCCCGGTGGAGGACATTGGCCGCCACCGGGCGGTGTTCGTCGGGGAGGCGGCCTGCTTTTCACTCTCGTCCAGGAGCTTTCCGTGCGTGGCAGGGAATGCGGTGTACCTGGGGGCGACCGGTGTGCGCTTCCCTCCCATCGGCGTGTGCTACCTGACAGACAAGAATATGGATCCGGCATTTCAGTTCACCACGGAGGATGAAAGGCTAATGGTGATGGAAAACAGAGGGCTGAAAGGATACCGGCAGTACAGACCAGAGCTGAATCTAGTGCCTCTTGCTCGCCCTTGTACCCTCCAAGAGTACCTCGTCTGTTGCGCGGGCCTCCTTGGCGGTCTCAAGGACTAATCTTGAGCTAGTTAAGCATGTAGCCTATCTCTATTCTAAAAAAAGTTCTTTTATCTGTTGTTAGCTTATGTGTCGTTGAAACATCAACGCTATAGCTCCTTACTTCATTTCTCCCTTGTGTTTCCCTAGGAAATTCTGAAACATTGACACTGAAGTGTAGATTTATGCAAACAAAACCACCCGTTACCTATGAAATTCGAGCTGATGTATGCTTGAAATGCTTATTCGGTTGATTTCTCCCTTTTCTGTTGCTCCAGGAAATTCTGAAAGATGAACATAAGCTAGTCTAGAATTATTTTAAGTATTCTTGAAATATCACACGGTTCTGAAGCCATGTACAAAATTCATAGGTAACTATGGTGCCAAACCAGATAACAGGAACCAAACTGAGCACACAGACGTGAGAATTTCCAATAGCAAAGCCTATGCACTTGCTTCTTTATCCCATAAGCCTATACTTACCAAGCTCTGAATAGATTGAATATTGATTCGGTAGATTTGTCATGCCAAAATATTCATTCAATAGAACTACAACAATCTATGGATTCAGACATGCAGGCACACCAAGTTAAGCGAAACTGAACTCGCTATAACAGTCACTTTTGTATGATAACACAATCACTTACATTGCATAGCACACAACATCTTATGCCAGCACTTGAGAAAGAAAGGACATAACACTATAACAGTACTCATCCTTTGTGACAAGATAGTTTTACTGATTGTATAGCTTCCAAATTTGCGCTCTAGGCCCGAGCTTTCCCTAAGAACCATACCAAAAATAATTCCTCCTTTATTTTTCGCTATTTTGGTCATAGAAATTTCACCAATTTGGGAAATTTTGCACCTCGCTACGACAAACCTACCCTATACATGCATGGTGATCAAAGGCAGCCAAATCCAACTCGTATGTGTTGTTTCCCGCGTACCGGTACAACCGGACCCCGATACTAGCGGGCCAATATCCGGGCCAAGTACCGGGACTCTCCAAGGGGCAAGGAGATGTGCATTCAGTTCCACTCGTAGGGGTGCCTGAACCTGAACCATGAAGGGCCGGTACTTCGGAGACCCGGGTACAACCAGGCCATGTACCGGACACCCAACAACTAGGCCCAAGTATCGGACCAATTACTGGGATTTACCCGAGAGATGTGCACGGGTGCCCACCCTTGGGGGTGTACCCCGGTACCTGACCACCATATCTTGTACATGTGATTTTATTTTCACCATATCTTCTGAAACGGATCTCCTCTTGATAGTATGATTTTACTACCGCTCAAATATAAAGAAAAACACATCAGGCACCATTTACTGGGCTTTTACCCGAGAGATGCCTAGGTGAGGCAATTGGCATTCGCCTAGTGCCTAGTGCCTAGTGCTTAGGCAACGCTTAAGCGCAACCTAGGCCGTCGTCTAGTTTTGAACATCATGTGTCTTTTTGGGTTATAACATGAGTATAAATATTAGTTAGAACATGTAGATGGGTAAAGTACCAACAACGGTCATTCGAATATGATCCATTTGGCTCATCGGTGCAATATGGCATGGTTTTCTCGTTGAAAAATACAATCTCCTTGTTGCCTTGCCTAGACTTTGCTTATGCCCTAGGCGAGCCGTTTGTCTGCCGCCTAATACCTAAGCGTGCTAAGGCGTCGCCTTGGCGCTCTGCCTTTTCCAATAGAGTTGGCATCTGACCACTTGCACAACCGGGGGCAGGTACAACCACAGTATGACCGGACCTGCAGACCAGAAAATTACAAGTAGATTTAAGGGTGATCTCTCACTACCATAGGAAATTTAGGGTGCGTATTTTATGGTTGCATATGTGTTCTGATTTTTACCATAGTTTTCGAAGTAGATCCCCTCTTGGTAGTGCGGTTTCCCTACGAATCAGATATAAACGAAAACGTCGAGCGCCGTCTGTTTTTTTCACCTTCATGGATCTCCAACCATCTTGTGCATTTTAAAATAGTCCTGTTACGACTCCAGAACATGTTTAATCCGCCAAACATGTTATCATTAACACCAAAACTATTTTATCATTAACACCAAAAACACTTACGAAGAGAAATGCCCTTTTGGTCGCCCTCTGGGCGGTGAGGGGATGAAAGGGAGGAGGTGCTCGACGGCTATGGTTTTCTGCCATGCCGTCGTGTGAGCGACACAGAAGTCGGGAGTGAGGGGAGGAGATCTCTGTGCAAACCGACTTGTGTTCTTTCACCGTTTTCATTTATACAGTTCTAATCCATCATTTGTACAAGTCCTCTTGAAAATGGTTAACCAAATGTGTAACTTGTTATGTTGTCCATGTAAGAACTCCTAATTCATCATGTCATTATAAAAAGGCCATCACTAGGTGTAGGTGGACCTAAAAAAGGTCAAAAATCATTCCTCCCCACCATAGGATCGGCATCCAATCCTTAGAATCATCTACATTATGATTTTGCATATTAGTCCACACTTTTTTTTTGGAAAATCAACCTGCACTACAAAGCAGCTCCATTTAAACAAAAAGGTATATCGCGTTGTCCCTGACCTTTCCGATATTTACAGCAGTAATGATACCTTACCCCTAATATTGCAACAAAAATTCTCTTCCCGTGTATACATAATATATACTATTGCAACACGTGTTGCAATAAGGAAAAAGTAAATATTTGTAAGGAAAATACTTATTTTTCCATAGCACACTTATTCTTTAGCAAAATTAAAATCATTTTCCCGCGGCAACGAGCCTCCAAAACCAAAGTATTTTTCTGGGCAACAAACAAATAAATAGTAAGTTTTTCGAATAATCTGAATCGAAGTATCAAAAAATAATTCCAATTATTGAGTACGAATAATTTGAAATAAAATCAATGTAAAAGTGGTTAAACAACAATTTATTGCCTCATATTACTTTGCGATGAAAATTCTTCGTAAACAACAATTTCTTTAGCGTATTCTTCGTAATTAATGGACAAAGCAAAACTTTTGCTTTCGTTTCAAAACAAAAATCACCAACAATATCAATAGAAATCACGAACAAAAAACCATGTATTTGCAGCAATTTAAACTGATTTGACGGCGCTTGGTTGGGTTTACTCCGTGGCGTGTGGTAACCGATTCATAAATTCCGGGCGAGCGAATCAGGTCGAATTTGGAACGCTTTGCACTCAAGCAAACGTCTTAGCACGGACGGCAGCTAGCACCCGAGCCCGAGCGTAGCTAGCCCAGATGTCTCATCCATGCGCGACGTTTTACCCCGTCCGTCGTCGCCTCCCACACTCACTCTCGCTGTACATCCATCCGTCCGTCAATCCGGACGTCTTTTCCCCTTGTAAACGAGAGCTTACGCAACTCATTCAAGTTGACGATGGATGGATGTCTGGGTTGCGTGTGCATCTCGTGAAAAAATCTACGAGGGTTTCAGCGAGGCGGCATGGGTAAAGCCTGAAGGAAAAGTTTACCGGCTCGCGTGCGAGCGTGGCTCTTCCATGGCGGACACCGCCGTGGCCGTTCACCGATCGATCAGCCGGCGGCGAGGCATGGCCGCATGGTGTGCTGCCGGCCGAAGGGGTACCTGTATGTACACAGTGCCCTGCACTTTGCTTAATTAATCACCCCCCAGGATACTGACGTACGAACAGATTGCGACGACAGTGGTCATGCATGTTAGGTCTCTCTCCACCTATATATGGATCCTTAGTTTTTGTTAAGAGAGGCCAGGTAGCGTATGTGTCCTAGTTAGGAATTAGGGGTCCCTGTGATCCAGATGCATCCACATGCATGCCGGGGCACAGTCGAAACAACCCAAACTATAGTGTTTTTTGTAGAAGAAAAGAAGAACATGATAGATTAGTATACTCGGTTGCCCCTCTGTAATCGATCTGTCGGATTGATCAGAGAAGAACTCCACACGCCGACTCACAGTGTTGTTTGTCTGGAAAGGGCCATGGATGTGGCCTGCAGAGTGCAGACTGACCTCGCAACAGCCACTGTTTTGCCAACGACATGGAAAACCCATTTAATTTTGTATTTGGCGATTTGGCACGGAGATGGCCATGAACCATACCAGCAGCGTCAGGTGAGCGGGAGCAGAAGATTTGGGACAAGTTGCCTGCGTGACAGGCGCGTAAGTGGCCCGACAGGATTGCAGCGAAGTGAGGCTTGACAGCCTCACCACTGGCCCCTGCTCTGCCTCTGCTCCCATTTCCACCCAAAAAAACTA
This sequence comes from Poa pratensis, assembly GCA_947311845.1. Classification (NCBI taxonomy): domain Eukaryota; kingdom Viridiplantae; phylum Streptophyta; class Magnoliopsida; order Poales; family Poaceae; genus Poa; species Poa pratensis. Next base: position 33,165,778 of record CAMZMU010000098.1, on the reverse strand, counting down.
GTAGTCGATACCGCTGCTGCTCTGCAGTTCCAAGTCTCCCTACGTCCAGCAAAATCGCTTGTCTTCCTTCTGGGACGGGTATAAAAAGGGAAGGGCTTCCTCTGCCTCCTCTTCAGACAAAGACTACGGTTGCAGCGTATAGAGATGCTCGCCGGCCGCTCTGAGGATCGGCGAGAAGGACCGCGCTGGAGAAGCAGGGCACGTGCATGCATACAAGCGTGTTCGATCTCCTCCTGCCTTGCGGGAAGGGATCAGAGCTATGCTGCCTGTACTGCACGTGTTCTTCTCCTCCATCCCGGTCTTTCTCGCTTCGGAGTCAGCAGAGATTCAGAGCTAAGATACTGCCATGCTCGACCTCAAGGTATGCAATATCGATGGATAGTGTACTATCTTCGATCTTTGATCCGCTGTTAATTCCGCGGCGACACTGATCCATGCATGCCCGGCCGGTCGAGAAGGCGCAATGCATTTTCCTTCTTGACTTTCTTGGTGTAAAACATTTACGGTGAATTCTTGCTTTCCTTGGTACCTATTCCTAATTCGTATCAATGGCGTAACTTTGATACTTCCAATTCGCGGAAGAACAGGTTTGCACGTTCCTAGACAATTTTTAATCTTTAGACTTCGAGGCCGGTGGATACTTATTTTAATCCCAAAGGAATAATACAAGTTACGTTCCCCATCTCTCTCTTCTCTATATATAACTACTCCAATTGGCATGTTTTGAAGCGGCAAGTACGAATCAAATAAGTTTTGCCTCTTGTTGTTTTCCTCTTCCCTTTAACAATTTGTCAATCGCTGGTAATGAAGATTCAACGCACGAGACAGAGGAACTGACAAGTGTGTGCGCGGCTGCCCGTTGAGTGTGTCAAAAAATGGCGTGTTCTTCTCACACTACGACTCCCAATTCGAGAGCTTTGTAGTATGCACATTTGGCCCGATTTGTTAAACCGGATCTACCATCGAGTTTTAGTGTGGTGCACTCCACGCCGTAGTTTGCATAATTACATCGCAGGATTGGCTGCTGATTAATTACAGACAGCTACGTCAGAGACAAATTTCCGGTGACCGTCGCTGTCCCGCCGATTCGCGGTGGCCTGGTCGGATTTGCGGCTTTAACTCGGACAGATTTTCATCGTGAAATCATGCATTTTCTTCGAGTAGCTCGTACGGCGCTGAGAGAGATGCATGATAGCCGCTCCGGTAATTAATCTTGGTTTATTTGGTGAGGGAGACTGGCCTCTTGGCACCAGGCTAGGGGCGATGGAGGCTATAGGCTTGGCCCTCTGGGATGGTGGAGAGGGATACGGATCCGATCAAGGAGGCAAGTGCAACGAGCAATTGCAACGACGTGCATGGAGCACTCGCCAAAGGCCACAACGAAAGCTTGCGATCGATGACAATAGTAGGAATCATTTCACTCTTTTGCGTCCTTAATTTACAATCGATCCCCGCGTCCATTTTTTTTCCATAACACGATACGCTCACATACATGTGCACACACTCACCCCTGTGAACGCACACCCTACCCCAATGAGCACTTCCGAGAGATTGAGTTGGCAGTCGAGTCTTGAGATTGACGAAATCACCACAGACACCCCGTTGTCGATAGGAAAATCGTCTCCCACTAAAGAATATTCCGTCTAAATTAGAAACATTAGTGTCAAACCTGTGGGTTGAACTCTGATATGCTGGGTATAACCATCCTCCTAACTATCCTATCACAGGCATGTTCTCTACGTCAATTCTCTTTACGAAAGTGTCGATATATAGTGTTGCTTTACAATAGATGTATTGAGATCCAACACGATTGAACGAAGCCCCAGTATAATAGGGCTACTCCCTTTCTTCCAATTTTACCATTGTAATATTAATTGTATAACACAAAAGTTATACCATTAGAAAAGAAAACATATCCAAATTTCTAATGGTACAACTTTTGTCATATATAACATGTATTACGTTTGTCAAATTGACAATCTTGTGATACGGATAGGACCAATAAACTGGAAGAGATGGAGTAGCTAGCATCGAAAAAACATCGGGCAAAAAAATTCAAATCTTGATTTTTCTTCCAACAAATTTAAAATACGAACTCGTTTTATGGAATTTAACACAATTGCCAAGGCTCGGCGCAACCGACGACAGCACCAAAGTTAAGCATGTCAGCCTCATGGATCAACACGGAGAAGATGTCCACTGACCGTGACGGTGAGGCAAGGATGACATGGCTCATGGCATGACACCTACAGCAAGTAAGCCATCATCATGGCCATCCACAAAAGGTGACAGTGGGCCGGGTTTAATATCAAGCATCTTTAACCACCACATCAGTTTGGCCAGGGCCGATCCAGAGATATCAGGGACCCGGAGCGAAACGATATTCCTGGCGCCTTAATATAAACTTCATGATAATGATTAATATATGTATGTATATAAAATGTCATGTCATGTTAAAATTTTCTTCTACTGTCAACGGAATCATGTATGTATATAATATTATAACACAAGTTCAAATTCAAAATACAAAGTTTAAATAGGAATTCAAGTTTAAATCATGACATATCAAACATCCGCCAGCTGAGTCGCTTTGATAGTCCACATGTGCTGCACGAGGTCATTGTGCAGCTGCAGATGCTTTGTTCCATCACGAATTGCCGATGTATGGCAAGAAATTCTGCATACTGCGTCGGCACGCCCGGCTGTGGATTGGCCATAGGCCCCTGTAAATCAAACACTTCGCCGACCAGTTGCCTCCTCGTATCACGCTCGTCCTCAATGATCATGTTGTGCATGATAACACAAGCATTCATGATCTCACACATTTCATCTAGCGACCATGAAAGACAAGAGTAGCGGACAACGGCAAACCTGGCCTGGAGCACACCAAAAGCCCGCTCCACATCTTTGCGAACTGACTCTTACTTCTTTGCAAAATGGCAATCTGTCTCGCCGACAAGGTTGCGGATGGTCTTCACAAATGTAGACCAAGTGGGATAGATGCCGTCAGCAAGATAGTACCCCTTGTCGTACTCATGGCCATTGATCACATAGTTGCATGGTGGAGTTAGGCCATCACAAAGTTTTTTGAACACATTGGAGCGGTGGAGCACATTGATGTCATTGGCGGCACCGGCGGTGCCAAAATACTCATGCCATATCCAAAGATCATAATCTGCCACGGCCTCAAGTATACCACTTCACTTTCCGTGATGCCCTGACTTGTACATGATCTCGTCGACGCTGTCCATTGCCTATTTAACGAAACAAAGCACTGAAACCAGGCCAAGAATGACGAATCAATAAAATCAGCCTATCAACCAATGGCCGAACAGGTTGCGGGCGGGGCGGGAGGAAAGAAGAGGCGTACCCGGCCGGAAACTAGCTGCGCCGGCGCTAGACAGGTCGCAGGTCGCCGCGGCAGGCGGGTCTGTGTTAGCGCTGCGGCTAGGTCCCCGAGGTGCGAATCAAGCAGGCGGCGACGAGAGTGGCAGCGATGGTGCGAATCGCCGGCGAGAGGAAAAAGAAGGAGGGTGTGGGGAGCGAATGATTCAGGTCACGCCGGGCTGTGCCTATGACGGGCGAGCCACCCCTGTCGGAGGGCATGTCCGCCCCATGTCCGGCATCCCCGAGAGGGTCTCCAAACTTGGAGGCCCTTTCAGGGGTGCCGGACACGAATTTGCTCGGGGCGACCCTTTGGGGGTGCCGCTGGTGGCGGTTTTTTGGCGTCCGGACCCCATTGGGCCTTTGAGCGTCACTTGGAGGCCCCCGATGGAGATGCTCTAATGGCGCTGCATCTAAACTCTTTGACCACTGCATATACATTACCTAGCAGGGGGGCCCTTGGTTCCAGGGCCCCGGGGCGACCGCCCCTCCTGCCCCCCTCAGGACCGGGCCTGAGTTTGGCGGTCAAATTATTTTGGGAAATAGTTACAAAAACGGTAAAAGAGTTTCAAAATTGTACACAGTTGAGGCATTTTCGAAGAGATTTTGTACCATTCCAACACATAGTAATTTTTCGGGATATAGCAAACATATCCTGATATCATATGGTTTTGATATTCGTAACTTAGCTAAAAGTCATACTTTCAAGGTTTAAGACATTTTAAATAAAATCCATATAAGTAGAACTACAAAAAGGAATATGGACATGTGGATTTTTCATAAATATTACGACCATTTCTGATCTATACTTACTCTGACTTCAAAGCTCTTTTTACACTAAGTTGTTCTTTCTTAACATAGCTTGGTGTATGGTAACTTAATTTGTTATTCTTTAGTCTGGAGTATATTATAGTAAGGCATAGCCTAGTGGTGGGGAGGGATTGATACCTTTGTGCTCATCCGAGTCTGAGCCCTGTTACTCGCAATTTCGGTGATGCATCATTCTTCTTCATTAAACGCGACATGCTCCTCCCTTGTCGCGCTCATTCTTTTTTAGCTTGGAGTATCTTCTAACCAAATCTCATGTCGTGTGTATGTCCACGTATTTTTTACACGCTTGACTTTTTTTCACAATGTTCGGTTTATAGATCTTTTAAAACAGTGGAGTATTTTTTTCATTAAGTTACAACATCACCATCACCCGATCCTACAATCATGCAAAATTTGTTCGAGTTCTTCCTACTATTGCACATACACGCATGCAAGGGCACCTCTCCCCATCGCCAATCGGGGCGTCGTCGGGCACAAGATCGATGCACGGCAGGTCCAACCATCGATCGGGGTGAAAGCCGACGAGAAGCAAGCGCAAGGGCACACGCAAAGGCCAGCCACGAATCAAAGAGTCAGCCATCACAGCACGGTCTCCATGCGCGTCCCGGGGGGCGGACAGAGGAGGAAAGCCCACCGACGGCGATCCAGGACGGCCGGGATTCCCGGGGGCAACCCACGATCTGACGGAATTTACCGCCGCATGTACCTGCCCACCGCCATACGGCCTCCTGTTCCAAGCTTCTTCCTGCCAGGGATGGACCTGTACTGCCACATGGAAACCGAAGAGATTCAGAATTCAGAAACGTAGTCCAATCCGTTTCCAGCTGCATCCGTCTGCTGCTCGCGAGTCACTGACATGAAGAAAGCTCGTGCCGATCGAGGTGACGGTGGGTGGGAGGGGAGTGGAAATGCGTCAGCTCAGATGGGTTGACTGCTTGATTGGCAGCTGCAGTCGAGTCTGTCGGGGGTCTGTGCTGTGCGTGCCATGCCATTGCGTGGGATTCTGCGAAAGGGCAGAGCACACCTAAAGCTAGCTTGAGCTTGAGTGACATGTGTATAGCTTGCGGCAATGGCTGGCCTACGGCCTACGGCGTAGACGGTAGACCAGTGGGTGGGAGACGCAATCGCACCTTCAGTACGTGTCACCGGACTCTGAACGCCTGGCGACGCGCGCGTATAATTTGTTCTGGTTCTTTGACAAGTTTTCAGCCACTAATGACGTTTAAGAAAACTTTGAACCAGATCTGTTTCCTTCCTAAAACGTTTGTTAAAGTGGCATTTTTGACAGCCAAAAGGTTAGCTAAAATGCTAAAGTCATTTAAAATAAGACATTCGCACTGACGTTTGGCAATCTGAGAGCCTTCAAGATTCTGATACGCCATTAAAGGATGGCTTATTTTAAATGACTTAGCTATTTCTTGCTAAGTTTTAGCTATAAAAAACTCCTTTGTAACATGCGTTTTAAGGGAGGGGTTAGGTCTGGTTTAAAGTTTATGAGTGGCCATTAGTTGCTGAAAGTTTTTAAAAGCCATTTAGGATAAACTGTACGACATGCGCACACGTAGTGGCTTTGTGTCAACCTCCACGGGCCGTGACACCGATTTTTAGTTTCAACATTTTTTTAATTTAACAAGGGCTGGTACAAGGACACCAAAAAAGATAAATGTACCCAATTTAAAATTTCAGCACAAATAAATGGTTTTGAAAAAATCATAATCTAGGCAATAATCTATTTTATTATATAAATATGAGCATGCGAATGACCAACTTGTTGAAGATTTTTAGCATGACATACTTCGCAAACTACGGAATCTATGTGTATTTTGATCTTTGGGCATGTTGCCCATATGTATTTATCATCAAAGCATGAGGACCATGTCAATAATCTCTTGTATATTCTATGCTTAATAATGTACCACTATATTTATTGGAGAGATCAAATAAATCCATCAACGCAGGACTATTTTTGTGTATAAGAGTAAACCACTAGCATGCCCTCTTACATGTTAAGGTTTGAGATATCTTAATATTTAGTGTCTTTGTTGCATTTTACTTTCAAGCAAAATATCAAACATTATTGTTTCTTTATTTATTTTTACTATACAGAATAAACCTAGGCCATATGTTGTTGTCTTAAAAACAACATAATAGATGATGTGCAATGATGAGGGTGAAGTAAAGGGCGTGCTCGACGATCGCGTTGTTGGGCGTCAGATACTAACACGAGTTACACTATATTTTTTATTGACCGGATTCAACCTCGAATCACTGATGAGAGAGAGGTCTAGTCCCATTGAGCAACCTTGGGTGCATGAATGTGATAACACCGTTGTGCATCGTGGAATCCCGCCCACACACCACAACAACCGTTAAAATTATTTCCATGATATCGAAGTTCGGAGGGATCCCGTTGGAGAAATCCCGAGAGGAAAGAAAGGCACTATAGTCTTGTTTGTTCCGTGCACTTGGTCTATAAAGTGGGGTTGCCTTGGTCCAGGGTTGCCCACTAATGGGCATAGTGGGATTCCATCTCTTTTTATGGGTTTCTTTCCTTCTTTATTCCTTTTAACTTCACCATTTGATCTTTCTTTTAGGCCCTGTATTTTCTCCCCCAATCATGTCGTATTTCTGGCGTTAGTTGGGGGCTATGCTAGCAGAAGGGGATCCTCTGAGTGAAGACCCAATTTTCATCGATACAACATTGTATCAACCGCATCTCTAAAGGAAAGCATTTCCTTTCTCGGTCTCGATCCCGCACCCACGTGTTTCACCAAGACTTAGTACTTCGTTGAAATCGTTTATACACACCCACAGAATGTCCGATTCACCTTTTATATATCCCTCTATTTATATCCCACGTTTTGTATCTATCCACTGTTCGCTTCTCCATATATACGCACCAATCTTCACATGGTGCAAGAAACACATCAAGTTGAAGTCTACCAAATCTTTTTAGAAAAATTCTAGACCACCACTTCGTCCATCACTGTTCACAACTCAGCAAGAATGAAAACCAAGCGTTCTCGCCATCCCTTCCACACGTTTCTTCGCTACTTGAGTCTCTACAGAACACAAAATTACCGGGGGAAAATCCTTCACAAGAGTTCTCGTGGCATTGCCAATTCTGCGAAAATTTCATCCCATTATAGTTATTGATCCCGATGGTACCCCTTCGAAGGAGCACGCCGATTTATTTAATTGTTAGTTTTTTAGGGGTACTAGCTAATTGCCCATGCGTTGCAACGGGTATAAATAATTTAATAGTTTCGTGTTAATCATTTAATTTTAAAATTCTTGTGCACATCAAGCATCATTCTAAAGTTTTGAGCAAAGCCATAATACTCTTTGATAACATGCTTTTTTCGGGTTAACTGGCACCCGGGTTCCAACAGAATTTTCGTGGGAATACCTTGCTAAGAAACGAATTAAGTTTCCTTTGTTCACGTTGACAATGATTCTATAAAGATAAAAAAAATCCATCTAAACATGCATCAAGCAAAGTACCGAACTACCTTTTAAATTGCTTGCCGAAACAAAGCCCATTCTGATATTTCAAACACGCCCAACTGATCGGTGAAACTCAAAGGAAGTTTCCTCCATTTCAAAAAAGAAAGTTTCATATTGTTGTACCGATCCTTCCAGTTAATGTGTACATCAGCTAAGCGAATATTTTTGTCAAATGAGTATGGTCATGATTTGCCAACCAGGCTATTGGATGGGTATATGAGTGACTTGAGTGACGAACAAGCAGTGTGTTCAAGTGCTGCGGCATGCAGGTAAATAACAAGTGACAAACCTCAGACAGAGTATGTACATGCAGATATACTGGTGCATGCTGGATCTTCTAGTGCGGCGGTGGAGAAGTTACTGAACTGTGGATACTCTGCCTTTTCGTTTAGCTGTTCTCGAGTGTAGAACAACATCTTCAACAGGCTAGGCAGCTTCAGATCTGCCATGTGTGACAAACATGGAGATCAAGAATCTTTAATACCAAACTCTGGCACAAGTATGCTAGCAGCTTGAAAGAGCCTAAACACCACAGAAAACTTCCATTCTATTTTTGAAACGAAGGTAAAAAAACAAGACATCATGCATCGCTGTGCGGATATGAATCGTGTATCCAAGAATCTCGAAAATATTCATCTAGATTTCTTTCAATGGCACATCTCAAAAAGATTTTAAACGAGAATCCCTCTGTAGTTCTATGACCCATGTGTATCAGTATATTCTATATTTATCGCTCGTCACACATGGCCAGCTTAAGAGTTACTTGTTTTGAGCTTTGGCAGTACCTGCTTATATTCATATGTAGTTATGTAACCTTCTGATAAATTCAGTTCGAAATTATACATTATGCTTCCCTGCATAGTTCTAGGTTTATTGATACACTTGTCAGTCTCAGTTTATTTACCAAAAGGTGGCTTATTCAAAACTTCAAAAAAATCTATCATTTCATATGGCACATGCATGCAGCTACACCTCAGTGGTATTGAATCAAAATAGATAATATATATCTAGGTGTTACTTAGTGCTTACCTTTCTCAATACCAGTTCAATTTTCTGGAGGATTGTCACTTAAAATAAAGTGACAATCTAATAATGCTAGAAGCATATACGGTGCAGGTGTCAAAATATCTGGAATGTCCACCCAAAAGACCAAAAGGCAAGACATGTTGCTGCGGCAAAAAAGGAAATGTAAAGCCAACATTGAATACATGCTTACAGTGGTCCATGTAGACACCATAACATCCTATTCTACTCCTAGCCGAATAAGTTGAGTCAGTAAATGACCCACCCAGGGTCCTTAAGAGCAAGTACAATAGTATAATCAGCTGTTAGATATAAGATAGTGCCATATCATTTATAGCCAACCTAATATCCAACAAGTATAATAGTTGGCTACAAATATGGGTTACTTTATTAATAGTTGGCCCACCTTCCACTCTTACAAAGTGCGTAAGAGCACGTGCTGCAGCTGACTCTTTCATGAGAGCCCGCTTCCACTCTCTCTGCTATTCTCTCTCTCCATGTAGGCATGAATATATTATTTAAATTCTTATAGCCTACTGACTGTACCTTATTGTACTTGCTCTAACACGTTCAACATCACTCATAAATAAAAGAATGCTCAGGTTTCATGTCAACACACATACATGTACAACTGAAAAAAATTGTTTGTGCATTTCTTTATCTCTAGTAGTACGGATTTTAACAACATCAAAAGATCTGAAAGCTTTGGATGTTTTTGTTGCCAACAAGTACTCACCTAAACATCTCTTCTCAGTATTTTGACCGATCCTCCTGAATAATGAAGCCCCCCGAATCGCGACACATGTGAAGATGCAGCCGTGTGCATTGGGAGTTAAGCGCTAGAACTCTTCCCAACCAGAATATTGAGCAGCTCAACCGTACATCCTCTGTCAAAATTAACAATCCCAAATCAAATGTAGTGTCTGATCTTGAAGATACTATTTAACGCTCTTCTACCCTGAGGATCAATTATGCCTGACGTGACAAAAACATAGTGCATGAAGTAGTCCTGCTTCTGATCATTTATTCAGAGTCATGAACAGCAGGTGGATTTAACAAAAATGGACAGTCGCCAACGGACACAGTTCTATCAGAAAAAGATGAAATTCTATTTTATTCATTAGCTAAAAATATACTAGTAAATATGAGGAAGAGCAGCCTGATAGTACACAAAATTCCCTTCAATCCTCATGTATTTGTCTTGATTTGGTTGCTACGTAGGTTGTTTTCAAGATAAGGAAGAGCAAAATGCTCAGAACCTTAGAGAACTGGAGCCTGCTATCCAAGACGAACTGAGTAGCACACTCTCATGCTCTCCACTGTACCGCGGCCATCTCTGTGCAACAATACGCTATTGGTAACCATGGCAGATACACAAGAGGCGGCGCGCCGCTGCAGGACGAGAGCGGGGAGGACATCATCGGCGGCGAGGGTACTTTGTAGCGCGTGGTTGCTCTGCCTCCGTCCCAGCTCTCCGCCGCCCTCTAATATCTCGGAACCGCCGGCGCGGAGGACCCTCCACTCATCCTCGCCGCATCGGTGCCAGCAAGATCCGAAGAAGATGAGATGCGGTGCCCGTGCGCCAGGGCCGCTCGTCGTCTTCAAGGCGGGGTCGTCGAGGTCGACGTCGCTCTACGCCGAACATGGGGTGAAGGACGGAGGCCCAGTCTTGAATGGGGCCAGACCGCCAGAGAGCACAGGGTGGATTTACAGCAGATCTAAAGCATGGATGGCGGCGACGACGTGCGATGGGTGGCATGGGGGAGCACGGGCAGTGTTTACTCGCGGGACGAAGCGTTTCGCTGCTCTTGATTGTTGCTGAAGCGGAGAACACGTTAATTACTCCTGATTGAACGCTGATTGATGGCCAATATGAAAAAAAAACAGCGGTGCGGGAATCTACACTACTTATAAAGAGAGAACATTATCTTTCTTACGTGCACCCAGAGAAACGCACACAGATCAACCAGCGCCCTCAGATCGTGCCCACTTAAAGAAATCGTACGACACAGATTAGTTTAATCATACAACAATCAGATTAACGGTTCAGATACATCCTGTCGACCTCGGCAGACCATGTTATGCCGAAAATTTTGCGCTCCGCCTACCCCGCTCGATCCCACTCCCACCCTGCTCCATGTCTCATCTGTATCCCTAATCCAAGATCGACAAAATAAAAACACAAGATCACAAACCACGCCGTCGGCGTCGCCGTCCAGCGCCACCATCCCCGGCCGGACGACTTCACCCGCAGGACGGCATCTCCCTCATCCCGGCCGACTCTGACCCGCAGGACTCGCTCGATGCCTTCACTCACTTTGCAGGCGGATGGGGTGGCCCGGCGATGCCTCTGCTTCATCCGCGCAACCTGCCCTCCTCTCCATTCTACATGTGGCGCCCCTGCCACGACCCATCCTCCGCACAGATGCCGCCTGCCCCTTGACGCCGACGCTTTCCATGGCGCCGTTGTTCAACAACGTTTTCTCCGCACCGCCACAATTCCCCAATGGCAGAAGACGCCCCGACGTGGCTTCCTAGAGACGATGACTGTCGACATCAACCACGACGCCACCGTCTGCCGCCACACTTCCCGGGCGCGACGGCCTGAAGGCTCTGACTACTGTAACTAAACTGCTCCTCTCTCAGCAATAGGCTGCCGGCTCAGCGGCGTGCGCGCTGCCTGATTAACTAGGATAGATACACATTCAGTAAAATATTACATAATGATAGTATAACTACCTCCCTTTGTCTATTTATCTATTGCCTCTGATTTTTAGTTTGACAAGCTTAGATTTGGACAATGATCATGTTGGATAGAAAGTAAGAGAAGCGTTTGTTGGAATTGTTGAGGATAATTTAGGCATTTAGATCTGATGATCATGCAAACTTTAAGTAATCTTTTCCTAGAATTTCCTGTGATTTTCAAATATCTTTTGCTCAAAAAGTGTATAGGTAACTTTGTTTTGCTAGGAGATGACTTGTATGATATGAAGCAAAAACTGAATGTTACTGGCAGTCAGCTTTCAGATTGGAACCAAAATCAAGTTAACATTTGCGCAAGGGATTCTGGTGATTTTTTACCATAACAACAGTGTTGTTCAAATGTAAGTTGGAGTGCCTGCACCTTGTCGTGTTTGTTTTGTTTCTAATGTTCATGTTGATGTTGTTCAACAGCAGATGTTCCTCCTATTTTTTGCTCTGATTGTCTTGGTTCTGTGCTGATAGCCTGATAATTTCCCACAGAACATTGGCTGCACGTGGATTCACTGAAGTGTTTTGTCACCAATAATTGGAGAACTCAAATTTTTGACTGACATGTAAGTTCGCTATCTTTCTTTGTGGATTGATAGCCTCAGGGCATAAGATAAGATCCATGAATTTGAGAAACCTTCACTTTCACTGTCCTGTAAAATGCCTTTTTTTCTAAAAAAAACTGTCCTGTGACTTCACTATCTTACTTGAGCGGAACATTAGCAATTTTTAAACTAAATGCATTCTTTAATGACTACATGTGTTGAATTCACACATGGGTGTGCTACGTCCTACATGAACTGATGCTCAAGTAAATTATGGATCTCCGAGTAATTTGTTCCAACCATTAGTGTGATCTTGCAGGTCAATGGCCGGTAACAGGATACCGGTGGCATCTACAGCTGTTTTGTTTTATGTTTTCAGTTGACAGTACGAACCTTTCAATGTTTAACAATAGGTATTATTCAAAGGTCAATAGAAACAAGGTTTCAATTCAATCTATTTAAATATGGATCAATCTAACAAATAGGTACTTCCTCCGATCCCAAAAAAGTGTCGTAGGTATTGCTATTAGTTTGCATGTAATCAGTCATTTCCTCCGACACTTATACTGGATCGGAGGGAGTAGTATTTCTTCTGCATGACATCTATGAAAATTTGGATCAATCCAAAATATGCATTAAATGGATTTTATACATGATAAACGACTTGTAATTTTCAGCTACTTTTTTAATAGTCCAGGCTGACGACAATCTAGGGTCAAGGATATATATCACGTCCAGGCTGACGACCAGCGTGTTTATGAACCTGAAACCACTAGATTCAGGGTTATAAAGAGCTAGAGGTAAATATATCCCCAGTTTTCTATGATTACATACTTTTATAAATTACTTGGTACTTAAGCTATATAGGCTGTTAGTCACTGACCAACCCACTTGTTTAGCATGATTCTTAACCTGTCATTGTGTACGAAGAAGCATTGACTGATATATATTTGTTTTTCTTTATATTCTAACAGATTTATGTGAGGACAAATAATCTAGGGCCAAGAATGAATTTTTGATATATTAACTAGGACTAATTTATTATTAGCGTCAAGTGGGTTAGTCAGTGGAGCATCTCAATATATTATTTATTTTCCCTCTGAACTACTGATGCATATAATGCTTGATCCACTGTTCAGTTTCTTGATGTGGCACTTACCATCATTTCTATGTTATTTTGGTACAAATATTTATCCATTTACTGCTTACTTCTTATGTTCCAGGAGAACCAAGTCATGTGAATGATAGTGCTCATTTTATTTTAAACAAGCCCATGGAGATAAGCACTAAATGGAGATAGCTACATTTAAGCAGAAGCTGGGCTTCATTGATAAAATGGGTCTTGAACTAAAGGCTGAAAAGAAGATTGTTGTGCTGCTGCCAGGAACTTCAAGGAAGATGGAAGGATAGTTGCATAGGTGAAATCACTTAATAATTCTGAAAGGAAGATCTGCACACTAAACTGAAGAAAGCTGGTACTGACCAGGAGATAATATAAAGGGATATCTACATGTCATTCTATTTTTTTCCTTCTGTTTGCTCCCTAAAAGTACATCTCTTGTTTCAATCTTGATTATGGTTCTCACTTCTCATAGATCTTTTTTTTCTTCCCTTCATTAGCGTTAGCATGATCCTTAATCCTCTTGAGCAGCATGTTCTTTCTAATATTTTGGTTTTTTATTTCAGAGGTGACACTGCTTATGATATGAATACATTGGAAAGCAAATAGCAATAAGCGTCTTGAACAGGAAGATGCTGATAAATTAATTATTTTAACATTTTGGTTTGTCCACTTTTGATCAATACAGTGCCATTATTTGTACTGCATCCTACTGTTGGCTTTGATTTTGTTGAATAATCAGTGTTATCTTTGTAGCTAAGTAGTCTTCACACAATTCAGATAATTGGTTTTTTAAGTTTTTTTTTTAGAACAAAGGGTTTTTTAAGTTATCATTTTGAATCAAATGGTCTAGAGTGGAGCGGGAGCTCACACAAGACAGTGCACGGTTTAATTAGTTCCACTCATTTGCCATGAAAGTTTATGTTAATGGAACAATGTCACCCCGATATTAGAATTTTAAAATCATGTAGTTTAAATGAAGACCATATTTGTATTTTGTATATAGGATAAGGACAAATACCATTGTATATATTGGACAATACCAATGCATTGTTTGTTCTCAATTACTATTATAGTTACCGAATGTTGAAAGAAATTTCATAAATTGCACTATATTTTATATAATTTATATTAATTAAGACGTGCATGGCACGTGCACGCTAACTAGTAAACACAAGGAGTTGGACGAAGAGGTGGGCAGAATGTGGAACCAAACTTTTTTTTTTGAGAATTAACTATATTGATATCAAATAATAGTTACATCATCTATGAGAGTTTGTAAAATGAAGCTAGGGGGTTCATCGACCCAATTACAAGATAATTTAGACAAAAAACAATCCCTAGCTATCTCATGAGCAGCTTTATTACAATCTCTTTTGCAGTGTTTAAATTCAACCTTCCCAATTGAAGCAGCAAGTGTGAAGCACTCCGAATAAACTGCTGTTGCATCATTCCATATTTGTTCCTCACCTGAACAATTCTGGACAACTTCTAGTGAATCAGATTCCGCCTCAATCGCATTACATCTAATAAAGTTTGCAAGTTCTAATCCATGCTTCATCGCAATGGCTTCTGCCATAGAAGCTGAGGACGTATGAGGGATGTAGAAAGCTGAAGCTGCCACAAAACCACCCATGTTATCTCTGATAATAGCACCGGAAGCACCTGCTCTTTCATCCTCGTTATATGCTGCGTCCACATTAAGCTTCAGGAATCTTGATCGAGGCTTTGACCACACAATTTTCTCCGGGCCAAAATTCATCTTCTTTATGTTCGCCGAATTAGCAACAATCGCCCTTATAGACATTGCACAATGGTATACTGGAGGGATCTGCTCGCCATGAGTGATACGACGTCGGAGCCACCATATATACCAAGCTGTAGTAGCAATGATCTCCGGCAACAGAATAGAAGAATACCCCGGAATAGGTGCAGGATTTACCTTTAATAATTCCTCCAGAACTACTGAGCCGGAACGATCCACCTGAATAGCACTTGTGACATGATTATATAAGCCCAGCGCTCGCCATATATTCGCTGCACCATGGCAGTTAAATACCATATGCAGAACATCTTCTGGGCGAAGATCACATAAAGGACATTGACCACTATCCCCAATGTGTCGATTAGCCAAAATCGACTTAAGCGGAAGAATGCCATGCATTGCTCTCCAACAGAAAATTTTAATCTTAGCCGGTACATTAAGTTTCCAAAGGATTTTCCAAATGGGGTTATTCAGTGAGGTACCTTGCACAAGTGATCTGCAGGTTTGGCCATTATATTGGTGTCGCCATTCTATGTGGTAAGCAGACCAAACTCTTCTTTTAGATGGGAGAGAAGAGATTTAATCATGAGCCGTGTTTGTCATCTCATCCTTTTTCTGTTGGTTTACGTAGATAAGATTTATGTTGGGCTTGCTAACAGTTAGGCCCTACAGACATTGAATAGTGTCTTTACATATGGCCCGGGATAATTAATCTACTCCCAGAATAAGCCCACGAGCTAGCTTGACCCATCTCCTTCGGCCCACTCTTTCTTCCTGCCTCGCCAGCAAGCGACGGCGGCCTCCGGGAATTCCTATACATCGCGTACCGCGGAGCTTGTATCGCTTCGCGTACCCCTCCTTTCGTTTCTGGGCCAGGCCCATTTGCACCCGTTTCCCTGTTTAATTCATTCACGTACGTGCTGCCCATTAAAACAAATTACTTCACGTACTGCTTCCCTGCACTTTTCTCGTGTTTTCTTTTATTCTTTGTTTCCTATTTGTTTGCTATTTTTCATTTTTTGTTTCCCTGCTCATTAAAAATGGTTTTGATTTTGAAAAATTGTTACCGATTTTTTGAAAATGGTAGAAAATGGTTCCGTTTTTTGAACATGGTTCCGATTTTAAAAAATGGTTCTGGTTTTCAAAAAAAGTTCCAGTTTTTGAAAATTGTTCCGACTTAAAAAATGGTTCCGACTTTAAAAAATGCTTTCCGATTTTATGAAAATGCCAAAATGGTGAAAAATGGTTCCTGTTTTTGAAAATGGTTCCCGAATTTTGAAAATGGTTCCGATTTTTAAAAATGGTTCCGGTTTTCAAAAAATGGTTCCAGTTTTTGAAAATGGTTCCGATTATAAAAATGGTTCTCTATTTTTGAAAATGGTTTTGAATTTTAAAAATGGTTCCGACTTTAAAATGTTTTGATTTTTAAAAATGGTTCCCGATTTTAAAAAATGGTTCCGATTTTTCAAAGTCGTTTCGATTTTTTAAAATGGTTCCGATTTTAAAAAAATGGTTCCTGATTTTTTTAAATGGCGAAAATGGTTCCGGTTATTGAAAATGGTTTCGATTTTCGAAAAATGTACCATTTTTTAAAATGGTTCGGACATAAAAAAATGGTTCTCGATTATGGTTCTGATTTAAAAATGGTTCCCGATATTTGAAAAAGGTGAAAAAATGGTTCCGACTTAAAAAATGGTTTTGATTTAAAAATGGTTCCCAATTTTTTGAAAATGGTTCTTAATGTTAAAAAATGGTTCCTAATTTTTTTAAATGGTTCTCGATTTTTAAAAATGGTTCCGATTTTTAGAAAAGGTTTCCGATTTTAAAAAATGGTTTCGGTTTTTTTAAAAGGTTCTGATTTTGAAAAATTGTTACCGATTTTTTGAAAATGGTGCAAAATGGTTCCGGTTTTTGAAAATGGTTCCTGATTTTTGAAAATGGTTCCGATTTTAAAAAATGGTTTCGATTTTTAAAAATGGTTCCGATTTTCAAAAAATGGTTCCAGTTTTTGAAAATTGATCCGGCTTAAAAAATGGTTCCGATTTAAAAAAATGCTTCACGATTTTATAAAAATGGTGAAAAATGGTTCCGGGTTTTGAAAATGGTTCCATTATTAAAAATGGTTCCCGAATTTTGAAAATGGTTCCTATTTTAAAAAATGGTTCCGGTTTTCAAAAAATGGTTCCAGTTTTTGAAAATGGTTCCGATTTTAAAATGATTCCCTATTTTTAAAAATGGTTTTGAATTTTAAAAATGGTTCCGACTTTAAAAATGTTCCGATTTTTAAAATGGTTCCTAATTTTAAAAAATGCTCTCGATTTTTAAAATGGTTCCATTATGAAAATTGGTTCCTTTTTGTAAATTGATCCATTTAAAAATGGAACCATTTTTTAAATTTCGGCACGATAACCTAGCCTACTGAAGAATCGAACGAAATTTTGGCGCGAACGAAACGAAAAATACAGCGAAAGAGAAAGAAGCGAGAGACGGTGAACTGGGCCAGGCCCATTAGCGCGCAGCGGGGATGGAGCGATACGTGACGGTAAGCAACCATCGCGTAACGCGCTCTATAGGCGCTCCACGGCCTCCGCCGATAATGGTGGTCTTGCATCTCCTCTTCCCCCCTTCCCGCTCCCGCCGATAAAGTCGCTACTGAACATTGACAAGCAGTGTAGGCTGGCGGGCGATGTATCCGGCACGAGGAATGCTGAGGTCGACATCGTCGAGCTCTGCTACAAGGAATACGCGCAATGATCCGATCGTTGTCCTCTCAAAGAGGAGGGGCCAGCTTAAGCAGGTTCAGGCCTCTCCCCTTATTTGTTTCGTGTTAGATCTTGTCATTTGACCCTGTAGTATCTGAATGTCAACACTAGAGCCCTGATCGAGCTTCAGTAGGGCCTGCGATTAAAGCAAAACATAGCACCCGTTGCTACTATGTTGTGTTTTTTTTTTCTATTGGCGTTAGCTTGGGTTGCTTAAATTTACCCACTGAAGACAAATTCTAAACTTGCTAACAAAAGGCTGTTAAGAGAAACTGGAATTTAGTAGAACTCAAATATTATCTAAAATAAATAAATATGTATTTCTCTTGTATGTAATGGGATATTGCCACATTTCCAAGGTTGCCTTGTAACATTACTCATTGCATTGACCAACATTATCGCAAACATCAGGGCTTTTGATAGGTCTCAAGAATTACTGACTGGTTATTCTGTTTCAACGCCACCTTTCTTATTTCATTTTGGAGCACCCGTATGAAAACAATCAACGAGTAATGGAACAATATTAGGCATGCATCCTAATTGTTGCTTTCTAGTCCCAGTTTAGTGTTTTGTTTGCCTTGTTGTGAGATTTAGGCAGAGCTACTTCTGGACAATATTTAGCAAGAATAACTAAATCAGAATGCGAAATGCTTGCATGATTTTCTGGGGTTTCTTTCACTAGAAAACTATTTGCCTCTGTTGACAACAGATTTCCCCCCCTTAGCTAGAGTCAGTACCTTTGGATTAACGTTCATCTATCATCTTATATTTATTTAAGGATTGAGCGACATTTCGTAAGCTCCCCTGGCTAAACTGCAATTGCAACTGCTGCTACTTTTATTATTTTAGTTTTAACTTGCGTACGCATATCTCATCTTCTGGTGCTTTATGATAATGATATGCAGGCTATTACTGCCGTGGTTCAGAGAGCAATGGAGTACATTGATGTGACATTAGACGAAGACACACGAATTGAGCTTACCAGGTCCAAAGCATTGAGCAGCGTCGCTGCTGGAAACGTGATAAGCATGGTTTATTGTTTTAGTCTGTCAGGTTTATGGGCTTTCATTTCTGTGATCTCATTGTTGTACATCCACTGTAGATATATGTGGAGTTAGAGATCAAAATCGATCAATAGACTTATCAAATAGGAGCAGGGACAGGTTGACGAGGCTGCCGATTTAATGCAAGAAGTTGCTGTAAGTTCATACACACTAGAATCTAGACAAAAAGTTTGTACACTATAACTATGATTTACTCATTTTCCCCATGCTATTTTCCAACTACCTGTAATATACAAATGTCTCCCCGAATAACGAATTGATTCCCAAGTTGAAAGATTTGGCTCAATGGCAAAAACAGAGAAAGTTGCATTCATTCTGGAGCAGGTAGGCACCAATTGGCAAGAACAAAACTTTGAATTGTCACATAAGCTCGATTCATGAAACACTTACTATAATCGAGTCCGCCTGTGCCTGGATCGTGCAGATTATGTCCGAGCACATATCATATCCAGGAAAATTATTCCTAGAATATTTGATGCAGAAACATCAAACGAAAAAGGAAACAAAAAGAAGGTGATAGTATGGTTCACGAGTACTTCTCTCTTAGAACTTTTTAAAAGGATACACCCTGGGAGGTGTATCGTTTTCATATAAGAAGAGGCCAAGAGGCCAGATTACAACGCGGTTGGCAGAGGCGCCAAGCACGCAACCACTTCTCTCTTAGAACTGAACCGTATCTACTTTGAACTGATGATTCGGTATGTGATGCTTTTTCTTAGTAGTACTTACTCAAATTTGTTCAAATTTCGTTTTATTTAACAGAGGAAATATCTTAGATGCTTAGTTCATGACCTAGCAGAAATATCAGTAACTGCTTAATAATATGTTACTGTATGCCCGGACGATGAGGACAAATAACTGGCAAGCTATCATTTACTTCAACTTTTGGAAAAACACTTCATGGGTAGGATCCAATGCTTTATTTGTAGACTACATAATTATATGATTTAGGCGATAGCATTATGGAACCAAGCTCTGCTCTCTAGTTGCCCAATTTGAGCTGCTTGATATCTAAAAACAGATCCTGTATTTGAACCTCTGGATGCAAAATATCTCAGAGTGCTAGTCACTACAAGTACATTCCATATTGGTATTCAGTGTGTGTTTGTGCACACGCGTGTATAAATAGAGATGTACAGGGGATGTTTCCCTGTGTGGCAAAATTACAGATTTATAACCATCAGACAGCGTTTGTAGGTTCTTAGGAAGATCTGTTGGTACTTGGTTCTGGCACTTAATGATCCAATGCGGTCAAGCCTTCACAATGCTACATTAGATGATAAAAATCTTCGTGAGATCCCAAATTTCTGGTACCACTGCGTGACCTTTAGTATTAGAAGTTCACGTTGCATCAGACGGCCTTACTCAATGCTTACTTAGCTTTCCCATGTTTGTACGAAACAAGATTACTGCTGAAGCAACTCGTTACCATGGAGGTGATTCAGTGGATCAAGTTGTGGGAATTCTTGTAAAGATGAATATGAGAACAAGAAGAATTTTCTTGGAGGAGCTCTAGGCGTCAAAGCAGCGGAAGATCTAAAGCCCAGGATCATTGAACATGTACTGCTTACTTGGCTTTTATTATATATTATATTTCTAGTTCTTGCCTTGTGCTTGTTGATTGATTTCCAGTTCCTTGGAGTAGTTGTTTCGAAATACTATTCAAGGATTACCCTGAAGAGGCTTGCGGATCTTCCTTGCTTGAGCTTACAGGTCTGCATTTCTGAGCCCTCCCTTAGAAGCATTGCAGCTTCTTTTCCCTGCATTGTATAGGTATGGTGTATGCAGTATCTAATTTCCCTGCATTGTCCTCCTTCAGGAAGCAGAGAAGCATCTCTCAGACATGGTGAACTCCAAGTCCCCGATCGTAGAACTTGACAGGCCGATGGTAATAAGTCATAGGTTACTCAAAGCAAGTATAATAAGTCATAGTTAGCTGGCTATAGCGTGTTCCATGTGAGCAAAATCCTACGTGGAGGAGTGATAATGGAAGAGAGAGAGTAAAGCGGGCTCTAAATCTACAGCCGGGCTGCATTACCACAAACGAGGGCCTAGAGCCTGCATGCAGCCCGCTTGAAGGCTTTTGGCTGGCGTTACTTCCTCCCTAGTCCCTACCAATTGTTTGCCTCCTCCACCTTCAAGCATTTAATGCTATAGCCGAGTTAATAGTAGCTAATATATAGCCAGCTTATTATATGAGTGAACTTTTATGTGGCCTTTAGGTGACATGGCACTACTATACAGCCAGCAGCGGCAGAAAGTAGTTTTTTGCTCCTGAGCTCAAGTGCTCCTGCCACTTTAAAAAATTCGAAAAATATATTTAAAAGTTTCAAAAAAATCTAAAAAAAATCATGCATGTTCTAAATGATGCATACTAGAAATGAGCAAAATATCAATGCAAAAGTCTTTATATTATAGTCTACATAAAAATGACAAAATTTGTAGATTTCAAACTATGCATTGTTAACTTTAATAAGATCTGTAAATTTGTCATTTTTGTGTAGGTCGAAATATAAATTATTTCGAACTGTAATTTTACACGTCTATAGAATACATCATCAAAAACATGCATGATTTGTTTCAGATTTTTCTGAACCATTTAAATATGTCTTTTGAATTTTTTAAAGTGGCAGGAGCACTGGATCTCGGGTGCAAGAAATCTCCACAGCGGGCTCTTCTATACCATGCTCTCAACTCAAGGGCGTCGAACCTTGAGAAGCTCCTTGATTGGTTGAGAAGAGCTGCCACCAAATACACACAATTGAAAGCATAGTACGTTTGAGAATAGTAGTACAGTAGTACAAGATACTTGAAGAGAATTTATGTTGGGGGAAAGGCAGTAGTAGTTGACTGTTGAAAGGCAGTAGTAGTTGACTGGTGAAAAAACTTAGGCCATAAACAAGACACATCACACATCCGAAGTAATCGGACCACATATGACGTGTGATAAAACAGTTCACGAGCTAGGCAGCTAGCTAAGACCGGAGTATTATTGAACACGTCATCAACACAACTACGGACACCGGCCTATAAAAGGCGCTGGTAGACACACACAAGCCTTCATTCAACACAAAAGCAACTAGAGAGCATATATCTATGGCAGCGTCACCACTGCCTCGCTGGGCTCCGACGCCGAGCCCCACCAGGCCACTACGGTCGACGTCCAGCAGCACCGCCATGGCTTCATGGTGCAGCTGGTCGGCGTGCCAGTTAAGCCCCATCTTCTTTCCACGTCGTACCTCCGAGCCATCGACGGCTTCTCCGGCCGATGGGACAACCAGCGACCGAAGAGAGGACTCTTGCATTTCAGAGGTATTTCTTACGTGGGAGGATCTGTCAGTGACAGCCACAAACGGAAGAAAGGGCTCTGCTGTGATCCTTGATGGGGTTAGCGGGTACGCGCGCCCTGGCGAACTGCTGGCTCTTATGGGTCCTTCGGGCTGTGGCAAAACTACTCTACTTGATGCCTTAGCTGGTACTGCTTGCCCCACCCCATGTTCATCTTTCTGAACTTACAGTCCATTTTTTTTAGCGTAAACAGTTTGTGTATTCCCAAAAATCACCAATATAACATGCTACTACTAGAAAACAGTGGTAAACTCCGAAGTACTTCATGTGCAGGTGAAAATATCATAAAAGATGACCACTTTTGAACTAGAAAATAATATCTAATCTACTAGTCTTACATTTATCATTACCTTTTATTTCAAGCTCAGAGCTATAGCGTGTTAGTCAGGAGCTTTTGCACCCGCGCTCATGTGCTCTATTTTTAAAACATGAATAATGAGTTTGGATACAAAAATGAACGACAATGTGCTCAGAGCTATAGCGTGTTAAGATTTTTTTTGCACAAGGCGCAAAAGTTTAAAACGTTTCACAATAGTTAAAATTTACACATAACACTTGGTCATAATATTCATGTGACGACATGAGATTCTTTAGATAAAAATTGGAAGACAAAAGTTAGATATTTTTAGTTAGGAGAAAGTAAGATGTACATCTATGAGGCTGGTCATATTGGGAAGTAACTTAGACTACTCCCTCCGTCCAGGATTGTTAGCCCCCTAGTGGAATTCTATTTGTCCGGAAACTCTCCCCAAATAAGGCCTGTAATCATTTATTGCCTTAACAAACCGTGCCGTAATTACTCTAAAATCACACCTAGTCCCTCTCTCTTTTTTTCAGCGCTGTGAAACTCGCTCCCGCAAGGCCGCATGCAGGTGTGAAAAGTATCTGCATGCAGGCTGGTACCTCGATTCGTTTTCTGGTTGGCTCACATGAGACTAGCCATAGTGGGGAGTATCATACACTAGTATCATGCATATGATACTAGTCTATGTTACTAGTTCCATAGTGGGTAGTAACATATTTGTGGTATCATATACTAGTGTATTTATTAGGTTGCACACACATCTTGTCTTGGAATCCGTTATGTTACGGTATCTACCTATGATACCACTACCATCTCTCTTCTCATTAACTACAGTGACACGTCATCTTTTTGCCAACGTGGCATGCATGATACTAGCTATGTTACTCCCACTATGGCTAGTCTGAGCACGCCACACCTACATGCATGCTGAGCTTCCTCCATCATTAATTGCACATCTGATTCTTTCTCTGTTCGTGCGAGCTGATAGGTGCAATCGTAGGAGATGAATTTCGTCCAATAGATTGCCACCTTGGTCGCGCTGCTCTTCCGTGGAGGACTTATAATCCTGGACGGAGGGAGTAGTATATTACTATCTCCATAGTGCAAATTAAAATAAAGTTAGTGTCATAATTGGTCTCATTTATTAGTTTGTAGAAAATTATTTTTTTGGAATAAAGTTAGGGATAAAATAAAGCTAGCCATAGTAGATAGTATTATAGTAGTATCATAACTATATCTTCTTTATTTTTTGGTAGAATACAAATATGTGCAGTATAAAATTTACTTGCTATTAAAATATCTAGCTTTACGTGTTAACATACCGTAACATAGGTAGATACCCTATCATCTGTGTCTTCATTAATTATTGTACCACATCATATTTTTGCCACGATGACATGTATGATTATACTTATAATATCCCTATTATGGCTAGTCTAATAGGCTATTCTATTTGTCTCTCTGATCATTAATTAGATGCCACATACTACCTCCGGTCCGGTTTACAGGTCTCCTAATGAATTTCTATTTGTTCTGAAACAAGAGAAAATTAAGGCCGGTTTGCATTTAATTGGGAGATTAACCGCAGCCCTATAATTACTCTCAGCCGCAGCCCTCCTCTTTCTCCTATTTTTCCTCGCGTGTGAAACAGGTTCGTGCATGCGGGTGTCAATGGGATCTGCATGCTGATTGGAGGAAACGTACCGTTTGCATCCTGTACTTAATGCCCTAATTAACCGGATCTCCTAACTAAATCGCTGATTGGAGGAAACGTACGAGGGCAGGTGATCGAGTGTAGCTAGTAGAATTACACCTTGGTCACGCTGCAATTTCGTAGAGGACCTGTAAACCGGACCGGAGGGAGTATGTTACTTCAATTGTGGGTAGTCTAATACTGTACGGAGTAGGTCACTAACACGAGTACTCTCTTCAATGCAATTAAAGCCGGTAAAAATGGAGTACACTAGTCCAATGCAATTAAACATATAGTACAACCTAGTACGATATATGTTGTAGGACAATAACAAGAGTTGTGGTGGCATTTACTGGGTTTTATTCTCACCCATTATCTATTTATAAAACATGGAAATTTAAGATTATGTGTTAAAAGTATGTAACTTCACATGGAAGTTTAGAAACATTCTATCACTATCAGAAAAATGCGTGCTCTTCAACGGACGCTCGACAAAGACCATATTTTTCGAGTGTAGCACTCAAGAAAGATTTGCAGAGGGTAAAACTAGCGAAAAGCACTCAACAAACAAAGACACTCAGTGAAAAAACAGAAAAACACTCGATAAAGAAATACACCCAGCAAAAAAAAAACTCGTGGCAAACTAGTGATTTCCGGTAGTACCTTACGGGTATTAAAGTTATTAATAATCCAATTTAAACAAAATATGCATTTATGCTCCCCCAAATATCACGTTTGAATTGTTTCGATACTCAACTGACCCAAAGTTAAGTTACTGTATTTGTTGCCCAAAATTACAATATGGAAATAAAGTGATTTTCTTTTTTAACTTGAAGTTAAGCAAAATAATGACACAGATTTAATAACATGAAATTCCAGAGTAGTGATATCGTTCTATTCTCAATTTTCCAGTTACAATTAAAATTTTGAAAATTCATGGAATTCAATAGATGTTTATTTTCTCCAATTAGTACCACAAAATTCTAGTTCTCTTAAGAGACACATAATTTACAGATTTAGTACAATAATTTTTGGAGGATTAGTTTTATGGCATACTAACTTTTCACATATAAATTTAACATTACAAAAAATCATGAAATTCATTCAGTGTTTTACAAAAGCTCTAGAACTAGTATCAAGTAATTTTTTCTTAGGATATAATTTCCCTTATTTACAATCTTGTAATTTAAATTTGATAACAATAAATTGATTTAACTTTTCTTCTAAATTTTCCCAATATTATTATCTTTAAAATGTTAGAGGTTTCATAGAAGAGACATATTTTTCAGATTTAGGGTCATGAAATTCCTGGAAATGGTATCATGCAATTCTTAGTTTTGCACTTAAGCATTGAATCATGAACTCATAATCGATGCTAATAATCATACTTAATTTCCAACTACTCCCTCTGTTCCATATTAGTTGACATTCAAATGAAATTTATTTAGAAATGTTTTAGTGCTAAATACATCATTTTCAATTTCACCTAATATGGAACGAAGGGAGTATAATATTAATTATGGTTTTGTTCAAAATTTCAACAAGAATGCTGTCCACATGCGAGTGGAACCATTGTTGGTTGTTAGGGCATGTACAATGGGGTGGCGTCCGCCTTCTCTTAGCGTTGACACATAGGATATTTGTCTAGTTGGAGGAGAGAGAATGAAGAAAGGGGAGGCTATCTTCACTTAGCTAGGGGATGATGTCTTACGAAATAAGAGAAGGCTAATTCCACCATTGTACCATTTTCTTCCCTTAGAAATACAATTTCCTACTAAAATATAATTAATTCTCATTAATTGATAGGCAATAAGAGATAATGCATTGTACAACTTATAATTTTGTCTTCTCTATATGATGTGGATGGCTAAGAGAAGGCGCGCCTTCTCTACCATTGTACATGCCCTTAGATGCCCGAGGTTCATTGGATATGTCAACTTGCATTTAATATGATTCAGTTATCATTAATTACTACTCCCGGTTTATTAGGTGCCTAAGGGCATGTACAATGGTAGAGAAGGCGCGCCTTCTCTTAGCCATCCACATCATTTAGAGAAGGCAAAATTATAAGTTGTACAATGCATTATCTCTTACTGTCATCCCTAACAATTAATGTAAATTAATTATATTTTAGTAGAAAATTGTATTTCTAAGGTAAGACAAATGGTACAATGGTGAAATTAGACTTCCCTTATTTCGTAAGAGATCATCTCTTAGCTAAGGGAAGGCAGCCTCCCCTTTCTTCATTCTCTCTCCGCCAACTAGACAAATACCTACGTGTCAACGCTAAGAGGAAGATGACGTCACCCCATTATACATGCCCTAACCAAATCTAGGTTATACCAAGAGTTAGGCGTGATCTCCTAATTTCAAGGGATTACAGGAAGTAGCTGCTGCATGCGTTTAATTCTAGGGCGCTGCTGCATGCATATAAGGCTGCTCATAGTAGGGAGTAACATACAGTAGTAACATACAAATATTATTAGCTTATATTACTACCTCCATAGTGGGGAGTAACATATGTGTTGTAGTGTCATGCAAGACTTTATTTATTAGGCTATAGACTCATTTTGTCTTGATATGTGTGATGCTACAGTAAAATATTATGTTACCACAAGCACTTCTCTCCTCATTAACTACATCCTACCGTGGCCAGCCTAACTATTGCTGAACGTGGGAAATGGGCTGAGTGATTACGTCGGCAAATCCTCACGTGCCTTGGTTGCAGAGCTTTATCTGTAACGCCCAATAAATCTGTATGGAAGGAGTAACATTGTAATTCTACATCACAAATACATCTCTTTTAATACAACCTGGTACTCACTCCATTCCGGTTTATAGGATGTGTTTGGCAAATCTCTGGGACCTAGGTGAATAGGGATTGGCCATGCAAAATCTATCTCCCCAATATTTCACCCAATTAGCACTTACATATTTAATGCCAACATTAATTAGGGAAAGGCCAAACCCAATCGGTTTTCATATTGTTCTTGGAAAAGGTCAGAATCCAACATTAACTGCTCTTAGTTAATGCTAATTGTTGCTTATTCTTGGAAAAAAACTGGTTTTGGAATTACATCCAATAAACCGGAATGGAGGGAGTATGATTTCCCATGCAAAGTAACAACTGACATAAAGGAAGGGGGTCACCCGTGAGCTCCTATATATGCATTCCCGTCGTTTTGTAGTTATCCGCTAATTTTGGGCTATAGGCACGGTCCTTAGGCATATAACGCGCCTGCATTTTGTGTCATTATCAGCCCCTGAGACCAAGATGGCTAAACAAATGCATCAGATTAATATTTAACCTAACTAAATTTGTAGTTATTATAGATATAATGTTGTACATAATATTAAAAATATGTGATTATTATTTTTAAGTAAAGAATCAATGTCCAAGATTGTCGATCTAGAAAAAATTAGTCCACTTGGAAATAAACACTTTCACATTTCTAATTATGAAATTGCATACAAAGTTTAATTGTGTAAATCAAACCTCAAGATTGTCGGCCTAGAAATACAAATATTCTCTACAATTGGATTTCCCTATCCGTCTTTTTCTTCCTAGGCATTCATATCTTTGTGGTGCCAGCAGCTACTTCACCCAAATCATGCTGATTGTGGATTTCGCTGTTTACTGTGTCTATTGTTCTTTCTGCCTTTACTTCGAGACAGTATCCAAAACGTTATTTTAATCAACTAGGAAATAAAAAAAGGATCTCAGTCCAGTGCATTCCCTATTACTATTTGGATTTCGCTATCTGTATGTCTTCTTCTGCTTTATATCTGACGGTGCTAGCCGTACACTTACTCAATCTAATCGATGTGACTTGGCTAAAAATACGGTTAAACAGGACGACTTGGACCGGGCATGAAAGGGAGAGGAGACATCTTGATCAATGGTCGGCACGAGAAGCTTGCATTTGGCACCTCCGTAAGCTACCCATACGTTCTATGTCGTACATGATAGAGATGTATAGTAAGCTTTCGTATCTATGTATAACTCCCTAATAACTTCTCTAACTTCCAACGACATGCATGATGCATGCGATCACTGTAGGCGTACGTGACCCAAGAGAACGTGCTGATGGCGACGCTGACGGTGGCGGAGACTGTGCGCTACTCGGCGCAGCTCCAGCTGCCGGACTCCATGTCTCCTTCGGAGAAGCGGTCCCGCGCCGACGATGCTATCAAGCAGATGGGGCTCGCCGCGGTAGCCGAAACGCGGATCGGCGGCCGCGTCTGCAAAGGCATCAGCGGCGGCCAACGGAAGCGGGTGAGCATCTGCATCGAGCTGCTGGCGTCGCCGGCGCTCATCTTCCTCGATGAGCCCACAAGCGGGCTGGATAGTACCGCGTCCTACCACGTCATGAGCTGCATCACTCGGATCGCCGAAACGGGTGGCACCACGGTCGTCGCCGCTGTCCATCAGCCGAGCACGGAGGTATTCGAGCTCTTCCATGGCCTCTGCTTGCTGGCCAACGGGAGGGTGGTGTATTTCGGACCAGCTTCCAAAGCTATAGAGGTACGTTTACGCAAGTGTTCCTTAGACATCTGGTCTACCTTATAAATTATAAATGCTTAGTACTAAGGCATAGAGGCTATATAGCTATATGTTAGATCTTTTTTGCCGGTTAATTTTGTTGACTTTATCTCTTTTTATGCGATCCATGATTTGTAATACTTTACTTTTAAACGCTGCAGTAAAAGGGCAGCACGCATCGATTGCGCAGAGGCCCAAACCTGCCTTCTTTTCTGAAAAAAAAGCCATCTCGTCTAGCTTATAAATTAAATGCATATCTAGTTTTCAATGTTTTGGTCTGAATCTCAACGTAACCAATGTCCTATGTGGTGTGCTAAACTTAGTTTATAACCTAATGTGAGAAAAATATGGAACAAAGCAAACAGAAGTTGACTAGCCAAATGAAAAAATAGTCATAAGTTGGTGGAGAAGTTGATCCAAGATATCTCGACACCAAATGCAACCCTAAAATGGATCAAGTGCGTGATGTGATCATCACTACAGGAACAGGCTTCTAAGCCGACGGCCGTTTGTCGTCGGGACAAGCCCAAATGCCGCCGGCTTAGCCTACGCCGATGGCAGCCGTCGGTCAGCTTAGGTGGCCGTCGGCGTATCCCCGAAAGCCGTCGGCATTTTTTTTCCAATAATTTTTAATTTTTTTATTATTTTTTAAGCTTTTTTAAAAAAAATTAACTTTTTTTAATTCTGTTTCGAAATTTTCCACTTAGCCACATACTTAATCTCTAATTACACACTTAATCATAGGTTAAAGTACTTACCCTGGTCAAACTTCTCATTCGGTCACCCATCCTGAAATTGCTACAGCCCAAGCACGGTTAACTTTTGAGTTCATTTCAAATTAGCTTCCAAATGAGAAGTTAGAACTTACTAGTATCCTATCAATCATATTAACCCTCGGTTACGATGTTACACCTTTTTATTGTTTAAATTTTAAAACTTTGTTTGAATAAGTAACAATGATTATGTAATAGTATATTTTGAATAAATAATAATAAAATGAATTTTACTTTATATTTTTCTTTTTACATTTAATATGGAATAATTCATATCTTTAAATCCGTAAATCGAAATTTGACAAATAAAATGTCTAAATCGATTAGAAAAATGAGAGAATTCAAATATGTCATCCATATCATCTTTTGCATCACAGAAATATCGATAGTTAGAAAATTTGACCTCTTACGATGAATAGTCATGGTGGTCATTACGATGAAGCCGGTGAAGCCGGTCACACACCGGATTAGAATCTTAGACATGTACAACATCCAACACACTTGTATACATATAATATGGAACCATCTAGATTTTGGTGGGGTTTCTGACGCTCCGGAGCCCAGCTTCGGTGAAACCCTAGACTTGCTGGAAAAAAGTCATAGTTCCTGTCTACCCTTTGAACGAAGTCGAAAGGGGGTAGGCCAGTGGAATTTTTTGCTTGGTTGTGTTAGGTTAGGACATAGGAACATCTAAAACCAAGATCCATCCAACTTTTGCAAAGATTCCCTCCGTTTCACCCGAAGTGAGAGTTTTCAGTTATAAGTCCACCAACTTACTAGAGAGAAAGTGAAGCCGGTGAAGCTGGTCACACACGGTAGTAGGATCTTGGACATGTACAACACCCAACACACTTGTATACATATATTATGGAACCATCTAGGTTTTGGTGGGGTTTCCGACGCTCCGGAGCCCCGCTTCGGTGAAACCCTAAACCGTTGGAAAAAAGTCAAAGTTCCCGTCTACCCCTTTGAACGGAGTCGAAAGGGGGTTGGCCAGTGAACTTTTTTGCTTGGTTGTGTTAGGTTAGGACATAGGAACATCCAAAACCAAGATCCACCCAACTCTTGCAAAGATTCCCTCCGTTTCGCCCGAAGTGGGAGTTTTCAGCTATAAGTCCACCAACTTACTAGAGAGAAAGTGAAGCTGGTGAAGCGGTCACACACCGGAGTTGTATCTTGGAAATGTACAACACCCAACACACTTGTATACATATGGTATGGAACGATCTAGGTTTTTGTGGGGTTTCCGACGCTCCGGAGCCCCGCTTCGTTGAAACCCTAGACCCGCTGGAAAAAAGTCAAAGTTCCCGTCTACCCCTTTGAACGGAGTCGAAAGGGGGTAGGACAGTGGAATTTTTTGCTTGGTTGTGTTAGTTAGGACATAGGAACATACAAAACCAAGATCCACCCAACTCTTGCAAATATTCCCTCTGTTTCGACCGAAGTGGGTGTTTTCATCTATAAGTCCACCAACTTATTAGAGAGAAAGTAAAGCTGGTGAAGCCGGTCACACACCGGAGTAGGATCTTGGACATGTACAACACCCAACACACTTGTATACATATGGTATGGATAATCCCCAAGTATTAGCAATTTTCTCGATTTCTAACTAATTTTGCCTATTGAAATGACTTTATGCCGATTTTACAAAAGTAATTGAAATTTGAACTATAAGTGTGTGATAGTTTGATCTAATGTTTTTACAAAAATCATTTTTAGATACACAAGTAGTGACTTTATCACAGAAACGTCGATAGTTTTGAGAAATGTGACCCCTTTCAATGAATAGGCACGGCGACCATTTTGACCATTTAAAAAAAAAAAGTGAGAAAATACTCAAAAAATTAAATCCTTTGGCATGGAGTCCTATTATGTGTACTAGTTGCTAGCAAAAATGATAAACTTGAGTTTTGACAAACATTTCAAAAAAACCTTCACAAAAAGGTCTATCATCTATAGACATGTATAGGTTTCGCGTCAAATGACCAAGTTATAACCATCCCCGTGCCATAGTTTGTGATAATGTGTCCATATTTGATACATAGGTGTGTCTTGGTATGGTAAACATTGTTGCCAATTTTTTTTTCCAAATTATTTTTATAAATATCATTTTCCATTTTTTAAGTGCCAAAAATGACCTTTTTTTAAGCAAGACCAAAAATATGTTGCAAAAAGTAATATGCATGGTGAAAATGATGATATGGATGTATATTTGGATTCCTCTCATTTTTCTAATCGATTTAGACATTTTATTTGTTCAATTTCGATTTACGAATTTAAAGATATGAATTATTTGATATTAAATGAAAAATAGAAAAAATGAGAGGAACCTATGCCGACGGCTTTGCCGTCGGCTTAGCTCTGTGTCCAATTTTTTTCCTTCGCGGGCTCTATGCCGACGGCCCCGAGAAAAAGCCGTTGGCTTAGCCTCTGGCCGTCGGCATAGACCGCCGTTCCTGTAGTGCATGTGGAATATGGATTAATGTTTATATATGCAATAATTAAGTCGACGTGTTTATTTATAAGTGGCATGTGTATGTGCAAATAGACCCTCGCCAGAATTTATTTAAATTATCTTGGGTTTGCTTTGATTTACTTTGTTCCAAATAATAATAAAAAGATAGTAGTGGTTGAAACACAACAAGCTAGCTAAAATAAAATCGAACTTCTATGCTCCCAGGTCCTAGAGACATCACTACTCCAAAATAGTGTGCCTATGTCTCGTCTTTAAGGGCCTCTTTGGTTTACAAGATTCTAAAAACATAGTCACGCAAAAACATAGGATGAAATGCCATTATACCGTAATCAATCTTACAAGAGTTAGAGACATGAATCATAGAAATAAGTTAAAATTTCCATGAGGTGCACCCAACGGATTTTTTTTTTTTGGAATCGCATGCAAAGTAGATTATAGTAAAAAAAATGTAGGTATGGTTTCTTATCCTTCAAACCAAGCAAGCTCCATAGGAAAAAAATGCTACCATAGTATATTATAACAATAGTAAAACTATTCAGAGGGGGTAAAATGGCATTGGAAGTTCTGAGGGTGCATCCTAACCTTTTTTGGAGTCCATGTCTGTAAATTAAACTTGGCAAATAGTTTGTTGTTTTTTAGTACTGTCCATCGTTGTTTTCATAATCCTACATGATGGACAGTACTCAGCTGCTGCTCCTGCCTAGTCTGCAGGTGAGAAAAATAGAGAGATGAAAAGAACAAGAGATTTAGAGAGAACAAGACAGAAAAGGCCTTTCCTTATAGAAGTTGGATTGGTTCCGTGATTCATTTGTGAAATTAATCCCTTAAGCGAAAATCAACAATTGTCAGCTCTACTCAGGCTATCGAAAAATGGGTTACCAGCTTGAGTAAATGTCAAAAACACAACTTGAAATCAAACTTCAAAGCATAGAAAATACCTATGATTAAAAAACTGCACAATTTAAATATTGGATTAGCGAGTAATGTGAAATGTTTTAGTTTTTAATGGTCAGAATGCTAGCTAGGTTTATAAGGTCAAATTAGTTGATGGCATGATACATATGCATCAAGCTGTAACACATTTCTAAACTGCACATTAAGACCACTTATTTACATAAAATATTATCGTTAACTCAAGACTGCTTTGGTATAAACATTCCTCCTATTTTTTCTAAGTAAAAAGACAATTATTGTTGTTACTTGTGAGACATTTATGCACGCATGTGCACATATCTTTATCTTTGATCTCCTCCATTTACTGATGTGTGTGTTAAGAAAATTTACTCACATGGATATGTGTGGATTCATGGGTGCTCTCTTTTGTTATTCAAAATATCAACTCTACTGTGTTTACAAAATCACTCATGCCCATTTCTGTAACTTGTAGTTCTTTGATTCTAATGGATTCCCATGCCCAATGAGGAGGAATCCATCCGATCATTTCTTAAGAATGATAAACACAGACTTTGAGGTATGAAATTTATCTCTTAAAGTTTTTCATTTGTGAAAATTCAATGCCACATGAAGTTTGATGGCATGTACATCATGTTTGCATAGGAATCAGAGGAAAGATCTACTACTATAAATATGCCACACGCTGCCAAAGTAATCCAAACTTTAATGGCCACTTCTGGCTCTATTAGTATTTCAAGATCTGAAGTGGAAGCGAGCAGGAAAATTAAGCAGGTCTCTTCTTTATCTTGATCTAGATTGGATGCATTTGCTTGTTCTGGGGAAATTTATATATGTTTCAGTTTTAAGTTTTTCATTTCTATGGTGTTGTTTTTGCAGGTTACGTCTATAATGGAGCAAAGAAAAGCTACATTCTTGACCAAATCAGTTGTCCTAACCAAAAGATCAATGATTAACATGTATAGAGACATTGGATATTATTGGTTGCGGTTTGCTATAAACATCGCACTTTTTCTAACCATTGGGACCATTTTCTTCGATATTGGTTACAATTATGCATCAATCCAAGTAAGTGGTTGATTTCAAATCCATACGATAGACAAGTATAACCAATGCGTACTAATGACTCAGTCAGTAAAAAATGACTACTAATGACTTGGTCAACATAAAATCAGTAGTAATGACCTAGTGCTCTTGTTTTTTTATCATTTTAGGCACGAGCATCCATGCTTATGTTTACATCAACGTTAGTGACAATGATGGCAATTGGAAGTTTTCCATCATTTGTCGAGGATATGAAGGTGGGTAACAATATCCTCCAGCCTAAACAAATCTATTTTCTTATGATTTTGTGTTACATGATTTTTTTTAATGTAGATATTCGAGAAAGAATGGCTTAGTGGACACTATGGGGCCATTGAATTTGTAATAGCCAACACGCTCTCATCAGCTATATACTTGGGCCTCATCTGCATCGTACCTGCTGCAATAGCATATTACCTAACCGGGCTTCAAAGAGGAATAGACCACTTTTTCTTCTTTGCTGCAACTATGTGGGCATGCACAATATTAGTCGAGGGTATGATGATGATTGTTGCAGCAATAGTGCCAGATTTTATCTTAGGTGTAGTCACAGGTTCTGGAGTACAAGGTTTGTTGATGCTAAATGCCGGTTTCTTCAGGCTTCCAAGTGACCTCCCAAAACCAGTATGGAAGTACCCAACTTACTATATCTCATACCATAAGTACACAACTCAAGCTTTGTACAAGAATGAATTCTTGGGGTTGGTGTTTGAAACTTTAGGTGGTGTTGGAGGGTTCAACATTACTGGTCAACATATACTGAAGAACAACTTACAAGTGGAGATGGGACACTCTAAGTGGGTTGATCTTGCAATATTACTTGGAATGATCATCATTTACAGAGTGATTTTCCTGGTTATTATCAAGGTTTCTGAAATTGCAAGACCCATGATAAAACAGTTGATAATAAAATTGTAAAATATATTTCTCCCTTTAAGGTAAAGTGATATGTTGTCGTCCTATCATAAATGTATGTGTGTTGCCTTAAAAATACTTCTTCCATTAAGGTAAAACTCCCATGAAAATTAGCATTCTATAGTTCAAATAAGCTATTTGTTCATCAGAATGTATTGAACTCATTTGTTGTGAATCTGTCGCGTTTATTATGAAATATATCTCAACAATTACTGGTATTTTATATGACATCATTAGTTTATGGTGCATCACTTTCAATGTAAGCAATATAAATACAAGTTACTGCAAAGAGGTGCATTGCATATAAGATAGCACGGCAATAACCCGCATGAGTGCCACTAGTACAGAATGACACATCGGATACCCCTCTAAGGAAATGGCACGAGTTAGGCGACGGAAAATTGCGACATCCCCCGCGTGTCCGCATTGGGCCAAAAGACAGGCCCACAACAAAGGCAACGGGTGGATAATGAATTACTACATATTGGCAACGGACATTTTTTAACTCCGTTACCGATATGTGCTCATCGCACATGGATATTTTGGAAATCTCTGTTGCCATAAGAAGCAGCCCGACAGCCCACTAACATGGCCTATAAGAATCCTATGCCCTTCACTCTCACTGTCTGACTTTCAAGTTCCAACCCTAGCTGCCTCACAGTCTCCTCTCTCTCCACTCTCTCACATGGCTTCCACTGTCGGCGCTGGTAGATCCAGCCATTGCGGCCGCTGCCGTGGCTGCCCCACCCTCCGGGCCTTCACGCAGCACCCGGAAGTCTCCGGCGCTCCGGTCACATGGGCCACAGCCACGCAACTTGTTGTGGCCAACGTCAACTGGTGTTGCAGGACGAGCGCGCCGAAGGCTCCAGCGTTCCGTCCCCTTCGTGCCGCAGCCGGTCAACTTGCTGCCAGTATAGCCTCCGCCAGATCCGTCAGGTCTAGGCCGGCCGCCTTCCTCGCTGGCGGAACAATCCGTCTTCCTCCTCGTCATCGTCCTCGTCCTCGTCGTCCGACGATGAGTAAGAGGAGGAGGATCGTGATCTGGAGATCGTGTGCTAACTCTCCCGCGCTGATTTCGAGCGCCAGGACGCCGAGCGTCGTCAGGGCGAGACCGGTCAGGAGGTGGTGGTCTTCCTCTCCGAGGCCTCGAACCAGGTCGAACGCGTCGACGATGCGGTCTTCCTGTCAGACCTCCGGGCCGCCATAGCCCTCTCTTTGGTCCCCGGCGAGGGCAAGGGGCTTGAGGTGGAGGCGCCGCCAGGGGAGGACAACGCTAGATTTGTCGCCGGCCTCGCCTAATGTAAGACCCAAGTTTTAGTAGATTAGGTTTTTTTAGTAGGCACTGTTTAGACATAGTTTTGCTCTGTTTTTAGTAGGCATTGTTTAAACATAAATTTTAGCTCTATTCTAGTTGTAAGTAGTTAATTGTTTAGACATAGTTTTGCTCTGTTTTTAGTAGGAACTGTTTAGACATAGTTTTTCTCTATTTTTAGTAGGCATTGTTCAGTCATAGATATAGTAGGCATTGTTTAGGCATAAATTTTAGCTCTGTTTTTAGTAGGCACTGTTTTTAGTAGCCATTGTTTAGACATAGATTTTAGCTCTGTTCTAGTTGTAATTAGTTCTGTTTCTAGAATGCCGATATTTAGAATTAGGTGACACCGTGTGATCCGGGGGTGGCGCTAGTGATCCTTGTGATATGCACAAATACACATCTTGTGCATCCTACTTGGCTCGCTAGCTCCATCCCTGAAATTTGTGTGTCCAATCTACATATATGAGACATTTGTTTAGGCTATGTTCTAGTTGTAATTAGTTCTATTTTTTCTAGAATGCCGATGATTAAAATAAGGTGACACCGTGTTATCCGGGGTGGCGCTAGTGATCCTTGTGGTATGCACAAATGCACATCTTGTGCATCATACTTGGATCACCAGATTCATCCCTGAAATGTGTGTCCAATCTAATTATGAGGAACAAATCTAAATCCCTGAAATGCTGTCTTGGCTTTTCGTTGCCTACTATTACGTTGCATATTTATCTGTCTTGTGTATAGAGATAAAAAGCTTACCTTTTGAATCTTTTCATCTCCTTTAGGGCGAGGAGGTAACCTGGAGACTATGCGGCGGCCGTGAAGACGTAGGAGCGGGCCTCCGTCCACACGGTCCACTGAAGCCGGCGCCTCCAGGAGCAAGACTTTTGTGCAGTAAATGAAGCACAGCGAACAGGAAGGTGAAGAACCGGCAGCCGTCAAGCAGGAGCCAGGGCTCCGACGACGGCGCAGCAGGCGTCACCGGATATTTTTGTTTTCTTTATCCCTCATTACAAACGGTTAAAAACTAATCTCCATATCTGATGTAAAGACTTTAGGCAACGATTATATATTATGCCAGTTGCCAAACTTAATTGAAACGATTAAAATCTCTCTTGCCATTGTGCGCCATCACATCAGCATCGGGGACGGGGAAACGGACCGTTTCTCCGTTTCCGATGAGAGTTTTGGCCCGTTTCCGATGTGTCGTTCTGTACTAGTGTGCCTTGATTAAATATACATGACGATGATCCCTGGTTCGAGGCCTCGGAGAAGAGGACCACCGCCTCCAGATTGGCCTCGCCCTGAGGACGTCGGGCGTCCTCGCGCTCGAAATCGGCGCGGGAGAGTTGGCGCGTGATCTCCAGATCACGATCCTCCTCTTCCTCGTCGTCGGACGATGAGGACGAGGACGAGGAGGAGGATGACGGCTTGTCGGGGGAATACTTAATGGGTTGACCCGCAGCCCAACGTTGTAATGCGGCTTATGATGAGTTCACGGCCGCACCATTGATGGGCTTACACAAAGATGGGCCGACTAACGATCACGAGATGCCAAGGGAAGAATCTAGAAGACCGAAGGCAACTTGACTTGACGGACAAGAAGATGATTAGTCTCCGAGTAGGACTCCAGCTTATGCTTTCCTAGCAGAAGAATCTTTCCTTGTAACCTAGCGAGCCTCCGCGTATATAAGGAGGGCTCGCAGGACGTAGAAAGGGAGCTCTCAAGTCCAAAACCCTAGATCTTACGGCGACTTGACACATCGATCGCCAACCCCTTGTAACACCATATTCATATCAATTCCAATATAGGATAGGCAGGAAGTAGGTCTTTACCTTGCACCGAGGTGCTGAACCTGGGTAAACATTGTCTTCCTCATACCCTGTGATCTTAAGCTCGGAGACGCTTGACTCGCGCAATCCCCACACCTACGAAGTCATCGTAATGACATCTACCGAGATTAACCCACGTCAGTTGGCGCCCACCGTGGGGCCGGCGGTCAAGAGCGTCACGTTTCGCGCCGGATCAATAAAGTGAGTTGAAGATCTTGTCGTCGGCCAGATCAAGACGGTCAACGGCGTACCTCTAATCGATGATTCAGATTGGGGGCCGGAAGCTGATTACTTGGAAACCGGCCACGTCATCCCATTTGGATCTATTCACATCTTTGTCGGCTTCATCAGCAGCGGATCTGCAAGTCCGCCGCACGAGGGCGACTCGGAAGAA
Organism: Poa pratensis; assembly: GCA_947311845.1. Taxonomy (NCBI): domain Eukaryota; kingdom Viridiplantae; phylum Streptophyta; class Magnoliopsida; order Poales; family Poaceae; genus Poa; species Poa pratensis. The sequence continues at coordinate 33,127,440 of CAMZMU010000098.1, read as the reverse complement.
GGAGTCGCTATGACCATAGAAGAAGAGGATTCCACCAACAACGACCAGTTGCATCTCGAGGAAGAGGAGACCCAGTCCATCGACTTCGTACTTGAGGAAAGGCTGGGCAGAAATCACGAAGCCAACAGCTCACCATCCAATGGCAATCAATGCACGGAAGGCATCTACAGAATGGTGGAAGCCGGGGAAGGGTTAGGCATGCCACCTGGCAGTTGGACTCCCCCGGCACCAGAAGCCGCGGAGCCAGAAGCCGCGGCACCTGATCCCAGAAACGCACCAGAAGCCACGGCCCCCCAAGGAGTCATGGCGTCAGGAGTCGCGGCGTCAGGAGTCGCGGCATTAGGATCATCCACCCAAGGAGTTGCGGCGTCAAGAGCCACGGTATCAAGATCAGCCACACAAGGAGTCGTGGCATCAGGAGCCGCACCAGGGGTGACCCCACTGAGGACCCCGCCAGCAGAAGAAATTGCGCAAGCTACGGGACGGACTTCGACACCCCGTAGCCCGCTATTCACGCCAATATCGGCAGTAAACACGGGGGCAAGAGTATCAGAGATCGAAGCCGCAAGGATCGGGCTCTATGATGAAGTCCAGAGGATAGTGGATGAGCATAGCATGCTGATGCGGGAAGATCAGCGGCTCCAGCAGGAATAACAGCGGCTCACAGCCGATGCGGCCCTCATACAAACACAACAAAGCGAAGTCAACACCCTACCTCACAGACGCTATGAAAGTCGCTTGCAGCCAGGCGTAGTCACGGTGGATCCAACGATGTTGTTCCAATCACCTCACGAGAGGCCTGCGGCTACAGCTCCTGTCGTGGGGTAGATAACACGTCAGATGCTACTTTGGGGTAGCTTGAGTTGATGGGCAAGGCGACACTGGCGTCTGGGAGATTGTTTAGCATTGCAGGGACAAAGGTTTACCCAGGTTCGGCCTCTCCATTGGAGATAAAGACCTACTTCCTGCTATCTTGTTATTGATCTCGATCTCGATAACCCGGCTACAACAACAGAGCCGGATCTCGATCTAGGTTACAAGGTTGTGGTGTTTCTCTCGATGGTTCTCTCGCCTAAGCTTGGATCGTAAAGTTCTCTCTCAACTAGGGCTCAGGGACCGGTTTATATAGACGACCGGGTCTCCTGGCACTTTACAATACGAACCCGGGCTCTACCCAGACTCGGAGTCCTACTCTAGCTCTTCTAGCCTTCGTGTCTCCAAGTCCTGAACCGCCTCTGGTCTTCTAGAAACTTCCCTTCCTGAACCGGGTTACCGCCAAAGCCTCTGGCCCAGCAACATAACCCGGCCCATGCTGATGGTTAGCTGGCCTGGCCGGGCCTCCTGCCTGGCGGGTCATGCTTCCCTCTTCATGGGCCTACCGGGTTATATCCCCCCATCAGTAGCCCCCAGATTAACCTGGTTGCCAGGTTGGCATGCTGCTTCTTATTCTTGAATATTGCTTCTTTGGCAGAACTGATATCCTGGCCAGCCGGGTTAATCACCTGAAACATAAAATAACACGTAACAAATTCAATATCAGAACATCTCTTTTCTCCTTTGCTGGCCAGTCTCTTTGGCGGTTCACGCCGTAACCCGGTTATCTCTTGCCGGGTTCCGACGCCCGGGTTTCACTTTCAACACTTAGTGAAAATTATCGCCCAACTATAACTCCATCCTTATCCATCTTAATCACGATCTTATCATTTAATACTCCGTAATTATCTCATTCCGTTTGTCGTTGACTTTTAGTCAAAGATCCTTATCTCTTCACTTTTTACCACAACACCCCTAGGGTTTTCACTGTGCCTATAAATAGGAGGCCAAGAGACACCACGGTCACTTTTCCCCATTCAGTTCATCTTCTTCCTCGCGCGCGCACTGTAGCAGCTGCGGATCCAATCTCAAATCGAGCTCTCAATCTCCTGCAAGAAGATCCACAGGTACGTTTATCCCACACATCCGTGCTCCGCACTTGATTCCAACTTGAATCTCATCCAGATTTGCTTCGCATTTCCCTCTACACATCTACATCTAGAACTAGGGTTTCATCTCCATTGTTGTGCTCAGAGAACCTCGAAGCTCCCAGCCATGGTGAAGGACAAAGCGAAGGCCGGAGCTCCCCGTGCGGCGAAGAAGCTCGCAAAGAACCTCACAGCACACGCCGGTGCATCTGGCTCCGCCGCCCCTGCTGCTACTCAGGTCAACTGGACCAAATCCACGGTGACGACCTTGATGCTTCAGGAATACGTGAACTGCGGCGAGCTCCCCCGAAGGATGAGATTCAATGGCGTGCTGCTGGAGAAGAAATCCGCCCCAGCCCCAAGGAAGGTGAAGTGGTGGTTTTCCTCGACCACGTTCAGCGCGGCCTTCGCCCCCCGGGTTCCCTGTTTTTTCGCCGGGTCTTGAAGTACTACGGCCTTAGGCCTCAAGACATCGCGCCCAACTCCATGCTGAACATCAGCAACTTGTGGTGTTCTGCGAAGATTACTTGCAAATGGCTCCAAGCCTCGAGCTGTTCCTCGAGTTCTTCTACTGCAACCCCTCTCGCAAGGATCAAGTACTTCCATATGGGGGAGTTGCAATCCAGCGCCGAAGGGAATGCGATTTCCCGGCTCTTCTTCTAGCCAGCCACCCAAGGGGTGGCAAAACACTATTTTTACTGCAAGACACTTCACCAGAATCTGACGATGCCCGTTACCCGGCTTTCCGAACTCGGGCTTAACATATGACGCCAAAATGAATAGTTATGCCGATGACGCCGAGCGGGTCAAGCTCGAGCCCATTCTTCGCCGGGCCAGAGCTTTACTCGCCCATGGTCTCAAGGGCACAGATCTGGTCAAGTGCTGGATCGGTTGGTTCATCCAGCCACTCAGCATCAGGACCCGGCTAATTTGCCAGTACACTGGTGAAACCACAGACAACATGCGTTACTCGAGATGACGCTCACTGATGATCAGCTCGTGAAGAATGCCAAGAGATTGCTTGGCGAAAAGAAAGATGCCATTGCACTGAACGGGCTCGCCCCATTTAGTGCCAAGAACAAACCCCCCACGGTAAAGCCAATACTCAATCCATTTTGCTTACTTTAACCCGGTAAACTCATCCATAGACTGTTATTTACTGTGACTGCTTTTTCTCAGGACTCCAAATGGTGGAGCGTGGATTTTACCCCAACATCCTCTCCTGATGGGGAGGACACAGAAAGTGAAGACGACGAAGAAGAAGAAGAAGGTGAGCTAGACTCCGTAGGCCGGCTCTTCCTCCAGTTGATTAACAACGAAGTCCCCAACAAGGACACCTCTACTGATAACCCGGCAAATTTTATTCCAGGCCCCACTGACCCGGCTTCTGACGTAGCGCCGGGTCCCCAAGCTACTGCAGCTCCTACTCAGAAGAGGACCCGGGCCACCATTGCCAAGGTACCACATTCTCTTTTCTCAATCTTCATGATGAACTCATCTCAAACTTAAGCACAATCACAGGAAAAGGAGGCTGAGAAGGAGGCTGAGGCGAACAAGAGACGCCGAACCCGGTCTTCTACAAGCCAAGCTTCCCTGAGCCCAGGTATCCCTCAACGCTCTTTATCAAGCTGGGCCAAATCCATCCAGAAGACGCCCAGCAAACAGTTCCCTTTAGCTGGCAAGATCCGGGTTCCTAAACCATCTCGTTTGTCAGATTCTTCCTCGGATGGTGTTAGCACACCCGAGGATTTCCAGATCAACGCCGGGTTAGAAATACTTCACACATCTTTTCCATACCTCTATACTTCACTGTCCCATTCTTGTTTAACTAAGACATTATCTTGTTCCAGTGCCAGCTTTTATGGATGAAGACCCGGAATCTCCTCCCGCGGCGTCTCCTCCTCCAGCAACCACAGAGCCTTCTCCTATGGAGGCACATATGAAGAACCAGAGGACAAGACGAGCCAAGGGAGCAAGCAACCCCCGCGGCTTCTCCAAAAAATTGTTGACCCGGTGCCAGAATCCTCCCCAGCTGCTCACTCGCCCGGGTTAGGCTCTGGGACTAAAGAAGATGAAGTGCAGGTTACTGGACCCGGCACGTTCCAGTAAAATGCTCCTGAGACTCTTGCCAAGGTGCCAGCCCCAGATGCTGACCCGGCAACTCCTGCCAAGAACAAGAACCCGGCTTCCTCCTCAAATTCACCGGCTCTGGACACCATGTCGTTCCAGCACTTTGCGATGAATATTTTTCTCGCCTAGCTCAACACAAGACCCTGGAGACAGAACTGGTCGCCCTGATCCAAAAACGATATCAGGTACCCTTTTTACTTCTTGCCTGTATATTTTCTTGCATAACTATACCCTGAGTAGCCCCCAAGCTCTAAGTTCATCACTTGTGATGAGCTTGGTGCTTACAATATGCATTCCTTAGGTAAAAACTTCAAACCTGTAGCCCCCAAGTGCCGGGTTGTCTGTTTACAGCAACCTGGGACTAAAAAACTTCCATCATTTAAAACTTGCCCATTTTCACATCAAAACTTTGAACACTGTAGCCCCCAAGTGCCGGGTTGTGTGCCTGCAGCAACCTGGGACTTACAGTTAGAACAATTGAACTTTTGCGCATGTAGCCCCCAAGTGCCGGGTTGCACGCCTGCGGCGACCTGGGACTAACATAACTTTTTGCATCTTAACAGGAAGACCATGCCAAGGCCCAGGCTGAGATCACCCGGCTCATGACGCTGCCAAACTGAATCTGAGACCCGGGCTGATCACTCAGCTCAACTCCAGGCCTTGGAAGAAAAATTACTGCCTGACGCAAGAAAACTCCGATCTGAAGAAGGACATGCAGGAGAACGAGGAGAACTTCCAGGAGCAACAGGAGACCCTGCAGAAGCAGCTGGATGAAACCAACAACGAGCTGACCCGGCTAAAAAGAATGATCACCTCTATGGTTGAATCTTTAGTGGGTAAGCACTACTCCTTGAATTTCAACCTAAACTGATCAAGCAGACCCGGTTTTTGAAATTCACTGTTACTTTTCTTACACAGGCCCTCGTGATGGTAACCTCCGCAAAACCGCTGCAGAGAAGATCAAATGCATGTACACGCTGACCGTCAGCTGTACTTTGGCAGCTGCGAGGTCATCAAAGCCGCTAGGCTCTGGGAGAACCCGCCAAGCAAGTACACTGAAGTCCTTGGGCATCTGTCAACAATGCCGCAATGGATCCATCTGCTCAAGAGATCAGCTTGCAGGGCCGGGGTGATGCGAGGTCTTGCCTTGGCAAAGGCCTACCATCCCCAGCTAAACCCGGCTCCACTGAAGAAGGGCTTTCCTCAGTTTGACACTGATGGCAAGGAGTTCGATAAGAAGTGCTACGCCCGGGTTGTGAAGCAAACCCGGCACGTTGCCACTGTAATTGCCAGCAAGATGAAGCTCACCACTTTGCAGCTTGGATATAATGAAATGATGAAGAGATCATGGATGACGAGCCACAACGCGTCGATCTCCTCCAAAGCTATAAGGATTCCATTGACCCGGCAAAAATGCTCCTGGTACCTCCACTGCTCCCAGCTCCTCTACGCCAGTTATTCCTCCTCCGTCACGGGCGATAGCTGAAGAAGATGATGAAAACTTCTTCCAGCCACTTCGAAAAATCACCCGGCGCAAGACCAAGGCCAAAGAAACCGACGAGACCAAGGAGCCAGAGGCTAACCCGGCGGCCGCCGAAGAAGAAGACCCGGCAAAGACCGTCGAAGAACAACCAACCGGCTCTCCTCCCCGTGACCCGGCTCCTGAAGCCAAAGCTTGAAAACTTACGCAGATGCTGTTATCTCTGCAAGAAAACAATCTTATTCGGCCCTTTGGGCGCTTATTGTAATAACTTTTGCACTTTGCACTATGCCTGTGATGGTGCGCCTATGCACCTGATGAAACTTTTATGCTACTCTCAAACTTTTGCTATGAAATATGCCTCTTCTGTGGTTTTGATGACCCTTTTGATTTCTTTAACTGTGAGCCGGCTTTCGCATGGATACCCTGTCGCTACTTCTCTGAGAAAAACAGGGTCGAACCAAGTCCCAATGGGCTTCATGGTTGATTGAATTTCCAGGTGAGCAATCAGGCCATAAAATTGCGAGTCACATCAGCTCAACAGCAAGATAACCAAGAATAAACTAGTGGCATAAAGCCGGGTCTTGGGATTGCAGCTGCAAACTATTGTAGTAGAGCCCCCAAGACCTGGATCAATGTTTATAAAGTAATGGCTTAACTATGCAACATTACCCCATTGATCCTCATACTGGTGGGACACGCTCTCTGGGCGTCCTCAAAGATAACTATGCACTTATTCTATGACAAAAACATAAACAACTAAAATGTAAACTTCACCTTCATACCTCTGAATCCAAAGTTATGGATACTGTAACGAAAACTGCACAGCCGGGTCAAAACATCGAGACCCGGATGACCGTAAAAGCCGGGTCTTGGGCGAGCCCCCAAGGACAAGCCCCCAAGACCAAACTTAACATAGAACTATGCAACACTACTATCAAACATCAAAAAAGAAACGAAAGAACACAAATTTCTGTTCAACCTTCACTTTATTGATAGAAAAGGTTAGGTCAGCAAGCCGCCTCATTAAAAACCTTCCAGTCCCCTTAGGTACCCTGGTAAGGAAAAGAGCGCGTCTGAAACCTGCTGCCTGTTACATCGTGTTTTACATCTCATATCTCTTTCTCATGCTAAGTATAATATGGGCGCAGCTGCGCAATATTCCATGGCCTCTCACGCTCTTCCAATGAAAAGGTAGAGTGCGATGTGTCATTACAGACTCGGACTTTTCTCTTGCATCCACCAAATAATATGAACCATTGTTCAATTTCTTGCTTATGATGAAGGGCCCTTCCCAAGGGGGAGATAACTTGTGCATCCCTTCTCTGGATTGCACCCATCGTAGCACTAAATCTCCCTCCTGGAAAGTGCGAGTTTTAACCCGGCGACTATGATACCGCCTCAAATCTTGCTGATATACTGCTGATCTCTCCAGTGCTTGTTCTCTGCTCCTCAAGCAGGTCCACAGAATCCTGCCGGGTCTGCTCATTTTCTGTTTCAACATAAGCCGCCACGCGAGGCGAGTCATGAATTATATCACTTGGCAAAACTGCCTCTGCCCCATACACCATAAAGAAAGGGGTCATCTTTGTGGATCTGTTTGGTGTTGTGTTGATTCCCCAAACTACTGATGGCAACTCCTCAACCCACGCTCCAGCAGCTCTGAGACACGGACCCGGAGACGTGGTTTCAAACCTCGAAGCAACTCCTGATTTGCTCGTTCTACTTGTCCATTGGCCTGTGGATGAGCAACTGAAGCAACATCTAAACGTATACCCTGATTTCCACAAAACTTTGCCATCTCACCAAGGGACATGTTAGTACCATTATCTGTGATGATACTATGAGGATACCCAAACCTGTGTATGATCTGCTTCAAAAACTTGACTGCTGTAGCTGCTTCACAATTAGTAACAGGCATCACCTCAACCCACTTTGTAAACTTATCAATGGCAACCAAGAGGTGGGTTTTCTTGCAAGGAGACATGCTAAAAGGACCCACCATATCAAGCCCCCAAACTGCAAAGGGCCAAGTCAAGGGTATTGTTCGCAACTCCTGAGCCGGCACATGAATTTGCCTTGCATATCTTTGGCAACCATCACATCTACTCACCAAGCGCTCTGCATCTGCCTGAGCTGTGAGCCAGAAGAAGCCGTGTCTGAAAGCTTTTGCTACTAAAGACCTTGTTGAAGCATGATGACCACAATCTCCCTCATGAATCTCTTTCAAAATTTGCCGGCCTCCTTTCCAGACACACATCTCTGAAATACTCCAGAAACACTTCTCTTATATAACTCGCCATCAATAACTACGTAGGCCTTAGCCGGCGCACAATTTGCCGGGATATAACTTCCTGCTCTGGCAGCTCTCCACGCAAAAGATACGCCAAATAAGGTTCTGTCCACTCTGGAATTTCATGAGTTGCTGCTACCAATTGCGAATCCGGGTCTTCCTGACCCGCCAGTTCCTCTACGCCCTGAGGCTTGACTGATGGAGTCCATAGCTCGTCCAAGAAAACGTTAGGTGGAACCGGCTCTCTGCGTGAGCCGAGTCTTGACAAAGCATCTGCAGCATCATTTTTCCTGCGGTCAATATGATCCACCTGATAGCCTGAGAAAAACCCGGCTACCCTGTCCACCTCTCTCCTGTAAGCCGCCATTGTCGCATCTTTTCTATCCCATGTTCCTGAAACTTGCTGTGCCACAAGATCTGAATCCCCATAACAATTAATATGCTTGATGCTCATCTCCTTTGCCATACGCAAACCATGTAACAAGCCTCATATTCTGCCACATTGTTAGAGCAATCAAAGTGAATTTGCAAAACATAGCTCAGCTTATCACCCTTGGGAGAAGTTAACACAACTCCAGCTCCTGAACCTTGTGCTTGCTTAGACCCGTCAAAGTGCATAACCCAAGGCTTGAGACCCGGCGCAAGAGGTGGTGCACTCAACTGTGTCCAATCATTAAGAAAATCCGCCAATGCCTGCGATTTGATAGCTGTACGAGGCACATAGTCAATGTGGTAAGGCCCCATCTCTATTGCCCACTTGGCAATTCTTCCTGTAGCTTCTGAATTCCTGATAATATCTGCTAAGGGTATTGAACTCACCACTGTGATTGGATGCTCCTGAAAATATGGTTTCAACTTTCTACTTGCCATGAAAACACCAAATACTAGCTTCTGCCAATGCGGATAGCGCTGCTTTGCTTCTGATAACACCTCACTAACATAATAACCGGCCTCTGAACCGGGTTTTCCTTGCCTTCCTCCTTACGCTCGACCACCACCACAGCACTCACAGCTGAGGCCCGGCAGCGACGTATAACAGCATGGGTTCCTTGGGACCCGGGGCCGCCAGAACTGGCGCTTTTGATAATTGTTTCTTCAGAGCTTCAAATGCCTCGTCTGCTTCCTGATTCCACACAAAATTGTCTGTTTTCTTAGTAACTTGTAAAGGTATTGCTTTTTCTCCGAGCCGGGATATAAACCGGCTTAGCGCAGCCACACATCCTGTCAACTTCTGAACATCTGCCAATTCCTCAGGTTTTTTCAAACTTGGATGGCTCTGATTTTTTCCGGGTTTGCCTCAATTCCACGCTCTGACACAATGAAACCGAGCAATTTTCCTGCTGGAACTCCAAACACGCACTTTGTAGGATTGAGCTTCATCTTGTACTTCCTCAAATTTTTGAATGTTTCTGTAAGGTCACTGATAAATGACCCGGCTTTTTCTGACTTGATCACCACATCATCCACATAAGCATGCACATTGCGCCCAATCTGATCATGAAAACAATTTTGAATGCACCTCTGATAAGTTGCTCCTGCGTTCTTCAACCCAAAAGTCATGGTCTTGTAACAAAAAGCACCAAAGGGGTGATGAACGATGTCTTTTCCCAATCCTGCCTGTTAAGCTTGATCTGATGATAACCTGAATATGCGTCCAGAAAACACAAGAGCTCGCTGCCTGCCACTGCGTCAACAATTTGGTCGATGCGCGGCAGTGCGAACGGGTCTTTTGGACAATGCTTGTTGAGACTTGTAAAATCAATACACATCCTCCACTCATTATTTTTCTTCAGAACCAAAACCGGGTTAGCCAACCACTCTGGGTGGAAAACCTCCATGATAAAGCCGGCTTCCAATAACCGGGCTATCTCCTCTCCTATAGCTTTTCTTCTCTCTGCGTTCATTTTTCTCAAACCTTGTTTCACCGGCCTTGCCTTTGGATCAACATGTAAACGGTGCTCAGCGAGTTCAGTCGGAATGCCTGGCATGTCACTAGGTGTCCACGCAAAAACATCCCGATTCTCACGGATGAACTCGATGAGCGCGCTTTCCTATTTATCAGTTAGGCTGGTCCCTATGGCGAACTGCTTGGAGGAATCCCCAGGCACAAAATCCACCATCTTAGTATCCTTTGCTGCTTTAAACTTTGCCCTGTCATCTTCTGTTGTTGGTTTTTTGAGCGCCTTGTTATCCTGCGGGTCAAGATTAGACCTGTAAGCTTTCAACTCCTCTCTAGCACAAGTTCGCTCTGCCAGGGCTGCATCTCCCTCGTCACATTCTGCTGCAATTTCTCTGTTACCATGAATAGTATGATCCCCTTGGGACCCGGCATCTTCAACTGCAAGTACACATAACACGGCCTGCCATGAACTTGGCAAAGCCGGCCTTCCAAACAACGCATGATAAGGACTTGGAAATTTCACCACCTCAAAGTGAGCCACTCTGATCTGAAGTTATGGATAGACTCGCCAAAAGCAACCTCTAATGAAATTTTTCCCTCTGGTGTAGCAGACTTCCCAGGAACTATACCATGAAATATTGTTGACGTTTTCTGCAACTGTGACTCCTTCAGACCCATACGCATAAATGTTTCCCAGTACAAGATATTAATGCTACTGCCACCGTCCATCAAAACCTTCTTTAACTCAAAGCCATGAACTTGAGGAGCCACAACTAACGCAAGCAGACCCGGGTGCTCCACCACATCCGGGTGATCTGCTCTGCTCCAAGTAATAGTATGCTCTGACCATCTCAAATACCTTGGTACCCCTACAGCCACTGAATTAACTGCCCTTTTGACTATCTTTCTCTCTCTTGGTCGTGCCACTGGTATATATATGATATTGGCCAAGTTGCCTGGCTGGTTCGAGAATCCACCCTGATTACCTGTATTTTGGCCGGGTCCTGTATTTCCAGTTGGTACCGCGTTTGCTCCAGTTAGAGGCCCCGCAGCCGGGTTAGCACTCGGGCCGGGTCCTCCACTCCTGTTTGCTCCTTGCAGAGCTCTCTGAATCTCATTGTTTTTCCACCTGTTCAAATCTACACACTGGGCCAATGAATGATTGGCGGGTCTGCCGTTCTTGCTATGACGAGGACACGGCATCCTGAAGGCCTCTTCAGTGCTCATTGGGCGTGTTCCTTGATAACTATTTCCACCACCGTAACTCCCATTATTTCCCTGATAACCTCTGTTTTCCTGATAACCTCTGTTTTCCTGATAATTCCCATCCATCCTTTGCCTCTGAAACCCGGCATTTGCATTTGCAACTAGCTCTGAGTTTCCTTCCTGATGCCCACGCTTGTGCTGGTTCTGATTGCTGTTGTTATTGTTTCCCGGGCCATTGTTCTTTCCTCCATTGTTCGCAGCACCTTTCCCTTTTTCTTCCTCACTATCATCCTGGGTTTTGTCCGTGGCTGCGTGTCTGTTGCACGCATCCATCAACTCTGCCATAGTAACGGGCTTAACCCGGTGTCCTTCCTTCATGCGACCCAGCTTCTGGACCAAGGGAGCGTACTTGCAAGTTTTCTCCATCGATGAAATTGCATCCTTGGGCTCGATACCTGATGAAGAGTGCAGGATCTCCGTGACCCGGCCCATCCAGTGACGAGCTGACTCGCCCTTCCTCTGTACGCAACGATCAAGATCTTCAATGGAAAATAAACGCTTGCACGTGCCCTGAAAGTGCTTGATGAAAATTGTTTTCAACTCATCCCAAGAATTGATAGATTTCTCTGGCAGATTCTTGAACCACAACTTTGCTGCACCATCACTCATCATCAAATACATATACTTTGCACAAACGTTCTCTGTGGCATTGCGTATACACATCGCCATCTCATAGCTGCTCAACCAACTCGCCGGGTCTGTGCTCGGCTCATAATTGGCAATCTTGCTTGGCTCCTTGAACTTCTCAGGGAAAGGCTCTGCTCTAATGGCATCTGAAAGACACTTGGGACCCGCCAAAGTGGAAGAACTTGCTAAAAGTTGTTACCCGGCGAGCTTGCAGATGCTGCTGGCACGGGACCCGGTCCTCCTTGTGGTGCTCCAGCTGCAGGTACTGCCGGGTTTGCATTAGCTGCACTTCCCGCTCGCGATCTATTGACTATCTGCTGAGCCACAGAAATTGCAGGGGCGGGTTGATACTGCTGATTATTCTGGTTCTGGTTCTGCTGGGGCGGGTTTTGCTGCTGTGCCGCGGCAAACCCGGCCAATGGCGGGTTTCCCCCGTGGCGACTCTTGCTACGATATGTTGTGGAGTGAAGCGCTTTTCTCTTTTGAATACTGAACTTGCTGAGCAACCGCAGTGCGTAACATGTCAATGGCACGCCGAGCTTCAACCTCTGCTGGCGAGTCTCCTAATGGAATACGATCAAGTGCTAAAGTTGCGGCATATACGTTATCTGCTGGATTGGAATAGTGACCCGCCGGCGTGTGAAACCTTGGTGTCCTGGGCGGCAGACCCGGATTTCCCCTGGCTCCCCCAGCGAGAAGACCCGGCGCCGCTGCAACTGCAACTCCAGCTGCTCCTGTTCCTCTGTCTGGTTCTACATTTGCTCTAACAACTGGAGCCACCTGGGTTACACCAACTGGTTGATCTTCTGGGGTTCTAAACAATACTGCTGGATTTATGGCGTTTTCTCCAGGAGCCAGCCGGCTCTGGTGCCTCCTCCGGTGTGCCCTGGTCATCTCATTGAGACGATTTTCCTCATCCTCTAATTGCTTTCGCCTAACCTCCATATCTTCTCTGCCATTGTGTCTCTGCGCACCTGCTCCAAGGCCCGGCGTGCTGTATCCAATTCTATAGCTCTGGCTGCCGCGTTTTCTGGAGTAACAATCCTCGTAAGTGCTGTTGGATCTAGGACCAGGCCATTGTTAAACATGGCCTGGGCCCCAGTTGCATTGTTTCTTTCCTCACCCTGAGCTCGGTTATTGAGAAAACCGAAGCTATTCCTGTAACGCGCCGTGTTTTCACTTTCCTCTGATACCGAAGCCGGGTCTCCATCAACCCTTTGACCCGCCAGCTCCAACACTGGTGGCAATTGTTGCTGCTGCTGACCCGGAGTAAAAGCTGGTGGCACGACCGTTGACGGTGATGCCCCCGCGTTGATCGAAGGAGCGGTGTAAACCGCCACCCTCCTAACCGGGCTTGGAACGGACTCTTGCTCCTCTTCGTCCTCTTCTTCTACTCCATATCCGAACCGGCCTTCGAACAAGGGCAGGATCGATTCTGAATCTGCATAGTCCACCACATCACCCGGGATTGGAGCCGGGTTTCCCGATCTTCCTCGTGCACGTCCAGGGCAGCTCATCTTCAGCCGTACCAACTGATTCTTCTCCATCAGATTGAACAATTGTGGCAGCTCCTGACACAGATTCATAGTCTCCATCACTAGCAGATCTAGTTGCAATCATACCAACAAAAACGTTAAACTTGCCAATTGGAATAACATCACCTGATTCAAGTAGATCTGATTCCGGCCCCCAGCCAAAATCATCAACGATGGGCTCTCCTTGCGAATTGAGGGTGATCTCGCCGAAAACATAGTTCTCTACTCCTTGCCTTGCTTCTCCCATGATGGTGACACCTTTGGACGCGTTCCCACAGACGGCGCCAACTGTCGTGGGGTAGATAACACGGCAGATGCTACTTTGGGGTAGCTTGAGTTGATGGGCAAGGCGACACTGGCGTCTGGGAGATTGTTTAGCATTGCAGGGACAAAGGTTTACCCAGGTTCGGCCTCTCCATTGGAGATAAAGACCTACTTCCTGCTATCTTGTTATTGATCTCGATCTCGATAACCCGGCTACGACAACAGAGCCGGATCTCGATCTAGGTTACAAGGTTGTGGTGTTTCTCTCGATGGTTCTCTCGCCTAAGCTTGGATCGTAAAGTTCTCTCTCAACTAGGGCTCAGGGACCGGTTTATATAGACGACCGGGTCTCCTGGCACTTTACAATACGAACCCGGGCTCTACCCAGACTCGGAGTCCTACTCTAGCTCTTCTAGCCTTCGTGTCCTCCAAGTCCGAACCGCCTCTGGTCTTCTAGAAACTTCCCTTCCTGAACCGGGTTACCGCCAAAGCCTCTGGCCCAGCAACATAACCCGGCCCATGCTGATGGTTAGCTGGCCTGGCCGGGCCTCCTGCCTGGCGGGTCATGCTTCCCTCTTCATGGGCCTACCGTGCTATTATCCCCCCATCAGCTCCAGCGAGCGCAGCCATAACACCATCGGTTACAGTAAACACACCACGGACAGTAGCGGCCCCCTCATTCGCCGCTCGCACAGTCACAACATCAGGAGCCGCAGTCCCATTGGTCACGGCCCCGGCACCTCTGTTCGTAGCCCCAGTTCCGTCGTTCGCAGCCCCAAGAGTCACGGAGACATCAGGTTCTAGGGCGATAATTCAAGCAAACAACAGGGCAATGATGCCGCCACCGCCGTTACCTGCGGTGTTCACTCAGCCGTAGCCAGCTCAGCCGCCAATGCAGCCGCCAAGATTCCATACACTGCAAGGACATTATGTCAACCCGGTGGACAATGTTTATGCAGCCACCAACATCTTGGCAAGGCTTATGCCAGCAGGAAATACGCCTATCGACAGGGAGGCGCGACGCGCCATTGAGATGTTAAGCACGGCAGTCGTACAGCAGGCCAACATGTCAGAACACGCGGGGCGGCTACACTCTACCCCTTACAACAGCAGGGCTACGGCTGAAAGAAGCATCCACGCTGAGTCGTCACAAGCTGCGGCTTCAAGCTCAGCTAGGCGTCAAAGGGAAAGAGACCAACCTGCAGTACAAGAGCATCCTCAGCCACAGCAGGTTCCACCTGTTACCACTAGGGTAGAAGCACCGCAGCAACGGATGATTTCCAACACACCTGGAAGACCAGCCCGATCCAATTTATCAACGTGACTTAAGGGGCCAGTTTGTTTTAGTGAACGGATCAGAGCTGAGCCGTTCCCAGCAGATTTCAAAGGATCTCGCAAGGTCGCAAACTACAACGCCAGCATGGATCCCACCACCTGGCTGAACAACTATGAGATGGGCATGAGCATCCTCAACGCATCCGAAGAAATATGTGCCCGATACCTAAATATGATGTTAGAAGGCGCTGCCCACATTTGGCTTCAGAATTTGCCACCCAACTCAATAAACTCTTGGGATGAGATGAAGGAAGCCTATATCAAGAACTTCCAGGGAACCTGCAAATGACTCTGTAATATAGAAGACCTCGAGCGTTGCGTATAGAGAAAAGGCGAATCAAGTCGCCATTGGATGAGAAGGGTAGCAGAAATTATACACTCTTCAGATAGCATACCAGCCAGCTCAGCCGTCCATGTCATGGAGAAGAACTGCAAGTTTGAGCCACTCATACACAAGTTGGGTCGCATGAAAGATAAACTCAAGAGCCTCAGCGAGCTCATGGCCGCGGCTAACAAATATGCTGGCTCAGACAAGACAAAAGACGTGCCAGATGGCGAAGAAGATGAAGCCGCAGGCAAAGCTAAGAAGAGTAACAGCAAGCCTCATCAGCAAAACAATAACAGTAGCGCAAGTCACAACAAGCGCAAGAATGAGGAAGGGAACTCTGGTTTAGTCGCAAATACCAACACTCGCTTCAAACACAACAATAACAGAGGACGCAATTCCCATCCCATAAATCTTGAAGAAGTCTTCAACCGTCTCTGTGATATCCATATAGGGAAAGATGGACGGCTAGCCACCCATACCAAAGCGCAATGCTACCACTACAAGAAGTGGAAGGATGGACCCCCACTTAATGGAAATAACGGTCACCAAAACAATGGAGGAGGCGATCACGGTGGAGGAAATAACAACACAGCTCCCAATCCGCCAGCAGATCAGCCGCAGTTTCCAAAGCAGCTAGGACAATACCACACGATTGTGGTCAACACGTCGAAGAGGGAACATAAATTAAGACGGCGAAATCAAGTCGTCAACGCCATAGTACCAGCCGTACCTCAATGGCTTAAGTGGTCCGAGCAACCCATCGTTTGGAGTAGAGACGACCACCCAGAAGAGATAAACAAGGCGGGGAAGCTCGCATTAGTAGTTGCACCTCAAGTCGCAGGTTACAAGCTAAGCAAAGTACTGATGGACGGAGGTAGCAGCATCAACATACTATACTACGAGAACTTCAAAAGGATGCACCTGCAGGAAAAATTGCTACAACCATCAAGGACATCGTTCCATGGAGTAGTACCCGGGATATCGATCAGCACAACCTTTGGGGCGGATAAGCTTGGAAGTGGCCTTTGGGACTCACAGCAACTTCCGATGCGAGTTCATTTGGTTCGAAGTAGTGGATTTCCAGAGCCCATATCATGCACTGTTCGGCAGAGCGGCATTTGCGAAGTTCATGGCAAGACCGTGCTACGTATATCTGAAGCTCAAAATGTCCGGCCCACGTGGAGTCATCACAGTTGAAGGTGACAGGCAAATATCAATGGAGTGCGAAGAAGGCGATAGAGCCATGGCAAAGGCTGCGTGTATCGCCGAAGGCCTACTAGTCCACGAGGCTCAGCAAAATTTTGATGACATCGTGGAAGCAAAAAGACATGTGCCAGACCTGCGGATCAAGCTAACAGCCAATCGAGAGGCGAGAAAAGCGAAGGCCACGGAGCAGCAGAAAAACGAAAAGGGCAATTAAGTGTCCTCCGGGCAGTCCATTATAAGCCGCATTATATCACGAGTCGCATCACGTGACTCAAAACGAACCACTCAGGGTTCCAGTATCATATCAGTTTCGAACCACTCAGGGTTCAAGTGTCAGAAATAATGACAATTAGGTCATGCAACATCTCTTCAGCGAGGAACAGAAAACTCGCGACTTGTATCAAAAATCGATCGCCACCTTTGCGCGATCGTACCATAAAAAGTTGTATCAAATATAATGATTATGAAATAAAGCCGGCACCTCTGCTATGCGGAAGGTCGTCGTTTCGCCTCAAATTACCAATTGAGTTGCTGAGTCTTTTATTTTATCTATCATTGGTTCCTTGGGGGCTTCCATGCTTTATGAGCTCAGCTTATTACCTTGGAATCGCCAAACTAGTGGCATTTTTTCTTGATTATACTCAGCCCTACCTCGGATGCAACTTGAACTATGTGACCAAAGTACCAGCGTGTGGCGTCAATCGAGTCTGAATGCCTATCATGGACGTTCTCGACCCTGAACACACATTTTGCTAGGGAAATACTGAGTCGCGCAAGGGCCTGAGTAAGGAATAAATTGAGACAAATCAAAAGGACCTTCTTATAGGTCATCAAATTGTACTAATCAGAGTACGAAAACACTGATCATCGTATCAAACAAAAACTTTAAAGTTATTACAAGCCACTCAGGGCTGAATTACCATAACAATGTTTTTTCTCACTTCTTCGCAGTCTTTGGTTTGCGAGACGGCGGCTTACCAGATTTATGCGCAAGCGCAGCGACTGCAGGATAACTTGGTGACGTAGCTGTAACAGGCACGGCGCCAGAAGAGCTTGTTGCACCGAGAGGAGAGTTTGTGCCTTGAGAGGTAGCTGGCCCGACGGAAGCTGACTTCTTACCGTCAGGATGATACTTCCCTTGGTAAGTGGCCAGATCTACGCCGTCAACAAGCTGAGTGTCGTATCCGCGCATGCTCTTCCAGGTAGCAAGGTATTCATCCGGTGGGAATTCTGTGCCATCTGCCCTTTTCTGCGGCCTACCTTGAGCTACCTTGGCAGCGTCGAAGGTGGGATAATATATTTTGGCCAGCCCAAGCACATGAGTTGCCCCAGCGCGAGCAGAAGACTCCTTCCAATCAGCAAGGTAGCAAGCGGCCTTGGATAATCTCTTCAACAAGCCAGCACCAGTCGACGGCACAGGCTTGGAAGGAAGGAGTTTGGCAGACAGTTGCTTCATCGCTTCATAGGACCCCATCGTGCACTCGCGGATATGATTGAGCTGCTCTTTCATGTGCTCAAAAATAAGAGGGGAATCCTTGCCGACGGACAGAACGTTTGTTAACACCCAGCTAATCAGACGTGGGACAGATAACGACTAGTTATGAAATGCTCACCGGAGAGTTCCTGGGTAATAATGGTAACAAGGCCGTGGACAAGATCAGCAGAGTCAGAAACTTTCTTGAGATCCTTGGACCGCTTGGCGAGGTCCTTCTCTAGCTCGCCAATTTTGACAGCCTTAAGCCGCGTTTGCTCATTCGCTTCTGCGATAGCATCTTTTTGGGCACTGATCTGGCGGTCTTGTTCCCCAATCCTTTTCTAGGCTTTCTCTTCAACATTTTTAAGCCGCAGCTCGGCTGATTTGGCTTGCTCAGCAAGGTTATAGTTCTGATAGGAGAGATCCCCAATTCTCCGGTCCTTTTTCTTGATGTCTTCATCACGCTGGGCAAGGACGCCTTGGAGCCTTTCAACTTCTGCAGGAGCTTGTTGAAGGCTAAGCTCTAGCTTTTTCTTCTCATCAAGGGCAGCTTGCAATTCATCCTGCACAACAAGTCACATAGCCATCCTGCACAACAAGTCACATAGCCATGGCATATCAATTTGCTGGCAGCAAAAAGCAAGTGAGCATGAAGAATCAAGCCCTCGTTTCATACAAAGCAATGTCTCGATTCTTGGGGGCTAGAGATATGTTTGACATAACACAAGACGCAGTTGTGTTGTTACCTTATAAGCCGCAGACAAATGAAGCAAGGCATCGCGCAGTTCGGCAGAATGTTTGTCGTTAGCCGCAAGGATGGATCGCGCCAACTGCTCAGCATGGCTATTTGTTGATTTTTCCAATGAAGAGGAGGATATAGCCCCTCCGTGCAACACAAGCTACATATGGCCATAGTCAGGATCAGTGGCTGGCGGCTTGATTGGCGTCTCCTGGAGAACCTCCACGGCTATAACAATAACATCCCCAATGGGGGACGAGTTTCCTTGTTCTGAATAGCTGCAGCAGCAGTACCGTCCTCCAGGGCCACCTCCGGGGTAGTGGCATTAGGGGACGCGCCCGAAGGCACGTCATCAGTCGTAGCTACGCCCTCCTTTGCGACGGACTCATGAGGGGCGTCAATTGCTCCAGGAGCCGTTGGAGGCGGCTCTATAATAGTCTCAGAGGCAGCCGCAAGATTGGTTGTGTCTTCAGCGTCAACCTTGGACCTGTAAGAAATACAATACAACATAAATAATCAGGCAAAGGACATCACAGATGGACAGAGCACGGAAATAGGTACTAACCCCGGTGTCACCTTGATAGTAAGGCCTAGATTGTCGCTCGAAGGAGACGACAAAGTTTGAAGCCCAGAATCTACAAAAGGGGAAAAGTACTGCATCAGTACATGAAAACACAGAAATGTCATGCCTAGGCAAGCAGAATTACCAGAAGTGACGCCCATGTCGTCGTCAGCAGAGGCAGTAGTTCTGCGCACACGGCTAGGGCCAGAACAAGCCGCAGGCCTAGATGGCTTGCGGCGCTTGATGATTTCGGGATTCTCGACGGCCTTAGTTTCCGGATCCTCCCGAGACAACCTCTTTGAGACTCGGCGGGGAAATCTGCAAGTATGAGTTCATCTTCGCCAGATGAAGATGACGAAGAACTCATGATCATATCCCAAGAGGATGTGTTCATTGTGTCGTGTGAGAGACGATAGAGAAATCTGGGAGTGAGAAGAGAAGTCACAGCTAGAAATGCTGGAAGAGAGGTGGTAGGGGTGGTTTATATAGACCAGAAATATGACCGTTGAAAATATAGCCGTTGGAAATATGGCCGTTGGAATATAGCCGTTGAACATATAGCCGTTGTAATATACATATCCTGAATTACACGTTCCACTGAAAAACTGGGAGGTGTAAAATTTAGCAAGGTGTATATGGAGATGTATATGGAGATATACAAGTCCAAATTTACACCATCCACTAGAGATGCTCTAAGGCGTCAAGTAGAGTGGTTTTACCACAGCCCGAAGGACCCACAAGAGCCAGCACTTCGCCGGGGCCCGCGTACCCGCTAACCCCATCGAGGATCACAGCAGACCCCTTTCTTCCGTTTGTGGCCGTCACCGAGAGATCATCCCACGTAAGAAACACCTCCGAAATGCAAGAGCCCTCTCTCCTGCCGCCGGCAACCCCATTGGCCGCAGAAGCCACGCCGGTGCTGCTCGACGTCGACCGGAGTGGCCTAGTGGGGCTCGGCGTCGGAGCCCAGCGGGGCAGTGGTGACGCTGCCATAGATATATACTCTCTAGTTGCTTTTGTGTTTGAGGCTTGCGATTGCGAGTGTCTACCAGCGCCTTATATAGGCCGGTGTCCGTAGTTGCGGCGATGATATGTGTTGAATAATACTCGTGAGCTGTTTATCACATCGTATGTGCTTAAAATACTTGGGATGTGTGATGTGTCTCGTTTACGGCCACAAGGGTTTTTTAGATGGTTTTCTTTTGTGCTTCCACTGGAATGAGTATAGGCGGGCTCGCGGCGGCCAGCGACGGGCGGCTCGGCCACTGGAACCTCAGCAGTGGTACCAGCAGTGGTGGCGCAGTTGCTCTCGTACGTCCATCAACTCGATCCGATTTGCATCGTGGTGCCTGTGATGGCAAGATCAGAAGTTTTTCCCCGTACGAACTCGGCAGATTGATCTGGTTTTCACTTTTTGGACGGACCGAACTCGGGTCGGAGTCGCGGCGTTGCGTCTTCGTTAACCCCGACGTGGTTTTCGTCCGGCCATCTTCACGTGGGATGATACACCACCGACCGGGATCTTGGCTCCACGTGAAGCGTAAATCGATCTCTCGGTTCTCCATGAAGCAGTGTCGGCTGCAGCGATTTTTTTATGGCTCGGCTGCAGTGTCGGTACGCAGATCGCATGGCAGGTAATCAACAATATCTTGAGGTCCGTGTCCAAGTTGCGCTGATGGCAGGATACGACAGGCACGCAGACCCGCTCTCCTCTGTCTCGAAGTTTGCAGAGCATCTCCAATCGGATTGGACAAATTCCGTCGCTAAATTATCCGCGGATACGTCCTGACATATCTGTATGACAGTGTCCGGACAAACCTAAATGTACTGTGGTGTCCTCCAACCGAAAATCTCAAATCACACGACTCAAAATCATAATAATCATGCAACATAGATCATACGAATAGAAACATAATTCGACGGATACAAATTCAGTTTGGACGAACTTCAATTCGGACATACAAGCAGATAGATAACAGTCTTCAATTAACAGAGATGCTAGGTGTCCAGACCGGAACTTCACTACGGGGCCATTTGGTCGTCCTCCATCTCGGCGATTGCGACGGCCGCCACTTCGTGTTGCCTCTGCCTAGCGGGTCGCGTCATCGGCTCTGGCTCTCCGCTTGGTGCACGCGCAGCTTGTCGCCCTATTCTCGGACTCCGGCGTGTAGTCAATTATCGAGACATCCTTCAAAATGTCCCAACATTGGCCGAGCCGCCATGACATCCTCCCCGAAAGTTGTTTGTACATTTGAATGGCATGCTTGATCTAGCAAATAGAAGATCCACTTCGGCATAGCATCCGGCAAACTTGTTAACCCCGGCTTGGATGCAAGACCACCTATGTCTGAGAGATAGCTCTATGCGCCTTACTCCCGGATTCTCACTTACTAATTATTTAATGGATCATGACCCAAAAGATGATTGGGGCTTCCTTCTAAACCGGAAGGGCTAACGGCCAACCAAGCATGCCAAGCATTGCACAACAACACATCCTCATGAACAAAGTAGGCAATTCCTCTTCCGGCCTACAGATCCGGCATTGCACCAACAAGAGCCAAAATTAAAATTTCATACTACATCATTCTAGATCCTACGACGACAAAAACGACAAAACGCGGAGGAGCGACGAGTGGGCCGTCTCCAGCGACAGAGTTGGCGCTGCATTAACCCTTCCTAGCCGGCGGCGCAGCTAGCTTTTCCTCCAGCGAGCGGTGGTGGGCCGTGAACTCCTCTGCATCATGCGCCCGGCTAGAAACCTCATACTCCACCACCACAAGCCCATCCCAGTACATCTCAGCCCCGGACAACGCATATCCTCTGCCAGAGCCGACCATGGTCGAGCCTAGTGGACTCGAGAGGACGGTGAGAAGAGTGAAGTGGGAGGGGGATCGGGGGAAAGTGAGCTAGGGTTTGCTCCGGTGTGAGGACGGAATGGTATATATGTGGGGTCGGACTGGGCTGCTTTCGACGTGGCGGGATGTCCGAGCGTTTGGGCTGAGTTTGGGGCCCGGTTGGGTGGGTGTTTTTTGCTTGGGTGGTGTCCGGGCTGTCAGCTCGGACGTAAGGGGGGGTTGTCCACCCAGGTTGGAGATGCTCTAAGATGTTGCTTGAGAGGACATATCGTTCATAGCGATGGGAAACAATTACAAGGCGGACCCTGAGATAACAGGAATTACAACATAGTCTTCACAGATTAAAAAAAATATCTCCCAGAAATTTCTAAAAAGCGATCTGGCCCTTCTCCACCTACGAGTCTGCGATGATGCAAGGCCTCTAAGCCACAGCCACATATCTCACCACGGGGGACGAACCTCTTCATGTGGGATTTGCGATAGACGCCACGTTGAAACCGAAGATCCTTCCATCCTGAGGAAGCTCCATCGGGGCACGAGATCCCCAGGTGCGGAGTGGGCTCCTCGGAAAGGATAGGGGCGGGACATCTCTCCATTGCTTGGGAAATCTAAAAGATCGAGATGTCGCCTAGAGGGGGGTGAATAGGTGTTTAAAAAATCTATAACGGATCTGGCTTGAAAGAATGCGGAAATAAACTAACATTTAGTTTTCAATAACAAATCCTAAATATGCTAAGCTCAACTAAGTGCACCGACAAGTTAAGCTAAACAGGATGAGTATAAGAGATAAACAAGATATATATAATTTCAAGCACGAAGACTATCACAAGAAAATAAACTCAAAGTCGGGTATAGAGATAACTGAGGCACGCGGAGACGAAGATGTATCCCGATGATCCCTTCCATGAAGAAAGGTAGTCACCGTTGGAGAGGTGCGGGATACCACGAAGGACACCCGTACCGCCGTACGCCACGAATGCTCACCTTCTTCTCCAAGCCCCCACACAAAGCAAGGGCCTTTTCCTTATGGTTAGCTTTTCCTCCACTTCGGAGATGGCATGCTCCAAAACCACTTCACAAACCCCACGAAGGAGAAGACCCGGGCCTCTTCACAATCTTCCACGAAGAGGTCCCCGCGGTCACAACCACCGAACCGTTTAGGAGGCCACCCTTCAAGAGTAACAAGCTCACGGGCTCTCACTCGAACGAATCAATGTGGAGAGCTCAAATCAATGCACCAAATGCAAGAGCAAGAACACAAAAATGATCAAGTCCTTCTCTCTCAAATTCCACCAAAGCAACAAATGGTAGGGAGGAATGAGAGAGGAAGAACAATGGAGGAGACAACCAATGTGACTCCAAGATCGAAAGGGTTCCCCTCACTTAGAAGAGGATTTGATTGGTGAAGTTGTAGATCGAAATGCCCATTCTCTTTTCCCTCAAAAACAAGAAAAAATCATGGGAGAAAATGAGAAGGGAGCAAGCTTTCCAAGGTTAGCAATGGTAGGAAGAAATAAGCTCAAGAACCTTGGAAAAAACAATTGGGGAATAAGCCCCTGAGAAAACTAGCCGTTTCGGGCAGAAAATAATCCGCCGGACCATCTGGCGCGGGAAACGCCGGATGATCTGGCATCTGCGGGCAGCCCCTGTTCAACGAAGAAAATCAGCCCCTAAACGACGTCAAATGAAAAAAAGATTCAAACAAAAGTTGTGCGCATTTTCAAGACGAACAACTTTGCTTTATACAGTGGGCATTAGAATGATATCAATTACATGCAATTACTTAATCAAGAGCAGATATACACTCCATGCATGAGTCCAACACGATAGGCTCTCACGCACTATCTGATCTAGTAGATGCATAAAAGTGAGATAAATAAACTCCCTTAAGAAACAATTGATAATTTGTCCCAAGTCTGGGTTGATCAGTAATATACCAAAACTTGGTTAGCTAGATTAAAGTGTTAAATAGGTAACCTTAATTTTGTACAAAGTACATTAATTATTGGACTGGCATAACAAGAGATACTTTGCCCGTGTTACTGTTTATCCCTACATACCTAGCAGTGCAATTCATATAGAGAATAAATCTATATCATAGTTATTTAAAGGAAAACTGTAATACCGCCACAAAAACGTCTATCACACATTGTGGAATAACACTTGTAGCAGATAGGTCGAAATATAAAAACGTACTACCTCCGTTTCAATATATAAGACGTTTTAGCTATCCAACATGTTGTCTACATGCATACTAATATGAGTGCACATACACACTAAAATATGTCTATATACATCTAGATATATGTGAATGTGGACAAATGCTAAAACATCTTATATTTAAGAACGGAGGGAGTATATGCTAGCATAGGGAACAAACCCGTATGTGATTTTAGGCATCCTCAACAAGGTTTTTCTTCTTCTCACTGCCCTCATTGAGGGTGTAAGGTTCAATTGTATATGGTTAAGCCACCTATCATAGACAGGATTAGCCATGACAAACGGGTAAAAGAAACAAACATACACCACTGAAAATTTATGGCAATACTACGTATTGGGTCCATCTCTAGCACGTGTCCTTGTCGATGCCTAAAATTCCAATCACACCCCATCACCACCATTGATAGATACTAATATCCTCTGACTAGGTTAGTTAGAGCCACTTTATAGAGTAGAAAGTATCTAACCAATGAGGGAACAACAACAATTAATTAATTAATTGTGTAGAAAATGGGTAAATAAATGTAATTATGGTGGCAAGAGTTCCTCCAAGATTGATTGGTGGTCAAGCTCTTGATCTTGCTCATACCCTGCATCCCAATGATGTTGACACCCTTCATGTCCACGTGGGAAAAAAATAATATGTAGTCCACATTC
The DNA here is from genome assembly GCA_947311845.1 of Poa pratensis. Taxonomy (NCBI): domain Eukaryota; kingdom Viridiplantae; phylum Streptophyta; class Magnoliopsida; order Poales; family Poaceae; genus Poa; species Poa pratensis. Next base: position 33,102,608 of record CAMZMU010000098.1, on the reverse strand, counting down.
AATTAACGTCGTCATGATATAAAACATCCCACAAATAAAAATTAGCATATTACTCAACACTTGACTACGATTTCTCCATAGCCTCGGGAACTACGGTTTCCGCTCAAGCATGGAACAAACAAGACACAAATATGATTAACCAGATAATTGATGAATGATTATAACAATCTACCCACATATCCACAATGAAATCAAATCAGTGAGAAATGGGGATAGATGGTGGTGGAATTGGCTAGTGCGTTGGAGATGGAAAAATTCCTATTTGGCTTATGCCCTTGAATTATTGGCGGCTATGGATTGTCCCTTTGGCGATGATGTCTCCTTTAGTTTGGGAAATGATGGGTTTCTTTGTTATGCTCATCTTTTACTTGAAGTGTGCTTGTTCGTTCTGTCCCCGAACCATTTGCACATGGACCTTTTTTGTGGCGGCAAACTAGAGATCTACGGTACAACCGTTGGTTCGAACCTGACGCTGATTTATGCTACTATTTGTGGTTGTAAGAGAGGTGAGTTTTCTAACCGTTATCTGGGGATACCAATGCATTATCGTAGAATCGCGATTATAGAATAGAAACAAGTGGAGTAAATGATTAAAAAACACTTAGTAGTTGGAAATAAATTCCCAAGGATGTTGGTATTAATCAACTCTGTGATTGCAAAAAAAAGTATTACATATGCTATTATTGTTCCTGGTACTTAACGGCGTTTTACAAAGGATGGACCATTTCCGGTCTAGATTTTATTTCCAAAGTGACCAACAAAAGAAAACATTGTTTAGAAAAATGAAGCAGCTTAGTTCCCCCAAAAGATCAAGATGGATTGGGAATCCATAATTTGGTGGCTAAAACACTACCTTCTTAGTAAATATGTTTTTTCATTTATTTCTTACCTAGGATTGGGTGTGCAGCAGGTGATGCGTAATAAGTATGTTGTTTCCAAGACTATTTCTCAAGTCCATTGGAACTGGGGACCCCCAGTTTCTCGACTTGTCGAATGAATATGAAACCATCACTTTTTAGGTTTGGGACCTTTCCTCAAGTGTGTTTCTAGGAGCATACATGGTTGGAAAATGCTTCGTTGATTTCTCAGTTTTTAGGGCTGTATTTATTCGACGTAAATGTGTCACACTTAAGTTGGAGTCTCACCCCTTTCCTTCAGGCCTAACTTCACGCTTGATAGTTTGGAATAATTTGTTAGAGCATGTTCATGAAGTTATTCTGACACATGGACTTCATGTGCACCGATAGAATTTGTAAAATGATGACATTTTTTTGATCAAGTATATGTAACAGGTGTTAGGCGAAGTAGATATGTCAATTAATAATAAGAAAATTAGGAAACCCCACGAGACGGGTCCTGTTGAAAATTAACGGGGTGTTCTTTTGACAAACAATAATCTTGCGAAGCAAAATTGGCATGATAGTAAACAGATTTTTTTGCAACCATGATGAAACAACTAAACACTAGTTTTTTAATGCAAATTCGTCCGTCGAGATTGGTATATTATTCAGTTTGCGCCAAAGTAATATGCTCCTATCATGTTTGGCAAAGTGCTACGGGGAATCCCATAAAAATATAAAAACCATATCCTACACGGATTGGCGGTCTTATGGTGTGTATTATGTCTTTTTTTGAAAGGATGTCGTGTTTGATAAAAAGAAAACACTTTCTACGTTCCACGATATCTATTCGTGCACGCTCTGGCTACACACTTCGTGTCATCTGAAGCGACAGTAACACAAGAATTGTAAAATCATGTTCTCGGTTGGATCAGGCTGCCAAGGAGGTTTTCACCTATGAAGGACGGCTGCGTAATCTACGTATTTGCCCTCCGTCTACATAGACCGTTTTTTCCCCGTTGTGTCACATGTTAAGAGTTTATGTCAAATCTTTTTTTTCTTTTTTTTCTGTTGCATGCATTTTATTTAGTAGAGGTTGAATGTAACCCTTGTTTTATTGTATCGGCTGAATGCAAACTTCTAATAAGTTAATAAAAACTCTATCGAAAGAAATCAGATAGTTAGGCCATCTGCTCAACTGATGTTTGGAAGCGTGCGTATCTCTATTGCTACATCAAGCCCAGCTAACTCGTTGCTCTCATCGAGTTCAAATGTGGCGTGAGTCGAAGTAGATATGTCAATTAAGAATAAGAAAATGACGACATTTTTTCGATCAAGTATATGTACCAGGTGTGAGTCGAAGTAGATATGTCAATTAAGAATAAGAAAATTAGGAAACCACACGAGACGGGTCCCATTGAAAATTTGTATCGTTGTCTGTTATCTGATATCTAAAACGGGATGTTCTTTTGACAAACAATAATCTTGCGAAGCAAAATTGGCGTGATAGTAAACAGATTTTTTGCAACCATGATGAAACAACTAAACACTTGTTTTTCAATGCAAAATTTGTCCGTCAAGATTGGTATATTATTCAGTTTCCACCAAACGCAATATGCTCCTAACATGTTTGGCAAAGTGCTACATAAAAATATAAAAACCATATACTAATCGGATTGGCGGCCTTATGGTGTGTATTTGTCTTTGTAGAAAGGATGTAAAAAGAAACCACTTTCTAAGTTCCATGCTATCTATTTGTGCACGCTCTGGCTACACACTTGGTGTCATCTGAAGCGATAGTAACACAAGAATTGTAAAATCATGTTCTCGGGTGGATCAGGCTGCCAAGGAGGTTTTTACCTATGAAGGACGGCTGCCCTCGTCTACAGAGACTGTTTTTTTCCGTTGTCGCATGTTAAGAGTTTATGTCAAATCTTTTATTTCTTCTTTTTTGTGTTGCTGTCATTTTATTTAGTAGAGGTTGAATGTAACTCTTGTTTTATTGGCTCGGCTGACTGCAAACTTCTAATAAGTTAATAAAAACTGTATCGAAAGAAATCGGATTTTTCTTTTTGCAGATTCGAAAAAAATCGGATAGTCTGTCTGCTCAACTGATGTTTGGAAGCGTGCGTATCTCTATTGCTACATCCAGCCCAGCTAGCTCGTTGCTCTCATCGAGTTGAAATGTGGAATGCTGGTCCAGTACCTCCCATCACACAACTCCGGCCCATTTTCATCTCCATTCGGAGCTCCATTGTGACCAAGTCCCACATGAAGGCAAGACTGACGCATTTGTCGGCGAGCCTAAACCAAATCAAATAGGCACGCCCATAAAGAACACGCCTGTCGGGAATCGAATGCTCAAGCTTTCGATGCAATGGGACTGATCATCGGCCGGATGCTTTTCTAGCTTTTGCTAGATCCGTGTCCATTTTAGCTGTCAGCCAGTTGTAATATACTCCATGATTTACATAGATAACCGAGGGAGCTAATCACGAGTGGAGTAACGCGCAAATTGCCAGTGGAGAGGACACTAGTGTTGGAATATAAACAGATGCGACCATAAGCTCGATCAGCTCACTCTAAGTGCGCCAGCTATTAACCGGGTTGTTAACGCACTAGCTAGGGCTGAAAAAGCACGTCACATGACTAGCGAGAACTCCTCGCACTGGCTTTGGTGCCTTGTCGGGATAAACAATGGGTCAATTAATTGGATAAATGCCACCGTAATTCATGCCAAATTGAGAATTGAGAACGACACTGCAATTTTCAGCTTTTGAAAAATTACACTCCCATTCTCGAATACATCTACAGATGCCACTGCATCCATTTTAGCTTTACTTTTGATCGAAATTTTGTCAAATATGCATCATGTTTTTTTTTTTCATTTTTGAGCAAAAGTTGGAAATTGTAGTTTAATTTTTTCTAAAAATTGTCAAACTTTTGACAAAATTTGAGCTAAAATGGCTGCAGTGGAATCTTTAAATTATTCAAAAATTAGAGTGACATTTTTCAATACTTGGAAATTGCGTTTTTCGATTTGACATAAATTGCAGTGACATTTATCCAATTGACCCATAAACAATTGCCGACATGGCACAACGATCCGTTTTTGCCTTTTCATTTTATCCATCTGCCTCTTTTCCACGGCACTCAGCGCGTGCACTGAAAAGCTTGTTTTTGGAAGCACTGAAGACATAACAGGTGTAATGATTTTTGTCCGTCAGAAAAATTGTAACGACACTTATCGATCATAAGGAGATTTTTGTCACATTTTTCGGCACGAAAGTGCATCAGTACTGTGACAGTCGATTTCCGAGACTAGAGTAAATTAACCTCGGGTAAAAATGGATACGCACCGGTAATTCCACTTTCCGGGTCTATAAATAGGCTGTCCTCACTGAAGCAAGCAGCCAGCCAAATCTGAACTCTGATCAACCAATGGCATCCAAGCGCGCTCTCCTCGTGGCCGCCGTGCTCGTGGCAGTGGCGTGCGTGCTCGGCACCGCGGAGGCGAAGCTCGGCAGGCTCTTCGTCACCGGCGTCGTGCCGTGCAGCACCGGCAGCCTCATCGACATCGCCACCTCCCCAGCGTTCCCAAGCACGTGCATGCACTTGCTTGCTGAATCTTGGTGACAGTGACACACACGGCTAACTAATCCATCCGTTCTGATCTGTGCAGACGCGGACGTGGAGCTGCGGTGCGCCGGGAAGGTGGTGGCCGGCGCGACGACCAACACCAACGGGTCCTTCACGATGGAGGCGGACCTGACAAGCGCGCTGGCGGCGTTCATCGGCGGATGCTCGCTGGTGGTCGACACGCCGCTCATCAAGTGCGACGCCCAGCTGCCGCCGGCGGGGAGGCTCGTGTCCTACCTGCAGGGACCGCTCACCAGGCTGCTCGGCGGCATCTTCCACCTCTTCCCCGCCGGCTTCTCCTTCCACGGCCCATGAAATTAGCTCGGCCAGTCGAGCGATCACAGCAGCTGACTACAGAGATCTGGTTAATTACCTTTTGTCTACCCTTTTATTTTGCGTGGAGAAGAAATGTACGATAAGTTGCAGGAGCTGCAAACGTAACTAAACTGAGCAGCTAGCTAAGATGCTCATATTTCGCAAATCTGGGCTCTGCTTGAAGTTCTACTAGTTATGACCATCCAAACGTAACTCACACCTCAGTTGCTAATTGAAGTAGTCCCTACAAGAGTGTACAATGTTATATTGTCTTCCAAAGTAATAACGAGATATATAGCACGACTAACTATTACTGTTGTCACTCGCCTTGCTTGTAAAAGAAACATCTATGGTGAGTTCGCCGGATTCGTTAGTAGTGCAATCAAACAAGTAAATAAGAACACCTATAATGACAATGCTGCCGTGCCGAGGGAAATGCTGCCGAGTCCCATTTGCCCAGTGTAACCACTCGGTAAAGGATTTGCCGAGTATTTTGTTGTCTTTACCGTTTCATACTCAGCATCAGCAAAAACAGAATTCCAGTAGTGATTCACCAGACACAACGGGAGTTTTCCTTTTTCCTTAATGAGATTTGAAGGCACGCAATCGAAACATCATAGCGGTCCTTTCGCTGGGCTAACGTGCAGGATAAAGGTTAGGAAAGTGATCAGATGCCACTCTGAGCTGTTCAGTGTGCCTCCCATGCCTAACTTTAGTTCAGCTTTTATCAGTAATCTTTGCTATGTTGACTGATACATCCACATATATCCGCTGTAATAAAATGGGCCAATACACATGGGCTATTCTCAGAGACAACCCCACGTATGAAAAGTTAGACAGGGTTCTAAGTAATGTTGAATGGAAGCAGAAGTTTCCTCTTGTCAAGGTTTTTTTTTTAGAGCCTCCTCTTGTCAAGGTTAGGGCTCTTCCTGGTGCGGGATCCGACCAACCCCCCACCAGCTGCTAGATTCAGGTGAATCACTTCGGGAACAAAACTTAATTCTCCTTTGAATGTTTTTAATCGTTTACAAGACCAGAAGCTAAAACATACACACAAGCTCCATCACATAGAAACATGTTACAAATAGCACATATGCATGGATAATACTTCCTCCGATCCAAAAAATGATTCGCACGTTGTACCTAGCAGTTGTACTAGCTAAGTTGTTTTCTCCCGACCATTTTAATGGATCGGAGGGAGTACTATTTCTAAACCGCCAACCAAACCGATTGAATAAACCTGTGTGACCATCTCCATTAGGGTGCACCTAAAGTGCTAAAGCTCACGCGCTTCCGTACAGTAAAGTGAGGACGAAATACAGAAGAATTTGCAGAAGTAGCAGATAAACTTGCACTTGGAATCAACATGTATACAACTTACGTAAGTTTATGTTACAATAATACAATGCAATTGTAGAGCCACAACTATAGAAAATTATCAGTGACGAAGCCCAGATCGCTTCTGGAAAAGAAGGCTCGGGCTATCCATCTGACCGGACAAGGAACATATTAAAGAAGAACATAAGAGGAAGCGGATTGTGGAGATTACGCTTCTTTCGCAATTTTTTTATCTACGTAGGTGCAAACCTTGGTCAATCCCTGTCCCTAAGTTCTTTTGATGTTTTTTTTTTGAATTTTCGGTGTCTATTACTCAAGCAATAAAGAAGTTTTACAAAACCCGTTACAGTCAAGTTGAACTGATTCCATCACGCAGGACGGAACCAAATTCAGCACCACACCCGAAAACAACTCTCTAGAACCCAGAGCAGCTAATTTGTGGGCAACAAGATTCGCCGATCTATTGACTTTACAGATTTTTGAATCAGAAAAGCTAGCAAGAAGTGTCTTGGATTCAGCAATAATCAGAGAAATGGCAGATTTGCTCCTGGCACTATCCTGAAGTTCTTTAACCACAGCCACATTATCGCATTCCAGAATCACAGGATCAGAAGCATGATGTAAGATGGCTTTCAGACCTTCTCTACACGCAATAGCTACACCTCGTTCAGCAGATTGACAATACGGAATTTGCCCCCAGGCTGACAGGATAATATTACTTCTATGATCTCGTAGTGCTGCCCCCCAACCGCCCCTGTTTTGGTCCTGAAAGTAGCTGGCATCAACATTTAGTTTTGTCCAGCCGTCAGGCGGAGGCTTCCAGATTTCAGGAGGTTCTTTAGACGGCAAAACTTGGCCATCACCAATAGGATGTAGAGCGCACTTGCCTTTCAGGTCAATTTCTTGATGGAGTACATTAACCTGCACAAAGGAGGATAAATAGGATTGTATAAAGAGAGCTGATTGTTCCACGGTGCACTTACCATCCCCAAAGAGGATATTATTTCTAATATGCCAGGTTCTCCACCATAAGAACAGCAACTTTGCTCTCATATCCTTGGCGCAGTTGTTTAGCATGATGAGAACCCAGTCAGGGCCCGTTTCCCTCATCTTATCATCGTTTGGCAAATCCCACTCTTTCCTCATTCTCTGCCTCAAAGCTCTAGCCTTTGTACATCTAAACATAGCATGATAAGCTGTCTCAGCCTCAGTCCCACAAATTTTGCAGTTTGGGGTGGTGTCCATGTTCCTCTTACAGCGGTGTGCTTGGACACCTAGAGAATTGGTGGCCAGTTTCCATCCGAATATTTTAATTTTCGGAGGAACATTCGCAGTCCAAATTAGGAGAGTTTATATTACTTTGACGAGAAAAGTAAATCCGCCGTGACATACAAGACGAGCTCTTCCTGATTGGTGGTGACAATATGGTTGCTCAATTTTATTCCATCTTGTTTGGTTGTGAAGCTGGATCTTTACCTATGAAATACTTGGGTGTCCCTGTCACCTTTAAAAAAATTGAGGAATGTGGATTTGGAGTGTATTGATATGAAGTTCATAAAAAAAAATTGGATGCTTGGATTGGTGATTCTGCTTCTTCATGGGGGAGGCTCACTCTGGTGGATGCTTGCTTATCAAATCTTCCTTCCTATGCAATGTCGATGTTCCTTTTTTAGTAAAACCTTCATTGCCAAGATGGATAAACATAGAAGAAGATTCTTTTGGCATGGTGTTAAAAAAAGGTTATTGTCTTGTGAAATGGGCAAGGGTATGTGGTGGTGGAAGCTTGTTGGCATAGTGGAATCAAAGACCCGAGGAAACAAAACATAAGCTTGTTGGCATAGTGGTGGTGGAAGCTAGAAAAACAAAATGGAATTGGCAGCAGATTGTGAGAAAAAAATATTTGCATAATAAATCGGTGGCTGTTATGGCTAGATTTCAGGATTCCCCTTGCTGGAAAGCAATTTTGAAAGTCAAAGATACTTATTTGGCTGGCAGAAAAGTTTCCTTAAAAAGTGGTGATGTAGTTCGCTTTTGGTTGGATGGTATTAATGATAACCTCTTTTCTGTGAACAATTTCCTGAGCTGTTCTCAATTTGCCATGATCAAATTGTACTGTGCATTATGATGTCGACTGTTGTTATGCTTTGCAGTTTAGAAGGACCTTGCATGGTGAATTGCTTCAACAATGGAACGTCATACTTGATAATGTAAGAAACCTTCGTCTGGTAGATGAACCTGATGTAATATCTTGGGGCCTTAATAGTAATGGCAAGTTCACAACCAAATCGGTATACAAGTACCTGGAAAAATATCTTTCTGGTGCTGATAATAGATTGATCTGGGAGGCAAAACTCTCCTTGAAAACAAAGATTTTCATATGACCGGTGTTCTGTGATGCTGTCTTAACTAAAGACAATATACGTAAAAGGAAATGGCCTCGTGCACCAATTTGCTCCTTTGATAAAGAAGTTGAGACAGCTCACCATCTTTTTTTTGAATGTCCAGTGGCTAGATGTACCTGGGGAATCTCTACTATATAATATGTCTTGAGGTGATGGTCCGTTTTTTACTTTCCGGTTTTACCCCTCATCGCTAGGCTGATCTAGGAAATAATTACACACTTTGCCACCGCTAAGTTAGACTTACAGGTTTGCTTGAGGCTCTCGCGGCTGCAAATCCTTCAGTTATAAATTATCCCGCAGTCCCCGTAATGCTTCGTTCCCGAGCGAGCAGGCAGCTCCTCGATCCAAAATCTCAAGTCAGCACCCATGGCCGTCGGTCTCTCTGGCCGTGCATGGCCGCCTCCCTGCGATCCCAGCCCTTCCTCCCCATGGCCACTCCAGCACCGCACCCTGGCGCCACTCTTATCCGCAGCCGCCGACCCAGACGACGCCTCCTATCCACAACGCGACGCAGCGCCGGATCCCGCCGTAATCCCTCGCGGCCAGCACCGTCGACGAGCACCACGGATTGAGGCGCCCTGCTGCCAATCAGCCACGCGAGCCTAGCGAGGCGAGGCGAGGTTAGCGAGGCGCCGCTAGAGCCCAGAGGAGAGGGACTGGTCGCGGAAAGCCTTTCGCCCCCACCTTCGCTGTCGACGGCTCCGACTGCCTCACCTATCTCCATCTCCACCCAGGTTCACCGCTCCGCTTGGCCGACGCAGTCCTCCTGCCTGCCGCGCGCCCCGACCGCTTCACCTTCCGTGTCGTCGTCAAGTGCTGCGAGCGGCTCGGCGACCTCACCGCGCCGCGCACTCGGCAGCTAGCGGTCAGGCTTGGCGCGGCGGGGGCCGACGTTTACACGGGCAAGTCGCTCCTCACGTTCTAGGCCAGGCTCAGCATGCTGGATGACACAGATAGGTTGTTCGACAGAATGCCGACCATGTCATCGCCTGCAGTTTTGTCGAAAGGGACATGGCGCACCCTCAGAGCAAGGCGATTCATGAAGTGTCCGACGTCCTCTCGAGAAAGATGGGCGAACCCGTTGTCGACCCAAGAAACCAGGCTGATCCAATCTCTCTGGCGTCAAGGAGAACGACAACGACGCCTGACAAGCATAATGTCAGGCTGGCCTGCCATCATGCGCTAAAGTTGATATCAAAATATTCAGGGCGGAGGATTGTTGTAGGCGACACAAATATCTATCACGAATTCCCGGATGGCTCTTGCTGTCGTGGTGACTACTGGTGAGTTGAACGGGATATGGTTGGATGGCAAAAGCAAGAGAAGGCCAGGATGCAGATATGGTTTCATGGCAAAGTGCTACTATTTGTCACAGTTTGAGACATCACACGACTTCTGAATTCTGATGCCATGGTACTACTACAGCACCAGCACAATCTTCATGCAATTCTCATGTAGTCATCGTATATTGGTGCTGGTACCAGAGATCACACATTGGCCTGGAAGAAGATTCGCATTTTATTATTGAAATTGAAATGAGTCTGACAATTCTTTTCAACTGAATTAGAAAATTTAGAATTTTCAACATTATTTATACTAGAAAATTGTTTGACCAGCACACGATATATATACTGTCCTGAAAAGAAAAAAATTGTTGATCCAGCTTAGTAGCTTCATTTGTTTGTTTCATATACACCGATTTTCTCGTGTCTTGCATTTAATGCCTGGCAATTTTTCTATCGAAAAAATAAATGAATTTATACGAGAACAAGGCCACACTATATATATTCACATGTGAAAGTCCTAGATTTGACATTGTATATGTTTGTCATGTATTCACCCGTAGCAACGCACGGGTATTGTGCTAGTGTTGGTAATACTATTGGCACAAATACGATACCTTTGAGTTTATGGCAGTACAACAAACAGGTCCCTTAACCTTTACAAATAGGTCCAGCTAACTCGCCACCAGGTCCTGACGAAAAATAAAAAATATCAATCAGGCCCCCTATCATTGGAGCTAGCTAGCTCTTCCGCCTCCGCGTCCGTCCGGCTGCCGTTGTGCACGAGGCCGCCTCCACGTCCGCCCGGCCGCCGTTGTGCGCGAGACCGCCTCCGCGTTCTCCCGACCGCTGTTGTGTGCCGTTAGCCGGCGTGTCGCCGCTGTTGTGTGTCGTTCGCCGCCCTATGTGTCCGCCCGCAAGGATTCCCCATCTTCGGCGAGCTCCATGTCCGCCCCACGTCATGGGGATCCTCCGCGTCGCCTTCCGCAGGGCGGTGGCTCGCAATTTGGGCACGGCCTGCCCGGCCTTCCGCGCGGGCGGCGGCTAGAATTCAGACCGACTCCGGTGGGCGCCGCGATTCCGGCGGGCGACGGCGCGATTTCGACGGGCGGTGACACGATTCCGGCGAACGGCTAGGGATATGGCAGGGGCGGTTCCGTGGGGCGGCGCCGGGCCTGAGCCGCCACCGGCCGGCGAGACGGAGAACAGGGCGAGGGAGTTCGAGGCGGCAGGGAGTGAGAGGGATGGAGAGGCGCGGCAGGGAAGGAAGAGAAGGATGGCCTCTTCGCGAGCCACACCCGCACATGATTGATTGCATTAAAAAAATCTCGTATGGAGCGCTATATTACGGTAACCAGCATGGTTACTCAAATTATCTCTCTCCTCATTAAATCATTGCCACATAAGAAAATTTGCTGAGCTGGACTCTATGTTACTGCTGAAGTTACCCCCAAGTCTTAAAACACATTGAGGATGGCAAGGGGCAGGTCGACGGCGTGGCTGAGGGCACGAGCAGTGGAAACCACCGTTTCCTACTGCCCCATGCCTTCCACGTAGGGAAAAATGATTAAAGCACCGTCTGTGAAAATTCTTACCCAACGGAAGCCATACCTAGTGGACCCACCTTCTCACCGTTTCCCGAGCACTGCTCCCTCCTCTTTCTTTCTCTTCCCTCACATTTCCTTCAATTCTCACGTGAAGCAGCCGCCTCCACTGCACGATCCCGTCTTCCTCTACAAACCACTACCTTTTCTTCCCTGGACAATCCGAGCCTACGTGGTTGTGTGGAGCAGTAGTCCACCGTGGAGCGTTGACCATGCCCTGAGTGGGGAAGCAAAGCCCATGATGCTGAGGAGAGTCGCTCAGGTATCTTGACGTATCCGTTGGCGAGATGGAAGGCAAAATGGGCAGGTCCGAGACGACACCAATGGTCGTGGTCGTGAGAGTCTAGAGTCATGTGATTCTCTACTCTCCGAGCCTTTTCTGATATGTGCTAGATTCAACTGCAAGCGTGAGAATATAGCCGTGGGAAGTCCGGAAAGTGTTTTTTTTATCTCGGGCTCTAGTGCACCCTCCTATTTAAAAATTTAGATAATCATACTTAGGAGTTTCAAAAAAATTGAAAAAAAATAGGGATGTAGTCAATCATATATCCCACGAACGTGTAAATTTTTACTTCGAGATACGTTATATTTTGGGCTACACAAAAATAACAAATACGACAAAACTTACATATTTGAAAATATGCATACTTACATCAACATTTTTGTCATTTTTGTGTAGCTCCAAATACAACGTACTTGAACTTGATATTTTGCACGTGCGTAGGATATATCATTAGCTACATTCGGATTTTTTTCAGAATTTTGTAAAACTTATAAATATGATTTTCGAAATTTTTAAATAGAAGGGATCACTGGAGCTCGGGATAAAAAAATCTCCACCGTGGGAAGTCTGGTTATAGATGAAGATAGTTTGTACTCCCTTCGTTCACTTTTATAAGTCGTTCTACTTTTTTCTAAAAATACACGTATCTAAACATATTTAGTGAGTTGGTTAATTCAATTTAATTTGTATCTAGTACATATTAAAATATCTAGAGTGCCTTATAAAAATGAACGAAGGGAGTAGATCATGTTGAAACCAGCCTGCATTGTCATGACGTCATGGAATGTCTTCAAGCTGGGCGTGTTCATGGAGGCCCCTGAATCCTCAGTGGAATAAGGGATCTCGAACCAGTATTTTTTCCATCCTTTAGACAAGGAGATTGTGTAGAGCCATGTCTTTATATGCAGTGTAATCAAAACGATATAGCTGTTATACAATATTAGTTGTAATTAGCTGTGAAAAATGTTTAAGAATATAGTACATAACAGATCAGAGAAATTTATGCGGCCAGGAGTAGTAAGGTGTATTACTCTATAAGTATGTGTCTTATCACTTTGGCACCCGGATGCATATGATCATGTTAACTTTTTCAAAAAAAATAAAAAAATAAAACACTTCTAAAAATATGAAAACAATTGGGCACAAACATATACACATTTTCAACATCCTTCCAAAATTTCGGAAGGAAATAATATATTATGTGGTCTGTGTAAAAAGACAAAATCTGCAATAGAAATGAGATCTAAAAATACATTTTCAAAGCATAGATTTTGTCTTTTTTGCACAAACAACAGAAAGTGTTATTTCCTTTCGAAATTTTTCAGGAATGTTAAAAACTTGTATATGTTTGTGCTCAATTTTTTTCATTTTTTTCGAATTTTTTCATATTTTTAAAATTTAAAAACTATAACAGGAGCATATGCACCCGGGAGCAAAAACGCCGCTCCCTCTTATTATGTGGTCCGTTAGGTAGTGTCCAGTATGGACTCATAGATATGGCATGCGCCAAGATGATAAATTATGTGTTTATTACGTTTCAAAAAATAAATTATGCGTTTATGTTTTAGTATTATATCATGCCTTCATGTTTTAGTAACATGTGAGATATAGTCGATAACCTGTAATATATCCGATGATGCCGGATACATATGCCGCAACATGTATTAACCACGAATGGAGGCAGGGTGTGTGTGCTAGGGCCATGTAAATTCTAGAAATTTTTCGGAAAGCCCCCATGTATAATATGTGGATTGACCCGCTAAATTTTAAATTGTAATTAGTGTTCAGTTGGCCCTCTCTCTACTATTACTGGTCCCGTCCCGAGTATTAACCGTTTTAACCTTGGGGAGTTGGGGTATGTTAACATCTGAGGCCTAGTTTGGGAGCTCAGTTTTTTCTAAACTGCAGTATCCTCATACTGAAGTATCCATGTACCCGGCGAAGGAATACTGTAGTTTCCTGATACCACAGTATTTTAGAGTTTTTGGAAAAACTATGAAGCGTTTGGGAAAGTGCTGTTTTTTACATTCCTTTGCCCGATTGTCATCCATGTACGTATGATCCCTTTTGACCATAGAATCGTGCACCGTCAAGGGGCACCAGAAGCAGCTCCATGGAGGGGCACCAGGATGTCAGCGTTCTTCCATGTCGCCGTCGAGGAGCCCAAGGAGTGGTGCCGTCTACTTCTGCTATTCCGCATCACTCCCCAGAGGAAACCGCTGCAGCAGCAGCTGCATGTGGTCATGTTCTGCGTGGCCATCAACAATGGCCATCACCACTGCCGCCCTCATGCAGTCGTGCTCCTCGTCGTCCCTCTCCTCGCGCCAGCAACTTCGGCTCCTGCGGTAGGCCCGTCCACGCAATACGGCCATGGCGGCCACGCCAAGCACTCGTCGGCACCGTGGCATGCGCCGATGGCCACGACGCTGACAACTCTAGCGTCACTGCCGCCGTACATACTTCAGAGCTAATTAAAACTGACCGGCCCGCATCTAGCAATGGAGCAAATAGCCAAGTACATGGGCATCTCGTCCTCGGCAGCGGTGGTGCGACGTCAGTTTGCCGTCGTGGAAGGAGCACACAGGCGCTCACATGCGTTTTCCTCCCTTTCTCCGTTTTAGAAAAAAGAGGTCCCGAGCTGTTTTTAGAATACTTCGAAAATACCACAGTTTGGGGGATACTGTAGTATTGAAACCACAGTTTCTAGTCACCACCAAACACGTCAAAGTATTCAAAACTGTGGTATTTATGGAAACTGCAGTATTTCTAAAATACTTTGAAAAAACTTCGGTACCAAACGCAGCCTGAACCTTTTACCTAGTATACTATAAGGATAAAGATAATTTGTAAAATAACTCTTTTTTTTTTAGATTTAGAATAGGAGCATCTACTCGACGACGAGGCAATTGGACTACTCGTGGACATGGGCGAGGAGGCTACAGCCCATTTTGGCCCAAGAAGAGAACATCATATCAAGTTGGTCAGTTTGCATCTCCAGTCTAGGGTTATGCTGAGCCGCCGTCCAGCAGGCACTGCCGGAGCGCCGCCGCCCTGGAAATATGCCTCTCGAAGGTAAGCCCTCGCACCCTGCGCCTCCTTTCCTTTTCTCCTTTCCTGGCGCCGTCGGCAGAGTGGTGATTGGATTTATTTTCAGGAGCGGAACAACCATTTATTCTGGGAGAGGAAGGGGATCCGTCTACCGGCCTCTAGCCGCCTAGCGAAGGACCTGAGATGATCCACCACGTAAATAGAAAAAATCCGGGAAGGAAAACACACTTTAGTTACACTTGGATTTATCACGCGATCTTACCTAAATACACACGTATTTTGTGCGAATCGATTTCGGCTCGGATAAGTTGGAGATTCTCTACTTCTGGTTCTCCTCTCTGTGATAAAACAGAGACGATCGAGCGCTTTAGCTGCTTCTCCTCTCTGTGATTAAAACAGAGACGATCGAGCGCCCCCGAAAATAAAAACTTAGCGCTCATGGCATCCTGGACTGGGAGGCAGGGTCGGAGGTTATTATCCGCCGAGTCAAGTAATGTGCACCGCCATGTAAGTTCTTTGTAGCTTCTACTTTTGATTTCGTGTTTGGTGTGCTCTGCTTTCCACGTGCTGTTCAGCTATCCCATGTTTTTTAGTTATGATGAATAAATGATCTTATCTTACATAGTATCAGAACAATAGCAATGCAATTTCTTTGCAACTGTTACTTTTTGCTTCAGTCTTAACGTGTTGACTTAACTGTATTCATGGAGGATGTGTATTATTGCTGCAGAGTTCAGATGAAGAAGATAATCTCAGCGTGCTCAACGATGAAATCTTAATCTCTATCTTGGGGACAGTCGACCTTGCTACGGCAGCAAGGACTAGTGTGTTGTCGACGCGGTGGAGAAACGTGCCTTGGTTACTTCCAGAGCTCAAACTTCATGTAATGGACTTCCTTAGTGCCCCATGCTCAGGGGATGCACGCCAGATTGATCAAGCAATGGCGGCTCTAACAAGAGCTACTAGCAGATTCTTGGCTCAGCCCCGCGGGAAACGCATCATCACTAAGCTATGCCTTAAGCTCTATCCCATGGGAAACTACTCGCATCACATTGGCCTCCTAGTTAGCAACGCCATTGACAGCGAGATCATAAAAGGATTGGAACTTGCAATCTTAAGCGAGAAGGAGCTCAAGGACACCAAAAAAAACTTTATGGTACAGCAAGGTCGGGATGTGGTTGAATTTTTCAGTTTGTATCCTAGTGTTCTTCGTTGTCTCACAAGGCTCCATCTGCATAATGTTAGCCTTGCTGAACGGGACATGCACCACCTCCTGTTTAACTGCTGCAAACAACTGCTGCACCTTAATCTGGACCACTGTGACACCGGGCATGGTTCTGTATGGAAGATCAGTGCGCCAGATTCGAATCTCAGAGTTCTAGAAGTCAACTTGTCCTCACTGAGAAGAGCCGAGGTGCTCTGCCTTCCGAAACTAGAGTTGCTCCTTTGGAAGCACTGGGTGTATTACAAGGCCCCCTTGTGCTTTGGTTCTGTACCATCGCTCAAGGAAATGTGCCTCCACTGTGCTGCAACTCTCCGTCACCAAGAGTTTAGTTTAAACCAGGTTCTACATGGTGCCACCAACATACATACTCTAACTTTAAACTTTCATGGAGAAAAGGTAATTTCAGTAGATAGTTGTTATATTGTGGTTGTGCTATTTCATAAAGTATGAAATTTAAGTTGGATCAGGGATAGGATTTCTCTTGTTTTGATGGTTCATTCCTTGACCAAGTTATTTCCTTTTATTTATGATTTACAGCTGTCAGTAAGCATCCCATTGCTTAGCAAATGACTATTCTAGTGCACACTAATTTGCCTCAATGCACATACAATCATTTCATTCTTGCCTTTTCTGTATTTGTTTTGTTCATCAGATATGGATGCAACCAGAAGGAAAACAACTTTGCACTGCATTCAACAGGCTAAAGAAGCTGTCTATTCATGGCATCTATATGGAATTTGACCTGTTATGGACATTAAATCTCCTAGAAGCTGCTCCATCTGTTGAGATGTTTGATGTCCGGGTACTTGTACTTGTACTCTTTCTTTTTAACTTGTAGTTGGAATAAATGCAAGTCTGTCTGACTCAAATCTAAGAACACCACCGTAGTGTAGGATAGGTTTTGGTGGGAAACAATCTGCCCTTTTTACCTCAGTGCAATGAAACCTGTGCAGTTTGATCTTTTCTCATACTTTCAGAAACCTGCTAAGCTAGTGATTTTTTCACAAAAGTTTACTACTCAGATTTTGACAACTCGAATTTAGGTATAAAAAGTTGCTACAAACATATACTAAAGGCTATAATGTGTTCCAAGGTATTAACGTAAGGTGCACAAATAATAAGACTTGGTTAGCACAATTGCACATTATTTTTTGATAAAATAAAACCAGAGCACAATTGCACATTATAACACCAGAGCAGAGTGAATAGAAACTATAGGCATTTTACTTGCTTAAAGCCTGGTGGAGCACTAGCCATGAGAGTACTTAATGCATCTATTTGGCAGATATTAAATTAAACTACATCACCTACTCCTAGAAGAGGAAGCGGTTGTAGTTGAACTTTCACTAGAGAAAACCTCTAATTAAACCCATGCAGTTCAGACTATAGCAGACATTTGAAGCATCAAATGCCATCTAAATTAGAGAAAGACTGTTGACGTTACACTAGAAGTTCTAAATTGACAGATATAGATAGATTTCGTACTTCGCTGCACTGCTGAAGCTCGAAATAGGCAAGTAAATTAAATCCAAGAAACGAACATGGCTACAAGGTACTTCTAAAAGCTTTCTGCAGATTGACAAGAGCAGATACAGACAATAACTCAGACCAAAATGCAGCGTTGGAACCTACAAGGCCGTAAACACGCCCTGTCCTTTAGCTGATTGTTACAAATTTGTCCGTGCCCTGCTTGGCCCAGGTCTTCAGGTCAATTGGGTTACTAACGTTGTAGCCTTCACCAGCTAGCTTCTGAAAAACCTCTTTGAATGCACCTTGGCTCATTTTCCTTCCAGCAATACGTGTGCCCCGGTGCTTTATGTTCATTGGCAGCGGATGCATCGAAATATAATATGCGCTTTGCTTCCCTACTTTATCCTTTCTAATTTGGTGTTTGGGGTTGAATGCAGATGTTCTTTCATCCATGCCGTGAGGGCAGCGAAAGAAAGATAAGATATTATGGTGCTCAAAAAGTTAAACCTTCGTGGAATATGCCTGGGTTCAGGAGCTGTAACAAGTGGCAATTGAAAGAGTTCCAGTTTGCTGGTTTTAGGCCCCAACTGGAGCAACACTTGGCATTTGTAAGAAACCTGATGGATCGAGCTCCAGACTTGAAGTCGGTTCTTCTGACAGATGGTGATGTGCCATGCAAGCACTGTGAGGCAATGGTCACAGTATTTCCTCGGGTTGGGGGCATCTTTCCAACAGACAGGGATGAGCAAGAATCAATAGCAAAGAAACTTAGGGACGGGCCCGTCTTGCCCTCGCCACATATAATTTTCTGTAATAGTGGTTCGACAGTTGTATTGTAATATAAACCAGCATAAGCAATCAATTAGCGTTGAGAATGGTCTCAAATTCAGACCATATCCAGCGCAGACTTCACAAACATATGTCTACCATCCAAACCAAACCAAATTAAAAGTTATTTGTTGGAATCCAAACCAGACCGTATACGTTTTACATACAAATCAAACTAAACTATTCTTAGTTATGGCTTGAACCCACAGATTCAGACTGAAGTTAGCTAATTCTTCATGCTGAGGGCCGCCCTCGCTTCTCCATGCCATCGCCATGGCTGTAGCTCGCGTGAGCTCACGTTAGACCCTATGTATCGCGCGAAGACTTCCTCCGTCTTTCGCAGCTAGATTGGGAGATGGAGCAGTGGAGTGTGGCGAGGAACCTCGGACCAATCGTGAGCTAGATCATAGTGTCTTGTGGGTAAACCCGCATCTCGTGGGTAAACCCTATGTATCGCCCGTTAGTGGCGCGGGAGGCGCCTAATGGGCCATCAGGCATTTTTTTCTTTTTCTTCTCTGTTTTTTATGTTTCTTTTTCTGTTTTCAGATTTTAAAAATGTTTAGAATTTAAACATATTTAGATTTTGAAAATGTGATGATTTGAAAAAATTGCATATTCAAAAAAATGTTCAGAATCGAAAAATGTTCAAACTCAAAAATATTTAAATTTCTAAATTGTTCATAATTGGATTTTTTCAAAAAAAATCAAAATTTATGAAAAAAATATATTTGAAAAATGTTCAAATTTAAAAATGATCAGATTCAAAAAATGTTCAAACTCAAAAATATTCATATTTGAAAAATGTTCAGAATTGGAACATTTCAGATTAAAAAATTGTTCAAAATAAATCAGATTCGACAAATGTTCAAATCTAAAAGGTATTGATATTTATAAAATTGACGGATTTTCAAAAAACTCAATCCGAAACTATGTTTAAAATATGAACAATTTTCAGAAAATTTTCAGTTGAGCGACATGGAAAAAATGAGCTAGCTAGCTGTGTTCAAGGATTAAGTATACTTTTCACCCTCAAATGTCACGCATCAGACGACATTCACCCTGAACTTTAAATTGGTATGATTACAACCATGAAATGTACAAAACTGTCTAAATAACTCCCTGCTAGCGGTTTTTGACTAATTTGGACGGTTTTGGGAAAATTGAGCCGGTTTTGCTGGTGTTGACTCTAGGCGTTGGCGTGGCCGCCACCGGCTCCATTCCCTCAAGGGGTCTGCGGGCTGAGTAGACGCCACGATAGGCTGGTCCTCCAGCGTGTGGCACATTGCCGTAGTCTCGTTCCGGTCGCCGGAGCGGACACACGCGTTGTCTTTGCAGGCAACTCTTCTGACTTGGCTTGAGCTGCATGAACGGCATGACGAGTTGTAGATAGATTGCTCTTTAGAACTTTCTGCATTTGTCCCGTCAAGAAATGAGTTATCATTTCTGCATTTCTCCGGTCAAAAAAGACTTCTAAGTACACCACATGACATTTTGAATGGTGGCGTGCGGATGATTGATGTCGAGCAAACTTACAATTACTCAAAATTATACTCTCTCCGTATCAAAATATAAGACTCTCTAGCTAGGTTCTACATACATGTATCTAGACATGTTTTAGTGCAAGGTTCACATGAATCTTACACTAAAATATAGTATCTAGATATATGTGTGTAGAAGCTAGATAGAAAGTCTTATATTTTGATACGGAGGGAGTAGGTAGAAAATAAGTCCGAAGTAAAGAAGAAAAATAGTACGTGTAGTAGTGCCAGAAATTTGAGCTGAGTTCTTTGGAAAAACGTCGAACGGGAGACGCCCATCCATGTGCGTGTAGCGTCTCGGGGAAGTTCCGGAGCAGCACCGGAACGCCGGCGCTTGGGCCCACCCACCTCGCATTAAACCCGCAAGTCCGCAACCGCCTCGTCCAACTCCAACGGTCCCCACTCCCCACCACCTCCGCCCGCTCCGGCACATCCCACCGCCGCCTCCCGCCTCCCCACCACCTCCGCCCTTCTCGCTCCGGCCTCCCGCCACCGCCTCCGGCTCCGCCCGCCTACCACGATGGACGGCTTTGCAGACGAAGATCTCGAGATGGAGGCCCCGCCAGGCAAGGACCCCATCCCCAATCCCCCCTCGCCCAAGCACGACGTCGCCCAAGTCGGCGAGCCATCCGCTGGCGGCGCCGACCGCGCCGACGCACGCGGGAGCGGCAAGCGCCCGCTCGACCGCGCCGAGGGCGTCACCCGCTTCGAGCCCTGCGCCCAGCGCAACTTCGGCGTCTTCCTCTCCGACCGCGGCGACGCGCACGGGAGCGGGGAGCGCCCCGTCGACCGCTGGGAGCGTTTCAACCTCCTCGGCAAGCGCCGCGACCATGCGGACGCGCTCGGGAGCGGGAGCGGCAAGTCCCGCGGCGAGGACGTCCTCGGCCTTGTCGGCGCCGCACACGGGAGCGGGGAGCCCCCCGTCGACAGCGCCATCGTCCCCGTTCCCGCCCCCGTCCCCGTCCCCGTCCCCGTCCCCGCCCCCGAGCGCTCGGTCGCCAAGCGCAGTCGATTCCAATTCACTAGCGCCGCCCCAGACATACCGGCCGACGCCCCCCGCGCTCGAAGGGTAGTTGGGGCAATCAACGATGGTAAGGGCTCGGTGATGCCGGTGTACGCCGAGGACGAGGTGGATGATGACAAATTTGATCGTCTGTGGGATTCGTTCGAGTTCGACGTGGAAGCAGAGCCCGATTCCACGCTCCCGCCCATCTCGACCTGGCCGAAAACTCCTGATACATCCAGGAGAGGGCCTTTGACTAATTGGGATGTTGAGGTATTCCTGTTCTCTATGTTTGCAGACGGATTTAAGCTCAACATGGAAGTGATCCGTCAAGTGCTAGGTAAATAATTCTGTGCTATACAAAGTCATTTTACCCATCATTTGTATTCTGAAGCCAACATGCAATGTGCTTACTCCTGACTTTTTTTTTTTTTGCAGGCAGATGTGGTCCATGTGGATATGATATCAAGAAGGTAATGGCACGTCATTGTTTGTAATATTTGTTTGCCTTGATTGTCATTAGTGGAGCAGTGAGATTACAGTTCAGCCTTAAGGTAGACAGCTTCATGTGTTTCTGGGCTAATTCTGGCAATGATATTAGAACTGTGCTATTTTATGCAGAGCATGGAGGAATTGATTTCATTTTCTGCAAAAGATCTGGGGCCAGTGAACGAACATATTGCGGTACAAGTAAGTGTCTCGTATGGCTTTATAACTATGAAGTCTCTATTGAGCGTTCTTTCTATAGAGCTGGTTGATTTCTCTGTTCTTCAGCTGAAATCTGGTGAAGGACTGGTTGCTTGTTATGCATTGATGCAAGGCATTACCCATTGTTCAGAGTTTCAATACTTAAATTTGACACAGGCTTAGTTGTTCCCTTTTATCATATCGATGTTTCATTTTTTTGTGCTGATGCATTAATGATTCTGTACTCTGCATTGTAAGATCAAAGCTATCAGCCAACTTGATTGGTCATACGATGGTAGTTTCGAATGGCAATTGAGTACCCTATATACAACCACTTGGTTGTCTTTTCGACTGCTAGTGTAGATTTGTCTGATAGGAAATTATGTTCTACTAGCAAGGAGGGCACAGTTTTGTTTGTTAAACATGTTATATGGATTTCAATGATATTGAGCCCGAATTTTCATCTGCAGGACATGGCTGCTGAATCCTCTTTTTCCAGGGGAAGCTGCGTAGGATCACAATCCACATCTAGGTTTGTATATTTCTCTCTTTTATTATTGTGTTATTCTTATCTTTCCATATTGAATGTGACATTTAATTTGCTCATTTGTCACTTCTTTTTGTGTGGATGATGACGGACGGGGCTTGCCTGCTCCGCGGCAATGCTCCCATCCGTGCTCCCACACACGTGGTGCACACCCAGAGCACTCGCGGCCCACTCGTCCAACCAAAGATCTGGAAAGAAAAAAAAACTGTCTTCTTCCCATCTCCACCCGATGCTTACGGCGCAGCGGCGGAATTAATGATCAGTGGGTGATCGAGCCGAAACTACTTCTCCGACGACATCTCAGTCCTGCCTCCGTCTTGTAGTCTGCCCGATCTGGACGGAAACGATGACCGATTCGTGTCGAGCGCGGGGACTAATGCGGAACGGCTGGTTGGAATCGCCGCATCGGGCAAGGCATGGTGCCCTGGTCGGCTGTAGTTGAGGACTCGGCGACTCGCGTCTCGCGTCTCCGTTACCTGGCCATAGCAGAGATATGCACATAGCCACCACATCTCCATTAACGTCCTCTCTCCTCTGCACGGTCTGCGTGCTAGCCTGATTGGTCGAAGCCCCATATTAGCAACGTGAACTCGCACCATGATCCCGACTGCACGATAGTCGAGCGTCTGGGCTATCCCACTGCGGCTGGCGGTGGAGACACTCGAGGACGATGATCCGGCCGCCGGCGGGCAGCGCTTGGATGCAGCAACGGAGGGAATAAAATTAAGTTAAAGGCAAATTAGTCAGGGCGTGCCGCGAGTGCTCTGGATGTGCGCCACGTGCGTGGGAGCACGGATGGGAACATTGCCGCGGAGCAGGCAAGCCCCGTCCGATGATGACAGCGCGCATTCTTTGCGAGAGGATAAACATGACCCAAGACCACAGATTACTCCAGGAGAGTTGCTAGCATCAATGTTCACTGTACCTGAAAGATCTGAGGAGGAACCAAAAGGAAGGCAGTATGAATTGGTTACGAATCAGAGGAGATTTCCAGATCAGAAGCCAGCCTTAAAAGCTCTTGAGGACATTTCACCATCCTCTACAGATCTTCCAGTGAAAATTATCCCATGTAGCAAAGGTATGCTGTTTATGCTTGGGCTTCCTTTGTCATAAATCTGTGTTAAATGATACACTTTTTTGAGGAATATACTTAGCATAAAGTTGCATCGGAAATGTTAGTTATGTTATGAAGTGAGCTTCTATTCAGTCGGGGCCAAACAGGCCAGAACATGTACACAGGGAAATAAGCAAAGAAGCCCCTATACAATATGCTAAGTACACACACAGCTAACAACTCTGTTCTAACACCCCCCCTCAAACTCAAGGGGGATCTTGGACACTGAGTTTGGACAAGAAAAAGCTGTGTTGTGACCGTGTCTGAGCTTTCGTCAGAAAATCAGCAAGCTGAAGCTCCGAGGGCACATACTGAAGGACCACAGTCCTCTCTTGCACCTGAGAACGCATGTAGGAGGCATCAACACCGATGTGCTTGGTGAGCTCATGCTTCACTGGATCACGGGCAATGCTGAGCGCCCCAGTGCTGTCGGAGAGCAAAGGGGTTGGTGCAGCGGTGGAAACACCAAAATCTTGAAGAAGCCACCGTAGCCAAGTGATCTCAGCTGTCACGGACGCCATAGCTCGCAGCTCAGCCTCAGCGCTAGAGCGAGATACAGCAGTCTGCTTCTTGGTCTTCCAGGCAATCAGCGAGGAGCCAAGAAAAACACAATAGGCAGAGAGAGAGCGGCGATCGGTGTGCTCGCTGGCCCAGGTTGCATCGCAGTAGGCCTCAAGCTGAAGGGAGCTGGAGCTAGAGAAGAATAGGCGCCGAGTCACAGTCCCACGAAGGTAACGAAGAACACGAAGAAGATGACTGTAGTGAAGTTGAGTGGGAGCAGAGACAAACTGACTTAGAATGTGCACAGCATAAGAAATATCAGGGCGAGTGATGCCTAGGTAGACAAGGCTCCCAACAAGATGACGGTAGCGAGTGGGATCTGCGAGGGGTTCACCCTCACCAGGACGAAGATGAAGGCCAAGCTCCATAGGAGTGTCAGCCGTGCGCTGATCAGTGAGGCAAGCACGAGTGAGAAGATCTTGTATGTACTTTTCTTGAGAGAGACAAATGCCCTCGGGGGAAGAAATGATCTCAAGTCCAAGAAAGTAGCGAAGAGAACCCAAATCAGTCATCAAGAATTGCTCATGGAGACGTTTCTTCACAAAATCAATAAATTGGTGGTCATCCCCTGTGATAATCATGTCATCAACATAGAGGAGCAGAAGGGTGCGACCACGAGGAGAAGTGTGAATAAACAGAGCAGGATCATGAGCACTAGCAGAGAACCCAGCCCCTGTGATGACAGAGGAGAACCGCTCAAACCATGCACGGGGAGCTTGTTTCAGCCCATACAGAGAACGCCGAAGGCGACAGACGGTCCCATCAGAGACGGTATATCCAGGAGGCGGTTGCATATAGACAACTTCCCGCAGCTCACCGTTCAAGAAGCATTCTTGACATCCATTTGAGAAATGGACCACTTCCGAACAGCAGCAACAGCCAAAAGAGTTCGAACAGTGGTCATGTGAGCAACAGGAGCAAAAGTCTCATCATAGTCACGACCATACTCCTGTTGGAAGCCACGCGCAACAAGTCGAGCTTTAAAGCGCTCGAGAGAACCATCTGAACGTGTCTTAACCTTGTAGACCCATTTGCAAGTGATGGGTCTAACACCTACAGGAAGGGGTACAAGGTCCCAAGTACGTGTCCGCTCAAGAGCAGCAATCTCTTCTACCATGGCATGCTGCCATTCAGGATGAGTAGCCGCCTCACGATACGTAGACGGCTCAATAATGGTGGTAGCAGCAGCGGCAGCATAGAAGGCAGGACGCTTGAGAGTGTTGCGATCACGCAGATTATATCTAGGAGCAAGGGGAGTAGGTGGCCCTGAAGGAACCGGACCCAACAAGGAAGGAGTGGAAGTGGAAGGTGGCGCATCCAAGGGAGAAGGGTGTTGAGCACGACGGAGTAGGTAAAAGGAAATGGAGAGAGAGTGAATGGCTCGACCGAGGTAGGGGAAACTGGAACAGAAACCTCATCCTGTGTAAGCTGAACCTCATGAGCAGACACAGGTGAAGGGTGAGGAGTGGACCTAACAGGGGCCGGTGAAATTGGATAATCAGGTAGAGTCAAGAAAGAGAGAGGCTCAACTAACGACTCTGTGGTGGCAGTAGAGGAATGACGAGGGTAGAAGGAGCGAGACTCATCAAAAGTCACATCTTTGGAGATCCTCACTCTCCGAGCAATAGGGTCCCAGCAGCGGTAACCTTTGTGTTCTAAACTATAGCCGAGGAAAACACATTCAACAGATTGAGCAGTCAATTTGGTGCGCTCATGCGGGTGGAGAAGAACAAAACAGGCACAACCAAAAAGACGCAGACCACTATAATCAGCTGGACCATCACCTAGATGATCAACTGGTATCCCCCCTTGAGAGCAACAGAGGGCTGAATATTAATGAGATACACGGCAGTAGAGACAGCCTCAGCCCAGAAGTGTGGGGGAACAGCAGAAGATAAAAGAAGAGCTCGAGCAGTCTCAAGGATGTGGCGATGTTTGCGTTCAGCCACCCCATTTTGAGCATGGGCACCAGGACATGAATACTGAGGAAGGGTGCCTTGTTCAGCAAGAAAACCACGAAGCGCACGAGATAGGTACTCACCAGCCGAATCAGCACGAAAAACTCGAATAGAGGAATCATACTGAGTGCGAACCATGGTAGCAAAAGACTTGTAAATCTGAAGCACTTGACTGCGAGATGACATAAAGTAGATCCAAGTGTGGCGAGAAAAGTCATCAATGAAGATTATATAATATTTGTGACCCCCTTTCGAAACGAAGGGGGCAGGGCCCCATACATCAGAGTGAACAAGTTCAAAAGGTCGCTGAGATACAGAAATACTAGAGGGGTAGGCGAGTTGTATTTGCTTGCCAAGCTTACAACCTGTACAATTTAGTGAACTATCACCTGATACAGACCCTAGAACACCACTCCTAACCAAAGAAGACAGTCGAGAGCCACAAATGTGACCCAACCGATGATGCCACTGAGCGAAGGAAGTAGTGGAGGTGACAGCTGAAGCAAAAGGGTTGGTGACGTCCGACTGGCTGGAGGACGCAGCGGAAGGAAGGCGCAGCCAGTCGAGCTCCCAAAGGCGCTGAGAGTCATGGCGCCGAGGACCGATCCCAACCAGAGTCCCCGTACGACGATCCTGAACACAACACGAGTCAGAATCCAAAATAACACGACACCCCACATCCGTGAGTTGACCAGCAGACATAAGTTGCATAGTCAGTTTTGGAACATGAGAAACAGCAGGGACATGAAAAGAAGATGTTGAAAGAGTTCCTCGTGCTGCAACAGGAAGACAAGTGCCATCTGCAGTCTGAACTGTAAGTGGAGAAGGTACAGAGTTGACAGCACTAAGGTGATGAGTGTGTGGTGTCATGTGGAAGGAGGCCCCAGAATCAAGAATCCAAGGCAAAGTTGTACCTGAAGAAGAGTGTGGTGGCGGACCAGACGTCTGACCAGCAGAACCAGCAGAACCTGAGGAGGGTGCCGACGCAGCTAGGCGGCGCAGCAAGGTGAGCATCTCCTGGTGAACCTTCTCAAGGGAACCCTCACGAGAATCAGAGGAGCCTCCGGAGTCCTTATGAGGACGGCCACCACGGCGATTCTGTTTCTTCCTCTTTATGCACTCCATGATCATGTGACCATCCTGCTTGCAGTAGGTGCAGAAGGCTCTAGTGGAGATCCCAGCCACCGGTGTAGGGGAAGGCCCAACTTGTTGCGGTGGTGAAATGTGTGCAGCCAGGACTGCTGAAGAGGACGGCAACATGCCCGTGGTGCGTAGACGCAGCTCCTCAGAGCGCACTTCAGCAAGAGCCTCCAAAGTAGACAGCCGAGGATGGCGTGCCAACAGCTGGGCACGACTCTGCTCGAACTCGTCTCGGAGGCGAGTGAGGAAGTCGTAGAGGCGACGAACCTCCAGCTTGGCTTGTTGCCGCACGCAGCACTGACATGTGCGACACACATCAGCTCCCAGAGAGTCCAATTGGCGCCACACCGCTGACAGCTCCTTGTAGAATTCATCAACTGTGGCATCTCCCTGTTTAAGTTGTTGCTCTTGACGAATAACGGAGAGATACATGGCATCCCCCGTAGGCTCGTAGCGACGACGAAGGTGTTCCCACATCTGATGACCACTCGTAAGGGACACCACATCCATGGTGAGATCAACATCCATGCTGGATACCAAGATAGCAGAGGCCCGAGCATCATCATCTGTCCATTGCTTGTACAGGTGGAGCTGATTTTGGTACCCTTCAGTGGCCTCCTCAAAGGCATCCAGCACCTCACGTTGCTTGGTATCATCGGCATCAGCAGGGAAAACCACCTCAGCAGGAGGGGTGGGCAGCGAAGGGCATGGCAGAGAACCTGGCTCTGATACCATGTTATGAAGTGAGCTTCTATTCAGTCGGGGCCAAACAGGCCAGAACATGTACACAGGGAAATAAGCAAAGAAGCCCCTATACAATATGCTAAGTACACACACAGCTAACAACTCTGTTCTAACAAGTTAATCCCGTAATGACACTATGCACTGACAGTTTGACACAGAACTCCACAACTACTGGGTGCTAAATTTTGCATCACTCTGATAAGATTTCTGATCAGCGATGCATAAGTAGTAAATATTATATTCTGTGCATGGTTTTTAAAGGCGGTAAGACGTCCTAAGGTGTTCAACCCCCACTCTGACGCCTAAGCGGGTCCTAAGGTGTTCTACATTCACATCTTTGTTATTGAATATATGCGGTAGGATTCTGTTCACACGTACTTCGTTTGACAATGCATGGTAGAAAAGCTATAATTAGCTCCTTGCTGGTTAATACTCAAGTGGGACAAACAAAATGACTCATCAAGCTTTTTAAATTGCATCTTGAAATGGTCGATATATGTTTGGATTTTGGAATGACATGTGCATGCATATGAAAAATATGCTTATTCTTGATGAGTTATGGACTTTAATAAAGTATTGCAACGACATTTCCAGGAAATGAGCTGTTAGGTGATTAAAGTGCTTTGCGGAGTGATTTTGTTAGAGTTGTTTTGCAAATATTATTTATAAATTAACTGTTACTGCTAAACATGAAGCCTCTAGTCTCAGATTCTAGGTTGTTGCTATGCCTCATTTACAATGTTCATTAGATCATATCATCATATATTCACAAAGCTCTTATCATTTGTGTATTTTGAGTATATGCAGTGCATTAGATCATATCATCATACATTCACAAAGCTCTTATCATTTGTGTATTTTGAGTATATGCAGTGCATTAGATCATATCATCATACATTCACAAAGCTCTTATCATTTGTGTATTTTGAGTATATGCAGAACCAGTTGTGCGCGATGCATGGTTTGTAAGGTGGTAAGGCGACCTAAGGCGCTGGGGGGGCGCTCTACCGCTTAGGCGACGCCTAAGGTGCTGGGGGGGGGGGGGGGGGGGGGGGCTCTATCGCCTAAGCGTCCTAAGGCGGACGCCTTAAAAAGCATGGCGCGATGAGGATGATTACCAGAACTACCTTATGGATGCAAAGCAGCACTGGGATGTGATGAAGCAGTACTATGAGAAGGTAAGGAGTGCTTCATGATGATATTTTTTTAGGCAAATAGATGCTGCCTGTTTTTCATCTATACTGAAGATACTTCGCTGAAAATTACAGGCTGTTGATGCTTTTAAGGAAGGTGACAAGAATTATGAGTTGTATATTCTGCAAGTAAGTATTAATCTTCTTTTAGGGTAGGGATAATGCGTCGGGCTACACTTCTGGAAGGCAGAATCAAGAGGATAATACATACTCCCTCTGTTCATAAATATAAGAAGTTTTAGCTTTTGTCCATATTCACATGTGTCAACATGTTTTAGTGTGTATGCACACTTATTTGGGTGTGCATCTAGTCAACATGTGAGCTAGCTAAAACATCTTATATTAAAAAACGGAGGGAGTATAACTCTAGGTGTTTTGATCCTGGGGTCGTATATTCCTCGAGAAATAACTCTGATGTATTATTTTACTTTATGCGTCGGGCTACACTTCTGGAAGGCAGAATCATGAGGATATTACAGATAACTCTAGGTGTTTTGATCCTGGGGTCGTATATTCCTCGAGAAAATAACTCTGATGTATTATTTTACTTTATCTTCTGTGCGAAACTATTTTCTGTACAAAATGTTTTTATAATTGTATCTGCAGTTGATGTGATGGTCACTTGGAAGGATTAACTTTATTTGATGAAACTGTTGCAAGTTTGAAGTACTAAATGATTATTTTTGTGTTCTTTGAAGGGGAAACATTATCGTAAGATGGCGCGATTATCTGAAGAAAAATATTATGCCGAGATCACCAGGTCCAAGTAAGTGCACTTCCATTTTTCCATATCGGCTGAAATTTATTGGCTTATAGTTCTGTTATATTGAATCATTTAGTCCAAATTGATGGGATCAACTTTCTGCACTCAAGAGTCAAAAAATGAGTTATGTCTTGATCTACGCTCACAAGATGCTGTTAATGTAGCAAATCGTCCAAGTCTTCAGCTGGGAGTTATTATTGGTTATCAAGATAAATGTCTAGCTGATTTTCAAGATGGGACAAAGAAGAAGAAAGGTATGCTTTTCAAGATAAATGTCTAGCTGATTTTGAATTCTGAGTGCACACTTTAGCTGCCGCTTAGCTGCATGCATGGTTCAGAAATAAATCCCTGGACTGCCCTACTTTCGTTCTATAAAAAGTACTGTATTAAAAAAATTCTCTTCAGACCAATACCAGTATCTAGGTGTTTACTGTAATATAAAATGTTTCTGGTGATTGCTTCATTTCATCTTTGCTAATTGGGCCGTGTACTTTTCAAATTGCTCTGTTAGGTCTGATAATTCATTCGGGTGGGTCATGTTGAAATATTTGCAAATACTGCTCTTCCATGATGACTTAAGTTAGATGGTATTTGCATGTCTCCGCTTGATAAATTTGAATGATCACAGGTGGAGAATTTTCTGGAGAAGAAATTAGTACAGTGGACTGAAGATGAGGCCAATCCTGGGACCATTCTGATTTCCCAGCAGAGTATAGGTTGATGTACAAAGGTCCTGTGAACAAACTTGACAGAAAATATTCATAGCTGCTGCCGTTTTGTATCTAGGTGTTTTGTGGTCACTTTGGTGTATGGAAGATGGAACCTCCATTCTCTGTGTTACACAACAGATATTTTCAGCCTTTTGGCAGTAGCCTACATGTAAATAGAACTTCCGATGATCCTGCCAAATGTTTTAGTTTCGGTCTGAAGTCTTGAAATGTTGTTCCAATGCTTTCTGTGTATGATCATCGCAGCGCAATAGCGTGATCTGATCTGACGCGAGTTTAACATTTCAGAGACAGGTTTGAGGTTTCCTTTCACCAGCGCATCCTATAGGTTTGTTGCCAGGGTATGGTTGGTTCCAGTTAGTGATAAGGCACGGGGCACGTCTGAGACTTTCCTGGAGCAGTTGGTCGCAACTCTTTATCATATAATAAGTAGGCTTTATCTACAGAAGTTACAAAATATCTATCTGCTTCGGAGATCAGAACAAGAGCAGGCATAGTACTACGAACATAAAGAGGAAGAAGAACAACTGATGCAGAGACCTCTCCACCTCCATGTGGTGCCGTCGAAGCCTAGGGCTCATGTTTTGCAGAGTGGTATGGGCTGGTTGTGCAAGTGAGACGGGACTGCCGCAGAGCCCGCCTCTCCCACTTTGCGTGATTACCGTTACCATCCCACGAATCCCGTCAGCAACCCGCTGCGTACAGATAAAGAGCTTCGCAAGTGCACTTGTTCGTCGGATTGTTATGAAGGAGCCCTTGCCAACTGTCATGTTGTTGTGCTTTTTTTTCAGGGCTAACATTACTTTATTGATCATCACAAATCATTACACAAAGTCTGCCGGATACAGTCCGGGGCAAAGTTTCTAAAAACAGTAGAAATAAAGCGTTCAGCGGAACGAGCTAGAGTATGGGCTGCTACATTAAACTGACGAAAAACATGACTGAAAGAAATCTCATCAAACTGGGTGGCAACTGGCAAGGTGCTTGATGTCTTGAATCACCACGCCAGCAGGACCACGATCCACGCTTGAGGACTTGACACGTTGGATCACTGAGAGGCAGTCGGAGACCACCACAAGCTTGCGGAAACCTTCCTCGCATGCCAGGGAGAGAGCACGGCGCATCGCCAACGCTTCAGCAGTTTCTGGCGCAATGAGCTCGCTGCAAGCAGCAAGACATGCACCATTGTGGTCCCTAATCACGACGCCGACTCCCATCTTACGAGACGAAGAGAAGATCGCTGCATCAACATTAATGTGAACTGTACCTTCAGGCGGCGGACACCATGACTGTGAAGAAGGATTGGTATCACGCCTAGTAGAAGTTGCAGGTTTGAAGAGGTGCAGTTCGATCATCTCCGCATATGCCTTGACCTGTTCAGCCACAGAATGAGGACTTCTCAGAGCTTCACCATTACGCACACCATTGCGAGAAGTCCAAATATGCCAAACGGTCATAGCCAGGATCATCTTTTCCTTGTCCGTTGAGAGCATGAAATCATATAGCCAGGCTTTCGGACAGGTAAAGAACCTCCTACGCAGGTGTATCTCGTACACCAATTTAATCTCACGCCAAACCTCACATGCAAAAGGACAGAAGAGCACGGCGTGCTCGATTGATTCATCGCGATTGCAGTAGGGGCAAGCAGCGGTTGTTGGAATATGTCTTTTGCAAAGCTGAACTCCCGAAGGCAAGCAGTCATGAGCCATGCGCCAAAGATTAATCTTCATCTTCCCGGGTGCTTTAATCGCCCAAAGCTTCTTCCAAAAGACACTATCCTCCGCAGTAGTGGAGCTGGTACCACCACCCTGTTTGCTTCTATCTAGGTAGAATTTCTCCGTCTGTGCCAAATTGTAGGCTGAAGCAACAGAGTAGTCACCAAAACGAGTGAAGGGCCAAGACATGAAATCTTCACTGACCCGTCGACTAATAGGAATTTGTAGGATCTGGTTCGCAACCTCCTCTTCAAAAATGGAACAAACCTTAGTAATATTCCATGAGCAGTGGTCATCTGAAAGAAGAAAATCCACTGTTGCACCCGCCGGGACAGATGCCAGAAGACGGAACGAGCCAGGTTTAAAACTCGGAATCCAATTGTCAGTCAACACTTTGATCTTGCCACCATTTCCAACTTTCCACAAAATACCCTCCTTCACCAATTTCATACCAAAACAGATACTGCGCCAGGTATAGGAGGAGGACCGAGGTTGAGGAGCATCCCAAAACTCACAGTCCGGGAAGTAGCGGCCTTTCAGAACCCATGCACACAACGAGGAAGGATCAGTAAGCAAACGCCAACACTGTTGACCCAACATAGCTTGATTGAACAGATGACGAGGATATACATCCAGGGTACCCTACCATAAGGGTACCTGGTGCACGTGTCGACTAAGGCCCAACTATCAAGAGCCTACATGAAGCCCATGACGAAAGACCCAACAAGATGGAGTACCCTCCAAGATTAGACATAGTATAGTCGGTTTAGACTTTCCTTACATGTAAACAGGGTCGGTTGCGAACTCCCGAGACCTAGCCTATTATATAAAGGCTGGGAGGGCCGCCGATTCAGGACACGCAATACTCGAATCACCAAAACCCTAGCGAGATCGACATCTCGCCAGGACCCCATTGTAGCCCGCATAATCTCACACGATCAATACCAGACAAGCAGGAAGTAGGGTGTTACTCTCCAGAGGCCTGAACCTGGGTAAAATCCCTGCTTTTGCTTGTCAGCCGACGAAACTACCTGCTCTACCACGTTCTCACCCACGTGATCTCAACCCTAGGTCCTTAACCATGGGATTTGATGAGTTAACCCCTCGTCAATTGGCGCCGTCTGTGGGAAAGAATAGTGCTGGACTCACGGTTTCATCGGTTACATCGGAAAACGGCGACTCGCCGATCGCATCTACAAACGGCAACTCGCCGGCTGCATCAACAAACCATAACTCGCCGACTCGAGCGGCACACGGCAACTCGCTGACTCACTCGGAAGCACGCCAACTTCACCTGCAAAAAGCACATCAGATCCTCTGATGAGCTTCGAACCACACTCGCTAGAGTTCCAGGAGACGTTCGCTGATCTCGAGTCAGGTTTGGGTTTAATCGTTGGTTCGTTCAATTTTTTGGTAAACAAGCTTGGTATGCAGGACTTGACAGATCCATGCCAACTCGCGACTTCCGCACCCGAGGCTCCATCGATTGAGGCTCCTTCGACTGCGGATCCATCAACTGCGTCCATACCATCGTCGATCGTCCAAGCCTGCTCGTTTGCAACAACCATGTCGACTCGAGAGATCAACGAGTTCATTGCGAAAGAACTCCAAGGTGAGGATGCTGAATCAGCATATCGCACAAACGATCCCGAGCTCAATCTTCCACTCGAGGATAGCTTCGACTGCGGGATCTCCCTCAGCGACTTCGATGAGCCCGAAACTCATATCGACAACCACGTCAACTCCGAGATTTGCACCAACAACAACCTCGACTTCGAGATCCATAACGACTTCACCGACACCAAGATGAGCATAGGCGATGAACACATCAACAGCGAGCTCCGCCCAGATGGGCCGTTCAACTGGCATACTGACTCTGATATGAATCTCGATGAAGACGTCGAGTCCATGACGGGACTCGAAAACACATACACATACCCTCGGGTGATACCCCAGCAGGTCTACGTTGCCTTCGCCACAGAATCATCTGATATTGCGGCCAGTCGCAGGCCTACAGAATTCCCGTGCACAGTTACACTAGTACAGAATGACACATCGGAAACGGGCCAAAAAGCCCATCGGAAACGGAAAAAGGGTCCGTGTCCCCGACCCTGTCACTGATGTGAAGGCTCTCATCGGCAACGGACAAGAAAAACCGTCACCGATGAGGCTTGATTTTGGCTATGGTTGCCATCCTGTCGTGGTGGGATCACGGCAGATGCCATAGGTATGGCTAAGATGGGGCCGAATGGTCGTTGGGGGAATCCGGGGAGGGTTTATGCACTCAAGAAGTGCACAAGCAAGAACACGCAAGAAACCGCAAGAACACGAATGAGAGAACAAGAAACCAAGAACACAAAGCACACCACGATGTACCCTGCTTCGGGGCCCTCTTGTGGAGGTAACACCCCTACTGCAGCACTATCCTACTCAGTGTATAGCTCAAGGTGACAAGTACAAGCTGCTCCTCGAGCTGTATGATGATACAATGGTGAGAACTTGAGGTCAAAGATGGAGCTATACGGGAGGAAGAAGGCACTCCGAGATAGATCCGAGGTGTTTCCGGGGTTTCCGAGGTTCCTTTCTCTCTCTCTCTATCTCTTTCTCTTCCTCTGTCGATCGATCTGTCCGTCCGTCGTCAAGCAGGAGGGGGGTGAAGCCCACTATATAGGCCAGCCGAGTTACCGTTGTGCCCCTCGCTGAACACTGTTGCCATGCCTCTGCACCGGTCACCACCGTACCTCTGTCAGGGACAAGACGTGGCCTGCCCATCTCCTGCTGCCTAACGGCAGAACTAGCATGTCTCCTCTGACCGAGATAGGACGTGGCCTGGCGGAGCTACCTCGTAGCCTTTTCCCAGATCTCGCGTGGTCAGCGGTCAGAGACGTGCTGCCCCGCCGAACCCGGGGCACGCCTCTGCCAGGCTCCGTGACAGACGCTCCCGCGTCAGGCGCTCTTGTACCAGGCAGGAAGTGACACGAGCATTGACTCATGCCCGACCTATAGCCTCTTGCCTCGGTTAGCTCGGCACGGATGTGACGGGCTCCGTACCTCGGGTCTTGCGCTTAAGATCTTTACCAGGTCGGATCTTACTTCCTTCCAACAGCTTCTCCTGCTCTCACAATACAAACCATAGCACCGAGGTAGTTAGGTCGGCTGAACATAGCTCGGACAGTGAACCTCGGCCCAGGCCAACGGGATACCTCGGATCCCTCTGGGCCAAGATAGGTCGGCCTTTATATCCTCCAGGTCAAGATGAAGCTCGGACACTCCCAGGCCCAAGCAGGTCGGCCCTTTCCGTACCTCGGCATATCTTTAAACTCATCTTTATGCCAAGCCTTGACCCTACCCGGGGGTAGCCCTAATGTCCCCGAAGCTGGTGCGGTCCTGCGACCTCGGATGGAGGCCGTAGCAGGTTCAAAATAAGCAAGGCACCACCTCTAAAACCGACCTTAAAAATAGCTCCGCCGAGGTACTTCCCACAGACCATAATTTAATCCGAGGTTGATCTGCAATCTGAACTTTCCGAGCTATTTGACTCAGCACAATCTTGCCTCAAGATCTTCCGAGGCACGTGGCGAAGAATCTCTGCCCGGACCTCGAAATCCGGAACTTTGAAAGACAGGTCCTGACCACACGCCGCCTTCGTCAGCCGGACCCACCAAACAGTGCACATGCGCACTCGAGTGCGAGACCAACTTGACCGCCCACGACTCCTCGACTCTCGCGCTGACCAGCACAGGAAATCCGAGGCTGGCGGTTGCCACTCTGCAGCCCACGATGTGGCCGATCGTGCGGCCACCAACCGCTCCTCCGCCCACACACGATCCCACGCCTCCCCGGTAACCGCGCGGTAGTGCGTAGTTACCGCGCGCGGTTATAAATAGGGGCCCAGGGGGAGTTTCTTCTTCTTCTCCCCCACTCGCCCACTGCTCCGTGCCTTCTGCCTCCATCGCCGCCGTCGAGCACTCGCCACTGCGACCTCGCCGTCTCGAAGATTCTGCCGGAAAACGCGCACCGCGCCTTGCGCCGCCACTCCGCCGTCGATCCTTTGCGCCACCCTCGATCGCCATCCAACCTCGATCTTCGAGTACCTCACCGGTGAGTTCTTTGTTTCCCCTCCATTGCCATGGATGAGTTCATCCTTCGATGAACTCGAGGATCCTGATGAACCCTAAGACCTTGATGAACTAGATGATCCCCTCGAGCCCTTTTAGTACATTTAAATCTCACTTAGATTTGTCTCAGATACATCCACCGTGCTGTCCTCTTAGGTTTGCCCCTTGATGAACTCGATTTTATTTCCCTTTTTAGCTCATCGGTAGATCTTTGCTAGTATCTCGCAATGGTAGAAACATGTTTCCCCCTAAATTCTTTAGCTCGGCTGTCTCGAATGATCCGAGGTATTTTACCCCGGCTATCCTGAACTGTCCGAGGTACTTACC